>MU225471.1:1290576-1373066 GCA_018584345.1 Thuja plicata | reverse complement strand
ACTCAGTTATTGATTGCAAAAGAGGATAATCATGAATTACACAGAATGAGGCACAAGGAAATTACAATAACAGCAAGCTGTCATAGAATCAAAAGAGAAGCAGATGGATGAAAAGAAATTAGACACAAGAGAAAAATACTACAAATATCAGACTACTTTCCAACGCTTTACAAGATGAGCCTCGACTCATACTTATACAATTTTGAAGCCAACTGCAACCTTCTGCAATAATTTCCCGATCGGATCTTCTGTCCTGTTTAGCCACCACCTAGCCCTTGAAAGTCATCACCTCAAAATATCAACATAAATGTTCATCTGCAGAAATGGCCATGTCACTCTAGAAGAGCCTCAAAAGTCTTTGAAATACAATAACTGCTCTGCACATTCGAGCGACTACGACCTCTGATCCTTTCTCTATGAAATATCTGATTCTCAGAGATGAGAAAATATCTCAGCTTTTTGTCCTTAAGAGAATCTGATCTTCCCTGGAAATCCCTGCAAAATGAATGAATCATCTCTGCCTTTGTCGCTTACTCGCAGCCTCTGAAAGCATGTTTATGTTTTATGCGCGAGTGGGCGACGAGCTCTTTCTTCCTTTAGTCGCAAACTCGTGAGCTACATCCTCTTAACATTTCCTCTTCAGTGACTGAGCGACAACGTCTCCTTCTGCTCAGTCACACAGTCACCACCTATTTTGCCTTTGCCCTTTATCTTCAGCGAGTGCGCGACCGAGCCCTACTTTTCACTTCATCGCGCAGTCGCGCTTGGTTTCCTCGACTCGCCCTTTGCTTGGCGATTGGGCGACGAGCCACTGCTTCAGCTCGTCGCAGACTCGTGAGATATTTTTTCCTTTTTCCTTGTTCCTTAGCGGGTGAGCGACTGAGTCCTGTTTTTACTCGTCGTGCACTCGCGCTCAACTATCATTTTCGGTCTTCTGCTCGGCGACTGCATGACGAGCACTTGTTTTCCTTAATCGCGCAGTCACGACTTATTTCTCCTTCATGCATTTTGCTCAGCGACTGAGCGATGACCCCCTATCCTTGCTCGTCGCGCATTCGGGGCTGCTTTTCTCTCTCTTGCTTTTGATCGGCGAGTGCGCGACCACATGGATCCTCCAGCTCGTCGCGCACTTGCGAGCTCATCTCCAGATTTTGATGAGGCCTTGCGACTGCGCGATGACATTACTTTTCTTCAGATGCGCACTCGCGGCCATAACATGCCAACTTAAAAAATAGCTCGCGACTGCGCGATAACATCATTTTTTAGCTCGTCGCGCACTCGGAGGTGATTTGAGCAAGTGCAAGAATAGGTTGCGACTGAGCTACGACCGCGATTGGTGGCTCATCGCGAAGTCGCACAACTTAAAACTTTTAACAGAACTACACCGTGATTGCGCGATGACCCCCGTTTTGGTTCATCACGTACTCACGCAGCTAAAGGATATGACACAAAAGCAAGATTTGAAAGGGGCTGAGCCATTTTGGGCGGGAAAACACAGAGGAGGCCAAATTGCAAGAATGGGGAAATTTGGTCAACAGAAATCTTTGATGAGGATATTGAGAAGATTTTAAAAGAAAGAGGACACCATGAACAGAGGATGTTTTCAAAATCATATGTTGCCATCAATGTCAAAGGGGGAGATTGTTGGAGATTTTTTTCTGTGCAGTTGATTGATTGTATGTTTGTCATTGATGACAACATATAATATACAGCAGCATTCTGTAAGAACTTTTCAGGACAATGTTATCCAACCTTGCGCGGTTAGATACATGTTGTAGACATGCCTTGGTTAATATATTCATAAACACAGGTCTAGATATGATGTTTCAGTCAAGTTGTGTAATTTTGTTATTGGAAGTTACAATTCTAGAAGAATATCTGTTCAGAGCAGACATATTTAACATGTTTCTTGAGTTGCGCCTATCTTTAGGATATGTGTGTGTATATTCATGATTATTTATGAGTTAACTATGTTTAGTTAAATGTGCCTATCATGTAACATCAAGATCATGTTGTTTGAGATGATTTGGTGAAGCCGACTTAGTGAAGCATCGCATCTGTTCAGTTTGTATTGCACGGACTTAATATTGTTTGCGTGCTTAGTTAAGCTAAAAAAGATGTTGTTGAAGTGTTTCCAAGAGTCGTCATGACCTTCTACTTTAAAGAAGATACTTATAGTAGTTTGTTTGTAAGTGAAAAGTGTGAATGATAAGAAAAAAGATAGAAAAAGTACAGAGCAAAATATCAGAGTTGTTTCATTCATCAAGGATCTATGTGAATAAGCAGTTGAAGATTACTATACATTGGAACTGATCAAGATAGCAGATCTACTCTACAGTTCATCATCAAATATAGTGTATATTTTTTCTTCAGAAGGTTGTAGCCTTCACCATTGAAGCAGTGAGATTTTGGATAGTGAGTCCACACCCCCAACAGGGTTATTTGTAAAAGAATCCTAACAGGGTCAGACCCTTAACTAGGTCACTATAATTATTTCTTTGTAAAGAACAATTCCTAACAGGGTTGCAAGATCTTCTAACAGGGATTACTATAAACAAGTATAGTTCATTGTGGGTGCTAATTCTTACCTGGGTTTTTACCATTTGGTTTCCCCGTAATCAAATTGTGTTGTGTACTGTGTTATCTGAATGAGCATTTACTTTATGCTAATCTGAATTAAAGAAGAGAAAATAATTAAAGTTATTGATAACTAATTCACCCCCCCTCTTAGTTATCCTTTGGGACTATTCTAACACTTTCTAGGTCTATACATAAAACAAGTTACTGGAGGAATCTATATTACACAAGCCAAGTATATCAAAGAGATTCTTAAAAATTATGGTATGGAAGATACCAAAGCTGTTAGAAAACCTATGGTTACTGGATGAAAATAATCTAAAGAGGAGGACAATACTCCTTACCAACCTATCATTGGTAAATTGCAGTATGTTGTTCACAAAAAACCTAATATAGCATGCGTTGTTGGAATTGTTCAAATATTGTCTTCTGATCTGAAGGAAACACATATGTCTGCAGTAAAAATAATTTTGAGATATCTGAAAGGCCCAAAAGAGTTTGTTTTATTATACAAAAAGGGATGTACTTTTGATCTGCAGGTCTACACTGATGCAGATTCGATTGGAAATATTGATGATAGAAAAAGTAATAGTGGAATCATATTCTTTCTAGGTGAAAGATTGGTTACATGGCAGAGAAAGAAACAAAGTTGTATCTCAGAGTGTACTGTCGAGGCTGAATATGTTGCTGCTACTATGAATTATGCAAACATAGCATTAATTAAACAATTACTTGAAGGTATGCAATAAGAAATCACAGATCTGGTTACTAATTTTAGTGATAATACAAGTGCTATTAATATATCAAAGAACCCACTTATGCATTCAAAGACCAAGAATATTTCTATCAAGTATCATTACTTGAGAGAACAAGTTCAAGAGAAGAATGTGAGATTGGAATATATGAATTCAAAGGAATAATTGGCTGATATCTTTACAATGTCACTATCCAAAGATGATCTTGAGTATCTCCGAGGTAAATTAAGGGTTCTTCTCCTATCCAATGTTCACTAAAGAGCATGAGGCATGTAGCATGAATTCTATATTTCATTAGAATATCTATTTCTAAATTGATATTAGTATGAGACACTTTAGGTGATTTCTAAAGTTGTGAATTATTTTTGTATGTAATGATTTATGAGTACATGTTAGGTATAATCCACTACTGGAACATGCTTTAAAGAGTATGAATTTTTGACATTGTTGTCAAAGAGGGGAAAAATGAATTGATGACATTTATCCTTAAGGGAAATATTGAAGACAAAATTGCTAATATTTACTCATGAAGGAGGTTCAGAATGTATGTTACAGAAATACAAGATTTATCCAAGAGGGAGATTCAGATCAGAGATCAAAGTGGAAACAAAAATATCAACTTAGAGGGAGTACAATTATGTATTTGAGAGCTTCCATCATCAATTTCTATAACATTGTTATAGTGGTTTCCATCAACGCCAAAGAGGGAGATTGTTTATTAACTGATGAATATCTTATGGAGATGATGAAGATCGAGTGATACCAAGTATCATGATTGCACGAATGGTTAGATAAATTATTGTTTTGTCATTGATGTCAACCAATTGATTAATTTATTTTTATTATGTTACCAAATCTTAAGAGAAGATGTTAAATGGGTGAAAAATATAGATCAAACAATGATAAATTAATGATGATACAGTTTTTTTCTACTATATATTTGATGTTATCAAATTGGTACAATTGATTGATCAAGTCGGAAACCACAAATAATTAAAGTTATGACTGGAAGAGTTACTTTACTGAGCTAGACAAATTCAGTCAATAGAATGTTATGTGAGTTGGTCACAAGTTCCTGAACACCAAGTTAAATTAAAGCACTGAGCACTGAACATGAGTTAGACATTGATTAGTGAATGAAGTTAGTTACCAAGTTGCAAAGCAAGTTTTACCAAGTACAGGATATTGATAATTAATGATGATAAGATCAAATTTAATGTGAAGCAATGATAAGATGCATGAGGACATCAATTAAATGATATTTTTTACAAGATCTATGAACAGAAAAATTCAATGTGAAGATCCAAGGTGAAGATCAAGCAGTTAAACTGAATTATGAAAAGTTCCAAGAAAAGTAAAAGTTCCAAGGTAAAAGTGAGATGGTTTATCAAGTTGAGAAATATGAAGAAGATGATTGGATGACAAAGTGCAAATGAAGAAAAATCAAATTAAGGAGATTAAGTGGCAAAAGTATTCTATATAAAGAATGAGAAATATGAATAGAGTATGCTGCTGGCGAATTCAACAGAGAACAAGAAGAAGTTGAAGAACAACATTCATCGAGAAGAACAAAGAAACAAAGATTGAAGAATCTACAGTATGAGAAGAGATCAATGGAGTATATGATGCCAATATTCAATTTAGCATAAAGAATCTGACATAAGAAAAGGTATTTTCTATATTTACATATCAAAGTTTACTATTGATTATTAATACTTGTAACAGAGAAATCTCTTAATTGAGTGGATTTAACAGTCCTATTTGTAAAACCTAGACTTTGGTGACATTCAAAAAGAGTGTTTAAAGACCTCTAACAAAGTCACTCCTAATAGGGTGAAGATCTTAATAGATCTGAGGTAAATCCCCTAACAGGGTCACATTTAGCAAATTTGTTTGTAATCTTTAATAGGATAAGTTCTTGACCAAGCGTACTTGAGAAGGGTACATTTTTATTATGGGTTACAGTTCCCTTAGAGGTTTATCCCAAATTGGGTTTCCTCATAAAATCTGGTGTCAACTCAGTTAAAGCTAGAGTTATATGAGTTAATCTGATGTTGCTAAGTTTGAATGATTGATTTACATATATGAGATGTATTTCTTCTTATTTTATCAAGTTATTTGGTGAATTGGTTATTTACTATATTTAGTATTATCGAGTGAATCAATGAGTTTAGTTTTAAGTGTTTAAGTTTTTATTTGTCAGATTTACCCCCCTCTCAGTAGGACCAACAACTTGATAAGATGTTATACCTTCAAAAGCACTTAAGGACTAATTATTATTCTTGTAAGAGATGTAATTGACCCTGCACATAGGATAGGAAGACCATCGATGCATTCAATAATGGTTGGATATAAAAAATGCTCCTTGTCTTCCATTGTTGATGCTTGGATGACTATAACTTTGAATATTTCCTCAATGTGATAAGTAGGAGATATTTTCCTCAAGTCAAATTGTGATATTTCTAATAGGATTCAAATGTGTAGTTTTTTTAGTTAAACTCATTGAACCATGTTTCAAGATTAATGGTTCAAATGAACCCATCTCTCATGAGAATGAATGGAAAACTTAGCACTCATTACATCAAGGTGATGTTCATAGAGGTGAAGCACTGGGACTTCCCAAGAGATAACCTGTCCCAATACTACTTGACCTTGAGCATGCTTAACTATGGAGTTTCCTCTATGGTTAAACTAACTTTTCTTGCAACCCCAGTTGTAAAAACTTCAGCAAGTGTTGTGCCTTATGAAGAATTCATTAGAAATCCCCTTAAGATCATCAATTGGTAAGTAGGAGATATTTTCCATAACAACTCAAATTATGATATTACTATCACAATTCAACCATGCAGTTTTTTTATACAAACTCATTGAACCATGTTTCATGTGTAGTGGTTCACATGAGCCCATCTCTCATGAGAATGAATGGAGCACTTATCACTCATTGCATCAAGGTGATGCTCACAGAGGTGAAGAACTGAGACTTCCCAACATGTCACCCATCCCAGTACTGCTTCAGCTTGAGCGTGCTTAGCTATGGAGTTTCTTCTATGTTTAAACCCACTCTTCTTGAAACCCCATTTTAAAAATGTTTAGAAAGTTTTGTGCCTTATAAACCATTCATTAGAAATCCATTTAATCTCATCAATTGAGAAGTAGGATATTTTTCCTCAACAAGTCAAATTTTATATTGCTATCAGGATTCAACCATGTAGTTTATTGTTTCAAACTCATTGAACCATGTTTCATGTGTAGTTTCTCACATGAACCCATCTCTCATGAGATTGAATGGAACACTAAGCACTCATTTCATCACGGTGATTGTCACAAAGGTGAAGAACTGAGACTTCTTGACAGGTCACCCATCCCAGTACTACTCTAGCTTGAGCATGCTTAACTATGGAGTTTCTTCCATGGTTAAACCCACTCTTCTTGAAACCCTATTTGCAAAACCTTTAGAAAGTGTTGCATCTTATGAACCATTCAATATAAATCCCCTTAAGCTCATCAAATTATAAGTTGGAATTATTTTCCACAACAAGTCAAATTGTTATATTGCTATGAGGATTCAAATATGTAGTTTTTTGAGTCAAACTCATTGACCCATGTTTCATGAGTAGTGGTTTAGTTGAAACCATAGGGTGATCACACAATATTGTGTCCCACTTTTTGGACAACTTTGACACTAAAACAAACATTTTGAAAAAACTTCTTTTTCAGATAACTATTGCTGCAAAACCATTAAGAATTTGAAGATGATGTAAACTAGTGACTTTTAAAATTTTGTTTCTAGTTTATTAATATATTTAAAATAAAAAAATTTGAACTGATTTGTATCCAGTTTTCCTTCTACTTCAAAAAGTGATTTGTCTGAAAATTAGCATTTTTCAGGAGTGACATTCACTTTGATCAACATAACATTTTTTCTAAAAATGATAAGAATGTAATTCTTTTGAAGTTAGGTTTTTATTACCAATTTATAGGGAATCCAATTGGTTTTGTTCAATTTGGTTGAATATTTTATAGTTTATTGAGTTATGAAGTGACTTTAACTGTAATTTGGATATATGTTAATTTTGATCTTTCTAACTTGATATGTATATATCCAAATTAATTTTATCTTTTTTTTTATAGGAAGGTAACATAAATACATATTTCCTAGATATTTTTTATAATTTTTTTTTCCTAATTTACTATTTTTTCAGAAGCGTCGAATAGAGAAGTTGCTAAATGGTCAAACAATCTATGTTTAGTAAAACTTAAAAACCAAAGTCATAATAAAACAAATATATATAAACACCATAATATTTGGAAACCTTTCTTCGAGTACTATCATCCTATATTTGGGCTTTTCAAATGAATTCATTTGATTCCCTGAAAGGTTAATGTCAAAGTGAATTTTTGTAAGTATTTTGACGGGTGCAAAGTAGACTTGATTATAGGTGTAATTAAGGAGTAGAGAGATTATACCAAAGAGAGTTTGATATAAGAGGCTTTTACCTACTCATTTTCAATTTAATCCTTCAAATGGGACCTTTGAAGGCTTAAATAATCATATTTTCTTAAAAATATGTAATTTCAACAAAAATCAGGATCTTCAAAAAAGTGGGACACACTATTGTGGGACTACCCCATATCTCATGAGAATGAATGGAAAACTTTGCACTCATTGCATGACTGATTGTTTTTATGTCTTGAATTGATCTTGCTCGAGTTCTTGATTGCTTAGATTGATAATGAATTGGTTTATTGCTTAACCAAAATGAGGGAGGTAGCCTTTTTTATATACCTCTCAAAACCATTTTGGGGCTAAAAACTCAAAGAGGTCCAATGGGGATTTAAATATCCTACTAAAATTATAAGACCTTTCTCCAACTTATATTTGGGGTGCCTTTATGTGAAATAGGGCACTTCCCAAGGTAAAGGGAAACCTATCTCACCCACCTTCCAAGGTACCCTATTACAAGCAATTAGGGCTCACAATTTTATAGAGTCTCAATGAGAATATGGTGATACCCAAAATACATACAAAATTAAGGTTTAAATTCAAAATAAAGAAAAAATGCCACCCATAATGGCATAGGGCCTACATATGTAAGAGAAGATAAATGAAGCTGAAATAATTAAAGGGGAAACACCTAAAATTAAGTTCCCATGTTTAAGTAAATTTAATAGAGGATGTGTATTTAAATATTGATTAATTAAATACATAGAAAAAAATTCCAATGATTCATATAATACTTTGATACTAAAATGAGGCCTAGAGAAGGATCAAAATTGTAGTGCTTATAATTTAGGATTCTACAATTGTTAACATTAAGCTCATCTTATCTAAGAATTTTTACAAGCCTTTAAGGTCATCACTTGTTCTTGAGCTTTCTAATATAGGAAAACTTGCTAGCCTTCTAATTTATGAATGCTTTTTGGACATGGCTACTAAGTATATGGGTATCTTACTAGTCTTAGAGGTCATGCATAGTGTTTGTGGACATGACTCCTAGTAATAATCTATGCTTTTTGAATATGTTGTGTATGATCCATGTACAATTTAAGGGTGAATTTTTTTAATTGAGCTTATGATTTGAATATTTTATTGATCTTTTATCTTGATAGTGTGTATTGATTGGGCTTGAAGTCTTAGGGGCTACTACCTTTCTAAAAACTAAGTAATCCTATCTCCTCAAAGTTTTGATGAAATAATCTTTAATTTCTCTATACTTTACCATGTAATTTATAACCCCTGCTAAGGTGGGGGATATATGTAGAATCATAAATTATTGAATATAATAATTTCACACTAGGTTTAGAATCTAATTTGGCATATGTCCCTAATTTATGTGTGATTGTTCTTGATATTGAAGCCATTTTCATAAACTTGGATTATTCTGCTATTTTTAATTTTTTTCCCCTAGGAATAGGTTGTTGACCACCCACATTTCAATATAATAAACTCAAAGTTTGAGAGATTAAAAAATTTGTCCTAGTAATTTGGAATGATTTACCTTCCTTTGTTAACCTACAAAAAAAAGTTATTTCAAAAAGGTGTAAGTTACACATAAATAAAACTCCCCTTTTGCCTACAAAATTTTAGTAAGCATTCATTCCTAATCCAACTTATGCGACTCAATTCAATTATTTTATACATGACGCACAAGAAAAACTCATGACATATTTTCCTCATGTTTTGTAGGTCTCTATGTTTAGTGCATATAAAAAGGTGAATCCACAAAATCACACTCAACAATGTTAAATAGATTAAATGGACACACATGCATCTTTTGTTTTTTATAAATATTAAATTTACAAGAATTCTTGTGATGCTACGTACATTTAGATATATGATCATTATAGGATTGGAATGAACCTTAATCTAAGGGTGAAATTTAATATTGAAATTTAATATATTAATACCATTTGCATATACTGTAGTACCCATTCTGGGAAATTGGTTATATATTTATATATATTGACAAATGGTGTAATATAATAAAAATTATAACCTCTTCTCCCTGCTTTTATTGTAACTTCTTTAATAAAAATTATAACCTCTTCTCCATGCTTTTATTGTAACTTCTTGCCAATGAAACCCTAGGGATATAAAGTAAGAAGGAATAAGTAAATATGGAATACATTTTTTTGAAGAAACTAAGTTAAACATATCCAACATACAAAATATCATCTGCCCAAACCTCAAACTTATGATGTCTTTATGACATGCAAAATGTACAAGTGGAAACTTAGAGAATAATATGTTTACTAAGCATAGGGTGAACAAAATGGAATATGTATACAAGGTTTTTAGACTCAAAAAAGACCCCTCAAGAAGTTACAGGACACCATTCAGAAAATAAGACCTCCTCATAGCCCTCACATATGATCATCAACCTCAAATAAACACCAAATCACAAATTGACACCATCGATAACACTTAAAATCACAGGAATGATAAGCACAAAATGATCATGCTAGGAATGTGTTATAACTATATCAAAAGGGAGAACCACATGGATGCCAATACAAAACAATGATGGTACACGCAATCCAATATAACATATACAATATTGACAAAGGATCAAAGGAATGATGAGGGAGACATTACATCTTTCCCTTTAGGGATATGCTAACTCTAAGAAGGCTACCTATATATATATATATTTCAATCATGTTACATCCTTTGAAGTAGTTTAACTCTCATCATTTGGGTCCCATTAGACCCTAACCCACTCTATGCTTCAAACATTGAGGATCAACCTTCAATTTTGTATGGCGATCTCATAATAATGAGTTACAGCCTGTGGAAAACCTTGACATTGAAATCAATATTTTAATGCACTAGATATTAACTTTATAATAATTATATAAGGTAAACCATTAAGGATTTGCAAATGAAAAAAGATATCGAGCTTTGAGATTTTTTGTGTAGATTCCAAGCATATATATTTAGAAAAAAACAATAAGCTGTGCATCTTTTATGTAACTATTTTAACTTATTTTTTATAGTAATAAATATTTTTCAGAAGTGGCATTTATGTCATCATGCATAATATTTTTTTATAGAAAGAGTAATATTATAAATATTAAATTATAGATTTGTCACAACAATATCTAGTGTATGGATTTTTTTTCATTAATTTTTGTAGCATATATAATTTTTGTTAATTTTTTTAAGTAAAAGTAATTGTATTTTGGATAGAGGTGTATGTCATCATTCATCCCCTTTTTTGTATGTATTTGAATTATTTTATTCTTCTTGTTTTGATATGAAAATATCAATTCCTAGGAATAATATATTTCTTACATTTTTTTCTCTCTTTTCCAATTTTTTTCCCATGTTGGAAACAAACACTTTAATGTTTGATGAAATACCTACACTCAAAAGAAGTAAATAAATTATTCATGAAGTAATACTCAAAATTAGATTTTTCTGAAAGCTTATAATAAGGAATACATATATACTTACAAGACATAACTTCTAAATAAACTCATTTGACTCCTCAAAAGGTAAAATAAAAGTCATTTTTATCATCATTTTGCTACATACAAAGGAGACTTCATTGTAGGTTTGACTTAATAATAGAGGGTTTTATCCAAGGGGGTTTGATCTAAGAGGGTTTGATCTAATCGTCTTTAATTAATTCCTTTAAATGAGACCTTAAAGGATCAATTAACTATGTTTTCTAAAAAAATACATGATTTTAGGAAAAAATTAGGATGTCCCAAGTTTGCAATCCATTATTGTGGATTTCCCTTTAGAATGTGTATGGGATTTAAATAAATTTATGTTTCCTCCTCAACCTAAAATGAAACCAAATAAAGAACATGGGTCACACCAAGAATATATCATCTAAGTAGTTATACATGGAACACATCATGGATGCAAAATATACTAAAGTGTAAGGGAAGGTGGTATGTTAGTGGACTAATCCTCTAAAGGATTTAAAAATGCCCCAAAAGATGCAATTGAAACTTAGAGCCTTTCCTAAAATGGATGATTCTCTTTTGTGGGTAAACTCTAAAGATAAAAAATCATTGATTGAGAAGTAGTAAATGAAACCAATGGAATCAAAATAATTATACATGTCATTGATTATAGACAAATGTTTTTTAATTTGAGCTAATTTTTTCTCCATGTACTAAAACATCTTAATTCCCAAGTCAACACGATCCTCCAAATAATTCCAAATTAGTGGTGTACAAAATAGTCTACCGTACAAGGCTTGAAAAAGAGACATGACATGAAAACTAAATGATACCCATTATTATAATAAAACTATATTAAGTACAAATATTCTTCCCACCATGAATTTTAATCCTTGACATAGATATAAAGCATATCTTGAAGCACTCGATTAATTCTATCTAGTTGTTTGTTACTCTTAGGGTGGTACATAGGCCTAAAATAAAACTAGGAACCCAAAGCATGCTACAAAGAATTAAATAGATGTGAATAATGGGCCTTGATATGAAATTTGCCTATGAGTTACTATGTTTGAGAACACAATGTCCTCTGATAACAAACATTCTATAGCTACAACAATATACAAATACTTCTTGGGTGACAAGTTAGCTATATTTGACAGCTTGTCCATCTTAACCATAATGGAATCCTGATTATGTGAAGATATAGGTAGCCAAAAAATGAAGTTAGAAGATATTTTACCCCATTTCCACTTAAGAATTGGAGGGCTTCACATTTTTATCCTTTTCCCTTTGACACTCTAGGCATCGAACCACAAAATCAGCAACATCATGCCTCATCATTACCCAATTGTACAACTATCTAAGATTAAGATCAATCTTCTTGACACTAGGTTGTGATAAATAAGGAGCATGTCATACCTTAGAAAAACCCAAGGAAATAATATCACATGAACTTGAGACATAAATAAGACCAAGATGACACAATAGCACACATGACTCCAAAGAGTAGCTTAAAAATCCACCCTTGAAGACTTTCTTGAACTTAATATTTTCTTTCACCTCTTGATACAAGGTATCAAAATAAAGTACCCTAAGAATACAACTTTTTCAAAAATAGACCAAATGTCAAAATTCCAATTTTGTGCCTCCTCCTACTTAAGGTATCTATGCCAATATTTTCCTTTCCTTTGATGAAGTGAACACAAAATTCATACTGATATGATAACTCCATCTACTAATGTTGTTGGGAATTCAAATTTTCCTGAATGAAGATGTATTAAAAGCTAAATTAATCACTATGAAGCTCAAACTAATTTGTGCAGGAGCACCTTGGTATGGCTATATGGTAACCTAGGGTTCCTAGTAAAATTTTGGCTTGTGGTGGTCTTATCCTAGACAATAGTGAAATAAGGGGGATAGATAGAACTATATTGTGTTGTTGTGGTTAGGAGGCCTAACTTGGTCATTTGTAGTCTTTAAGTTATAGTTTGTCCAATATTGGAAAAGTTGCCCAATTGTTGCAAATGTTGTCAAAATAGTGCATTTGTACATTAGAGGTCTAAATTGGATAAGAATAGGGTAGGATAGCTATTTCATGATATAATAAGAATAATCATGCGTTTTTTTGAGTTTTTTAGTGAGTTGACTAAGTTTGGATGCCAAATTGCCGAAGATGTAAAAAGTTGCTGGCAACTTTGCAAAATTGTCAGTGTTGTCATTGACAACATTTCTTGCTTAAGTGCATTTTCAAGCATGTAGTTATGTAACTATCTAAAAATTTTGGTGGATGTGAAGATCAGATAATTAAGGCCTACCTCATCCTTTCTAAAGGGTTGGTTGAAGTATTAGAGAAAGTTCATTAATATGCCAGTACAGTTTGTGAGCAATTTCTATTGATAGTTTGAAGCTTTTCATGGTTTTGAAGTGTTTAATGGATTGAATGTGGTAATGTAAACATTAGAGGATGTATTTTTTGTTATTTAATTGCTATGTGTGTTATTAGATAGTTTCTTAGTTTTGTTCCTTTTCATTTTGTAAATTATTTTGGTTTCAGTGTTGTCGCTGGACTGATCCAGACACTTTTTAATCATGGAGTCAAAAATCCTTTTCCCACCATGGCATCTATCTAGTTCCTTGGTATTTTTGAGATGACTCCTTGTACATTATTGGTTCAAGAGCTTGGGCCCTAGAAAGAAAGGTGGCTATTTTTGCAGTGATGCCCTAGGCAAGCTAGAGGAGCATGGTTAGGGATCACACTGGATTGCAGAAGCAATTAGAGGAATTGAATGCATTGGTTGCTTGAATCTAAGCATTTGGAGAGGAGGATATGTGTGTGTAGAAGCCCCATGTTAAAGGATAAGTTGTGGTGAAGAGTTCTTCAAGGTGAAATAATAAACCCTTGTGGATGTTCTTAGTATTTTGTGAAACCCTTGATTTTAGGCTTGATTATAGCAACCTACTATACAGACAATTTGGGGAAGTAAAACCTAATAAATATTAAAGTTCATCCAAAAGGGTGTTAGGATCTGAACCTTGTTTTTCACCTTTTTGAGGATATTTTGGAGTTATGTGCCAAAAGGTGTGTAATTAGGCCTAATTTCTTGTAGTCATATTTTGATTAGTTTGAGGCAATTTCTTGGAATCGATTAGGGTTTCATTGCAATTTATGTTATTAGGAATCTCCTTGGACTCAATTTTCCTTGTTATAAACCTTCCTCTCCATTGGTGACTATTTTTGGTCATATTGGATCACTTAGTGTAGAAGTTGCAAGAAGACATCCATGGGGTATGTTAATAGTTGAGTTGATTTCATTATTTGTGTGGACAAATTGAAGAAGTGCAGGATTGAGGATGGGATCCTCTTGAGTTAGGGTTAGTGAAGGACCCTAATAGGCTAGAGAAGTGGCCTAGAGAAAACCCTAGGATAAGGTAGGGTTGGAGAGAAACATTTTTCATTACATCAGATTGGTATTAGAGAAAGTTAAAGATTTGGGATTTGGTGTATGTCTCTATATACTCTGGAATCAGTAGGGGAGATCAGCATGGTGAATAATGTAGAGTTAGCTATGGAGATGGGTGAGAAAAAGGAAAAAAAATAGATTTTTTGAAGAAGCCCTAGATGAAATGAGAATAAAACTACAATAATATGTTGATGGAGCCAAGGATAAAGGAAAAGAAGGTGAAAGTAGTGACATAGGTAAAAAGCATATTGATGAGGAAGATAGCATCCCTAGAATAGACCCTCCATTGAATGAAGAATCATTGTTGAAAGCAATCAAGGCACTAGGAGGAAAGGAACTAGAAGGTGTACCACTATTTAGTGGGAAAATGGATGCTGAGACTGTGATGAAATGGATTGAGGGAATGGAAAACCATTTTGAGTGTGAAGGTGTTACAGAGGCACAAAAAATAAAAGTTGCAAAGTCAAGGCTAAGAGGATCAACATTGACATGGTGGAAGTACTTGCAAGATGAAAGAGCTAGAATGGGTAAACAACCTATAGCTAACTGGAAAGCCATTGTGACTTAAGTGAAAGAAAATTATCTACCAGAAGACTATGAAATACAAATTCATAGAAAGAGACAAGGTCTGAAGAAAAAATACTAGGATGTGGCCTCTTATAAATAAGAATTTTAGAAGTTATGTCTCAAGTCAAAGATTCAAGAAGAGGAACCTATCAAGGTAGAAAGATACTTGGGTGGACTAAAATGGAACATCCAAGAAGAGATAAGTTTGTGGACTCCAAATACTGTTTAGAAGTGCTACCAATTATCCCTTAAGGTGGAAGAAAGGAACAAGAAGAAAGGGGAATCAAATTTCAGAGGAAGAGGCAAGGGAAGAGACCAAGGGGGCCATAGAGGTGGTTATCAAGATGGAGGTAATAAAAAAAAAACTAGGGAGAGTCCATGTTGATAGAGCATGGTAGTGAAACTAATCCAAGAGCGGGTTATACTAGAGGTAGGGGTACTCAAGGAGGCTCTAGTAGAGGAAGAAGTTCAGGTAGAAGCAACTCATATTTTGCAAGTATGAAATGTTATACTTGTGGTCAATTGGGTCACCTGGCCTATAGATGCCCTAATAAACCTACTTCATCAAATAATGGTAAAAGGATTTCTTATTCTCATGAAGACACAATAAGTGTCAAGACACCTCAGATCGATCACATTGAGTTAGAGATGGGAGAAAATCTCATATTTAGAAGAGTTTTGATTAGGAAACCAGTCAAGAATGAACCTAAGCATAGGAGAACTTTGTTTAGAGTTAGATGTAAAATTCTTGGAAAAGTTTGTAAAGTTATTGTGGATTCAGGCTCCACAGACAAGATCACATTAGAGGAAGTTGTAAACAAAATTAAATTGACAAAGATACCTCATGTCAATCCATACAAAGTGACACGGTTGAACAAAGGGTAGAGTGTGTTGGTGAATGAGAAGACTTGGGTGGAGTTCTCTATTGTAGGGTATAAAGATAAATTTCTTTGTGGTGTGTTTCCTATGGATGCATGCCATGTTATATTGGGTAGGCCTTAGAAATATTATAGGGGTTCATTGTATGATGGGAAGGAGAATTCCATATCTTTCAAGAAAGATAGTAGAACTTTCAAAATCCAATCCTTATTGGAAGAAGATGAGCCACAACCCAAGACCCCTAGTATCCTATTAATTAGTACAAAGGAGGGAAGTGAAGGGTATGCTATTTTTCTCAAGCCTAAGGAGGAAGAGAAGCCTAAATAAGAACGTTTGCCACCAGAAATCATAGAGTTAGTTGAAAAATATAAAGATATAGTTAGTGATGGTACTCCTACTACTTTACCTCCTAAAAGAGTGATAAGTCATCAAATTGAGTTTGTACCTGGTGCATCATTACCAAAGAAGGTAGCCTATAAGCTTACTCTAGATTAGAACCTAGAAGTGGCTAGACAAGTGCATGAGCTATTATACCAAGGACTAATCAAGAAGAGCATCACTCCATGTCTTGTACCTATGGTTGTACCATCCAAGAAAGGTGGTAAGTGGAGACTTTGCGCTAACTCTAGGGATATTAATAGGATTACAATCAGATATAAATTTCATATTCCTAGAACTGAGGATTTGATGGACTATCTTGGAGGGGAAAAGAACTTCACTAAATTGGACCTAAAAAGTGGGTACCAACAGATTAGAATCAAATATGGGGATGAATGGAAGACAAATTTTGAGAATACTAATGTGTTGTATGAGTGGAGATTTATTCCATTTGGCCTTTCAAATGCCCATAGATGATGCAAGGACTTATGGTTGTAGGGCCCAAAGGCTCTCCCAACTACCAAACCAACTTTCAAAGACAACGCGAAAGCAACAAAAACATAGTGAGAGAAGAAACAACATAGATCCTTTTCATTAACTGATCAAACACATTACATGTCAGGCTGTAAGGCCTTCCTAACTTGGACCATATATTCAAAGAATTAAAAATTGATCCTCATACATACCTGGTCATAGACCTGCTTACAGATAATCTGATCTTCAACACTATTCTAATTGATATCCAAATCCTACTGACTAACTTACCAAAGCTAAAAACATAGAAAAATATATATACAAGAGTCCAACAAAGAGCTCGGTGCTCAAATCCATAAGTGAGACCCAAATTTAGGTCCACATAGATCCCAATCAGAGAACCCAAATAAATTAAGCCATAGAAATTAACTGAAGAAGTTAGCCACCAGATCCAACTCCAAAATAAACTTCTCAAGCAAAGGTTGACCAAGCAACAGAGTGACTCAGGCAAGGAACACCTTGAGTAATAGGAAAAAAAAATTGAGTGTTAGAAGAGAAACCTAAGAAACATGAAATAAATAAGCATGATTGAGTGAAAAAACCCAAGCAACAGAAATAAGAATGATCGAGTGATAGACCCGAGCAACATAGTATTTCCCGAGTAGCCTCCAAACAAATTAAAGAACAAATCAAACATATTTTTTCTTGAGTAGGATTTCCAAGGACCTAAGATGCTCCTGCATCAAACACTTCGGGTACAAGAAAATGATTCCCCAAATCATATATCAGGTTCAACATGAAATGAATCCAGCTTAGATTGAGAAATCCAAGATGAGTCCTCAATCGGTCTATTCTTCCACTTTACCAGATACTCCATGTATTCCTTTCCTCTTGTACTTCTACCAATTCTTTGTTTCAAATTTTTTTCAACTTCCTCTATCTGCTTCTTAGGATAATCACTTGGTATTGTCACTTCTTCATCAGGTTCATGATATTCATACAACTCTAAAATATTAAATATAGGTGATATATCCATTTCATCAGGTAATTCAACTTCATAGGAATTTCCATTGTCAAATCTTCTCAGTATTCTGCAAGGACCAAATTTCTTCATCTTCAATTTAACATAAGTTCCAATAGTAAATCTTCCTTTCTTCAAATGAACCATTGCAGCATCACCAAATTCAAATGTTTTATGTCTTCTTGATCTATCTGCACTAACCTTGTATTTCTGATTACTTTTCTCCAGCTTCTATTTTACATCTTCATGCAATGTCTTCATGAACTCAGCAAATTCCTCTACTTCAGCACTTCTTTTCTCTTCTCCAACAATATCTCTCAAATTTTATATAACTCTCAGTTGTGTGCCATGAAAAATCTCAAAAGGTGTATTTCCAGTACTTCTATTCACTAAACTATTGTATGAAAACTATGCTTGTGCTAAAATCAAATCCCAATTACTTTGTGTGTCTCAAACTAAGCATCTCAACAAATTACCCAAACTTTGGTTTACAACCTCTGTTTTTCCATCAGTCTATGGATGAAATGTAGAACAAAACTTCAACTCAGTATCCAACTTCTTCCAAAGTGTTCTCCAAAAATAGATAACAAATTATTGTCTCAGTCAGAGATGATACTCCTCAGTAATCCATGCAATCTGACAATCTCCTTAAAGATAAGATATGCTATATTTACTCCATCTAATGTTTTCTTACATGGTATGAAATGTGTCATCTTAGAAAATCTATCCACAAAAAAAAAAATGGAATGATTACCTCTTTTTTCCTAGGCAAGCCAAGAACAAAATCCATGCTAATATCACTCCGAGGTTTCTCAGGAATAGTAATTGGTGTATACAAACCAGTATTCTGACTGACTCCTTTTTCAACTTGACAAACTCCACAACTTTTCACAAATTTTTGAACATCCTTATACAATTGAGGCCAAAAATACCTTTCCTTTAGCAAACTCAATGTTTTATCAATACCAAAATGTCCAGCGAAACCACTACTATGTTTCTCCTTTATCAAATTAGTTCTCATTGATCCTCTTGGTATATACAATTGAATACCTTTGAACAACATATCTTCCTAAATAAAATAGTATTCATACTTACTTGATTGATTTGAATTAGGTGCTCTACACACTCTCTACTGCTCAGAAAAATGAGGATCATTTTCATACAAATGCTTCATGTAATTAAAACCAAGAACCTCAATTCTTATTTCAGTCAACAAAGATCTTCTTCTACTCAATGCATCATAAACTCAGTTAGAAACTCCACTCTTATGTTTAATAAAAAATGTGAAACTTTGTAAATACTCTACCCATTTCATATGTCTCTGATTCAACTTATTCTGGCTACTAAAATATTGTAAAGCCTTATGATCAGTATACAACACAAATTCATTTGGCATCAAATAATGTCTCTATTTCTTCATAGCTTGAAAAATATCATAGAATTCTTGATCATAGAAATTTTTTTTCCTTTTAGCATCATTCAACTTTTCACTAAAGAAAGCAATAGGTTTACCTTCTTGAGTCAACACAGCTCCAATTGCACTTCCACTTGCATCACGTTCAACTTGAAATACCTTATTGAAATTAGGTAATGCTAACATAGGTAATTCAACAACCTTCAAATTCAAAGCTTGAAAACTCTTATCAAATCCATGTGTCCATTTGAATTCTCTTTGTATCATCTAATTGTCTCAGTCATAACATTACAAATAGAACTAGAATTTCTGATAAACTTCCTGTAAAAACTTTCCAACCCATGAAATTATCTTACCTCAATGACATTCTCAAGTGTAGGCCAACTAACTATAGCTTCAACCTTCTTAAGATCCATCTTCAAACCATCAGCTGAAATCACAAAATCCAAATACGCAAGCTCTTCTTTCATGAAGGTACACTTTTTCAGATTTATAAACAACTTTTCCTCTTTCAATCTTTGCAACACTTTTCTTATATGCATCAAATGCTCTTCTCTAGTCTTATTGAATATCAGAATATCATCCAAGTATATAATCACACATTTATTCAATAATTTCTTCAAAACTTCATTCACTAACCTCATAAATGTACTCGGTGCATTAGTTAAACCAAAAGGCATAAGAAACCACTCATACAAACCTTCCTTTGTCTTGAAAGCAATCTTCCATTCATCACCTTCTCTGATTCTGATCTGATGATATCCACTTTTCAAATAAATTTTGGTAAAATATCTTTCTCCACTCAAACAATCCATTATGTCATTAATTCTCGGTATAGGAAACCTATAATTCACTGTGATCTTATTGATTTCTCTATAATTAGTGCACATTCACCATTCTCCATTCTTCTCAGGTGCCAATATAGCTAGTACTGCACATGGACTCAAAATTTCTTGGATCAAGCCTTTGTTCAACAATTCATGAAATTATCAGTTAATCTCTTCATTCTTGGTTGGTGTTAACCTATATGGTGCTGTGTTCAGTAAAATAACTACAGGAATAAAATCCATACAATGACTGATATCCCTCATTGGTGGCAACCTATTAGGTACATTATCTAAAATTATCTCCTTGTACTCTGTGAGTAACTTCTCAACTTCTGCAGGAATGTCATCTTCTATATTATTACTCAGTTTGTTAGGAATCAAAGCATAACATATATCATTTCTTTTCAAATCTTTGACAAACTGTCTACCTTCCATCAGAAAAACCTTCATAGATATACATATCTCACCAAAAGATTTTTCAACCAAAGGTAACAAAACTTTCTTCTTACCATCAATCCAAATAGAATATCTATTCAATCTTCCATCATGTATAGCATGTCTATCATATTGCCAAGGTCTACCCAACAAAATATGACAAGAATCCATAGGCATAATATCACACAACACCTTATCATAATACTTTCCAATTTTCAGATTCACAAAACATTGTTCACTCACCATTAATGTATGCTCATCCTTGATCCATGAGATCTGATAGGGTTTCAGATGTTTCATCCTCTCTAATTGAAAATTTGTGACCATTTCCTTAGATGCTAGATTCTCTGAGCTTCCACTATCAACAATCACCTTCCAAACTTTGTCTACAACTCTACATCTGGTCTTGAACAAAATTTTCCTGACAAGATCTTTCTTATCTTTCTCACTCCATAGTATACTTCAAATCATGATATTTTCTTCCTTCTCAGCTTCATTTGGTGACTCCTCTTGCACCAAATCATTTCGGCTACTACTTCCTTTCTTTCTTGCATGTGTACACTCAAAGGATTTCTGTCCTTCCTCTCCACAATTGTAACAACTTAGTTGGAACCATTTTCTGTTATAACCACCTCTCAAGTAATTTCCTCTTCCTAACTATGAACTTCAATCTTTCCATTCAATATTTCCTTTTTCTTGAGATGTGTCTGAAATTGACTTGTCTGATTCAGATCTACTATTTTCACCATGAGATCTACTTATTCCTCTAGGGTATCTACCACCTCTGCCTCTTTGTCTTTGTTCATATATTTTATTCGACTTTTCCTCAGCTTTTAGGGAAATTGATATGCCTCCTAATTTCTTTCCATCTTGACCAAACTGATCTCAACTTGTATAGAACTTCTCAATCCATTCAGGTATCTTGCTACTCTTTCCACTTAATCTTCAACATGTCTAGATCTAATGTCCAATCCATAGCATTCCTTAGTATATTCTTTCACTAATCTATCTTTCAGCTTCAAACTTTGCATTCTCCTGATTAGGTTAATCTGATAATCACAAGGTAGAAACTTGCCTTTCAATTTGTTTACCATCTTATCCCATACCTTGATTTTGTCTTTATCTTTCTTCTTCTGATCCAATTGTAATTATTCCCACCATAAGGATGCATGACCTTTCAACTTTGTGCTTGCAATATTCAAATTATTGTCCTTTGATACATTCTCATATTTAAAATACTTTTCTATCTTAGTTATCTAGTTAATCAATTCATCAGAATCCAACTTTCCACTATACTCAGGAGGATTAAACTGAGTTGTGGATTTCAAAATTTTCAATGCTCACAGGAATCTTTCTTCTTCCTAATTCATCATAGGTACAGGTGCAGCTTCACCTTGAACCTCTTCCAATTCATTATCACTAACATCCTCAAGATGCCTTCCTCTGTGTTGGGCTGTCTCAAGAGCTTCCAAGCTTGCAGCCATCTATCTAAGCATATCAGCTAGACCTAGATCTACATTTCCTCTCCCATGAACCATCTTGAATCCCTCTGCAAATGTAGGTTAGATCCCAATTTTATAGCCCACAACAATACCAACTAGGATTAGGGTTTACAAGTAGGAACTTATATCTCATCAATTCTCTGATACCACCTCATGCAAGGAGTTATGGCAGTAGGGTCCAAAGGCTCTCCCAACTACCAAACCAAATTGTAGAGACAACAAGGAAGAAACAAAAACACAGTCAGAGAAGAAACAACAGAGATCCTTTTCATTAACTAATCAAACTCATTACATGCTGGGTTGTAAGGCCTTCCTAGTTTGGGCCATATATTCAAAGAATTACAAATTGATCATCATACATGCGAGGTCACAGAACTTCTTACAAATAATTTGATCTTCAATACTATTCTAACTGATATCCAAATCCTACTGACTAACTCCCTAAAACTAAGAACATAGAAACAAATATATACAAGAGTCCAAAAGATAGGTCAGTGGTCAAATCCATAAGTGAGAGCTAGATTTAAGTCCACATAGATCCCAATGAGAGACACCAAAGACATTAAACCACAAAAATTAACAGAAGAAGTTGGCCACTAGATCCAACTCTAAAATAAGCATCTCGAGAAAAGGTTCACCGAGAAACAAAGTGACTCGGGTAAGGAACACCCTGACCAACAGGAAAAAAAACCTGCACGTCAGAAGAGAAACCCGAGAAACATGAAATAAAAAAGCATGCCCGAGTGACAGAATATGGGAAACATAAACAAGCATGACCAAGTGACAGACTCAAGAAACATAGTATTTCCCGAGCAGCCTCCAAACAAATTGAAGAACATAAAAAACATATTTTTTGGTTGTACAAGATTGCCAAGGACCCAAGATGCTCTTGCATCACTAACACATTCATGAGGCTCATGAATGAAGTGCTTAAGGATTTCATAGGGATATTCATGGTAGTATATCTAGATGATATACTCATTTTTATTAAAATAGTAGAGTAACATTTGAAGCATGTGGAGATGGTACTCAAAATCTTGCAAGAGGAGTTGTCCATAAATCTAGAGAAGTGTGAGTTCTTCAAACAAGAGCTTGTGTATTTGGGGTTTGTAGTATCCCAAGGGTCATTTAAGATGGATCCAAGAAAGGTGGAAGATATTCTAAATTGGCCTACAACAACCACAGGGACAAAGGTAATGAGCTTTCATGGGTTAGCTGAGTTCTAATCTCACATACAGATTTCAGTGGTACTTGTGCACCAATTCTAGACACCATCAAGGGTGGTCTAAATACTAAGTTTAAATGGACCTTTGAAGAAGGAAAAGCATTTGAAAATTTGAAGGAGCAAGTAGCAACACAACCTATCCTTAGACTCCCTAGTTTTGATAAACTGTTTACTTTATAATGTGATGCAAGTGGGATGGCAGTAGGAGGTGTGTTAAGTCAAGAAGGTTGTCCAGTAGTCATCTTCAGTGATAAGTTAAATCAAGCCAAGGAGAAATATTTTTCTTATGAATTGGATTTCTATGCCTTAGTTCAGTCTCTTACAAAGTGGAGACATTACTTGCTACCTAAATAATTTGTAGTGTTTACTGACAACCAAGCCCTTATCTATATAAATACACAAGAAAATATCACTAATAGAGACCTAAAGTGGATGGAATACCTTCAAGAATTCACATTCATAATCAAGCAAAAGAAAGGATAGTTGAACAAGGTTGCAGATGCACCAAGTAGGAGAATACTAACCATGCAATAAGTTCATTTGAAAAGAATTGGTATAGATATTTTTAAGGATCTCTATAGGGATGATGAAGACTTTGGTGAAGCATACAAGGTATTTTCTAATTTTCAGAATCATTTTCACAGTAAGTTTCTGATTTTACCTTGCAAAGTGGGTTATTATTTAGGGGAATCTAGTTATATGTTACTAATGGTTCAATGAGAGAGAATATCATTCAAGAGAAACATAATGGTATCTTGAGTGGCCATTTTGGTGTGAACAAAACCATAGAGTTAGTACAAAGCTTTTACCATTGGCAAAAGTTGGTAAGAGATGTAACAAAATAAGTTGAGAAATGTTTAGTGTGTATGAAAACAAAAGGAGCTAGAAATGCATGTTTGTATCAAACTTTTCCAATCTCCAATAGAACATGGGAGTATGTTAGCATGGATTTCATTGCAGGGCTACCTAAGACAAAACATGGACATGACATTATCTATGTTGTGGTAGACAGATTTAGTAAAATGAGTCACTTTATACCTTGTAGAACTACGCATGATGTTAGTAACATTGTAAATTTGTATTTTAAGGAGATTTTAAGAATCCATGGACTACCCCTAAGAATTGTATCAGATAGGCATGTCAAGTTCATGAGTCATTTATAGAAAACACTATGGGGTAGATTGAGTACTAATCTATCATTTGGTTCAGCTTACCACCCTTAGACTGATGGCCAAACTGAGGTGTTTAGTAGAGTACTTGGTAACCTATTAAGTTTCCTAGCTAAGGAGTATGGACACACATGGGATGTGGTTATTCCCCAAGAAGAATATTCATATAATGATAGTGTTAATCAGACAACAGGTAGGAGCCCATTTGAAGTTTTTTATGGGATGCACCCAAAAGGTGTATGTGAGATTAGAGACCTTGGAGCTATGGAGTATATAAGTTTTCATGTTGAATACTTCACTCAAACCATGAAGGAGATTCAAGAGCAGGTGAAGAAGAATATACTAGAGTCTACTCAAAAGATGAAGGCTAAAGTGGATGAGAAGAGAAGGGATGTTCAATTTGAGATTGGAGATTGTGTCATGGTACATTTTAATAAATATAGGTTGCAGAAGGGAGTGCCTACCAAACTATATATGAAGAGAGTGGGACCCTGCAAAATCTTAGCCAAGTATGGGGCTAATGTATACAAAGTAGATCTGTCAACTGAGTTGAGCTTCTCACCTATTTTCAATGTGGTAGACTTAGTCAAGTTTAAAGGACCCTTAACTGAGATAGATGTCAATAGAGAGGAAATTGGAAAATATGTAGAACCTGATGTTTTACCTCCCATGATACAGACATAAGAAAACAAGGTATTGGATTCAAGGGTCAAGAAGACCACCGGGCATAAGGTGTACATTGAACACCTCATCAAGTGGAGGCATAATCCAGATTCAGAGAAAACATGGGTTACAGCTACAGACTACAATAAGTTGGGAAGTTTAGATGATATCTTTTCCACAAGAGTGACATTACTTTCCTTTGTGGGGAGTATGGTGCAGGAGCACCTAGGTAAGGCTATATGGTAACCTAGGGTTCCTAGTCAAATTTTGGCTTGTAGTGGTCTTAGCCAAGCCACTAGTGAAATAATGAGGCTAGATAGTCCTAGAGTGTGTTGTGATGGTTAAGAGGCCTAAATAGGTCATTTGTAGTCTTTAAGTTATAGTTTGTCTAATTTTGGAAAAGTTGCCCAATTGTTGCAAATGTTGTCAAACCAGTGCATTTGTGCATTAGAAGGATAAATTAGACAAGAATAGAGTAGGATAGCTATTTCATGATTTAGAAAGAATAATCATGACTTCTTTGATTTTTTTAGTGAGTTTTCTAAGTTTGGATGCCAAATTTCCAAAGATGTAAAATGTTGCTGACAACTTTATAAAATTGTCAATGTTGTCATTGACAACATTTGTTGCTCAAGTGCATTTTCGAGCATGTAGTTATGTAACTATCTAAAATAATTGGTTGATGTGAAGATAATCTACTTAAGTCCTCCCTTGACCTTTGTGAAGGGTTGATTGAAGTATTGGAGAAATTTCAATAATATACTAGTACAGTTTGTGAGCAATTTCTTTTGACAGTTTTACGCTTTTCGTGGTTTTGAAGTGTTTAATGGATTGGATGTGGTACTGTAACCATTAGCGGATGTAGTTTTTTTTGTTTCATTTCTTTGTGTGTTGTTAGATAGTTTCTTAGTTTTGTTCCTTTGCATTTTGTAAATTATTTTGGTTTCAATTTTGTCGCTGGACTGATCCAAATAGTTTTTAATTATGGAGTCATAACTCCTTTTCCCATCATGGCATCTATCCAGTTCCTTGGGATTTGTGAGATGACTCCTTGTACAATATCTTGGGCCTTGGAAAGCAAGGTGGATATTTTTTCAATGATGCCCTAGGCGAGCCAGAGGAGCATGGTTAGGGATCACAATGGATTGAAGAAGCAATTAAAGGGATTGAATGCATTGATTACTTCCACTTGAGCATGTGGAGAGGAGGATATGTGTGTGTAGAAGCCCCATGTCCAAGGAGAATTTATGGTGAAGAGTTCCTAAAGGTGAAAGAACAAACCCTTGTGGATGTTCTTATTATTTTGTGAAACCCTTGATTTTAGGCTTGATTGTAGTAACCTATTGTACGGATAGTTTGGGGAAGTAAAACATAATAAATCTTAAAGGTCTTCCAAAAGGGTGTCAGAATATGAATCTTGTTTTCCACCTTGTTGAGGATATTTTGTAGTTATTGAACGCATTATATTTTTCCATTAGTATACTTAAGGAAAAACATGATCTGCACTATCGGTTTACTCAACACCGATAGACAGGGCACAACACCACCCAACATTAAGGTTACCCGATAAACACTATTAAGTGTTATCCGATGACAAAAAGGTTAAAGGAAGCAATGTATTTATTATTGTTTTAATTAGTTTTACTGATTTAAAACATGCAAAATAAAGATCAAGGTCAAGTTGTAAACCTTGGATCTAAGAGTTAACATTGTAATGCATGATTCCAAGATAGATCAAATACTTGAATAAATAGGTTCTCAATCCATTGAGAATAGTTTTTGTTCAATGAAGATAGTAGCCATGGAGAGAAACTAGAGACAAAACAAGTGAATTCATGCAGAAGGATAGAAAAAGAATCAAGTCAGTTTCAAGAACAAAAGAGAGGCTACTGACAAGCGGAGAAAATGTATTCATCAATCACTTAAGGTGATATTATAATTCTAAGAGATTTAATCGATCTGTAATCAGGAATTATAGATTGTCTGTAGTCAGGTCAAAAATTTTACTCATTCTAACAAGTGTAGTACACTAATGAAATCCTTTCAAGAAAGGTGGGCTTAACCATCCTATTGTAAAATCTCATAACTAAGTGCACACTTAAATCAGTGTTGTTAAGGCTCTTAAAAGAGTAGGTCTTAACAGGTCTCCACCTTAATACTCCTAACATGGTAGATCATCAGAAGTGATCAAATTGTAAGCCTTAACCGACTTACTTCCATTCTGCAGATAGTGAAGTTTTGTGGATGCCATCCCCACCACAGTTTTTACTTCCTAATAGGAGTTTTCTGCGATACCATATCTTGTGTTATGTGTTTATTATTTTCATGAATGTTTCTATGAATGATGCAAACCATTAAAGATTATGAATGAACAATACATACATAAGATAGAAAAAAAGTAATGGTTAGTAATACATTAATGTATAATTACTAATGATGAGTTAAGAAAGGTGTTAAAAGTTTTAGAGGTACTAATTCACCCCTTCCCTCTCAGTACTACTTCCCGTTAATTCGAACAATTGGTATGAGAGCTAAGTCTCTTCTTGTAAATATTAAAGAATTAAGAGAAAAGATCATATAATGGAGAAGTAAAAACTTGATAAGAACATTGAGAACAAAAATCTTGAGATACAAATGTTCTATGAATTGTATAAAGAAGCTAGAATCAAGATAAGAGAGTTGTTGGATGAGAGAAAAGGTATGGCTACCCGGAACAATGAAAAAGATTATCAAGAAGAATAGATTCCATATTTCTTTAAATCTTTGGGATTAAATACAAGTAATATATCAGATACATCAAAAGAGAACATCACAAATCTAAAGGAGATCAATCAACTTCTGACAGAGCAAATAAAGATGCTGCAAATCGGTCAAGAGAGCCAGATGGTAAGAATGATTGATGTGATGAGTTCTGCTAGACAAGATGAAACAGAAAGAACATTTTCTATTGATGACTAAAGGAATATTACAGAGAAACTACAAGAAAAGGAATTGGAAATTCAAAGACATGCTGAGCATCACCATGATCTCACAAACCATATTATTCTTATGAGTCAAGAATAAAATAGAATAAATGTGGAACTCATTGAGAGAATACAGATTATTGGTGAACTAAGAGAAGAAAATGAAAAGCTAAAACATGAGGTTAGAATTCAGCAACAACATAATGAGATTATCAAAAAGGTTGAAGAGAGAAATAAAAGAATGGATGACTTTCTTGAAAGACAATGGAGAGTCAACAACAACAACGGTATAGGCTTTACCAAAAATGGAGAATCAACCAATCAAGAAAACTCAAAGAATGTGTATGAAAATCCAAGACCAAGAAAGCTAACATGCAAACACTATGGAAAGCAAGGGCACACATCAAATGTATGCTGAGGTCAAATGAAAGGTATTCGTAAATCTACACCTACATTCATAGGATTCTATTATAAATGTAACAAGAAAGGACATAAGGCTTATGAATGTAGGAGTAAGACATAACAGCCAAAGAAGGAAACCTACATGGACAAATACTATGCTACATGCAAGATGAATGGGCACACATATGAAGAATGCTGGAAAAAGAAAAAGAAAACATGGAAGCCTAAAGGTCAAAATATCCCTTATCAACCAAAAATAATAGGTAATAAATATACATGGGATTATAATACATGGACAAACTATACAGCATGTGGTAGATATGGTCACATTGCTGCAAACTCCATGAGAGGATGGACCAAAAGGTCTAGAGGCTGGTCAAACCCCAGAATGAGATGCTTGCATTGTCATAAAGTTGGTCACCACAAGAAATGTTGCAAAGACCGATTGACAGAGACAAGAACATATCCCAATGGAAACACCATTGAAGATATCCGGAGGGCAAGAGACAAAATGTGGATAAAATCTTCAAGTAATAGTGAAGCTAGGCCAAGTAGTACAAATGGTGACATCCCATCCAATGGATCTGGTGACATCACCACCACCACTTAAGCTGAACAAGTAAGTATGGAACTGCACTATACCAAGTCATATTTTGCATCAGTTCCATTATAAAGTTGATAGAAATTCAAAATTTGCATGAATAAAGATGCATATTATGCTACTTGTTACAATTCTGAGAAATCAACCCCATTAGTATACGCATACCAAAAATAATCGGTGAACAAAGAAGATAAGTTGTTCTACACTTACTAGATATTGTTGGTCAACACACAAATTGACTAAGTAGCCAATATAACCTAACACCCGTCGGTAAGAAAGGAAAGTTAAAATTTGTCACTATAGAATACCAATATCCATCAGTACAAGAAACATTGTTAACAACTATCCCAGGAAACTCAAGTTCACCAATGATGTTTTAGAAATTTCTCCTGATAAAACCCATCTTCATATCCCGAGGAGTCATTGAGCATTTATTACAAAGACCTAGGGAAAAAAAGTCTATAAAAAGTTGATGGGACAACTTCATTTTTCACCCATGATTTGAAGAGAAAGCAGAGTGAAAGACAAAGTGATTAAAGAGTAGAAAGTAGAGTTTCCTCAAAGAAATCTAATCACACACCAAATAGATCTTTCACCACCATTTTGAATTGAAGTAAGTATCAAAGGAACTGAAAGATCTCTGTCGTCATTTTTCAAGAAAGACCTAAATTTCTAGAATATCCTAAAACTTGAAAAACCATGGCAACCACCTCAAGAACTGCTAAAATCAAGAATGATAAGAGGAATGTGGTTAAGGTGATCAAGAACAGTACATGTGTAAAGCCCAAGTATAATATCTAGCTGTAAATTGCATCGAAACCCGATGAAACTGGCACATTTTCAAAAATCCCACCTAGGGTTTTGCTCATAGAAGATCTGTTAGGTCTTATATTCAATGAAAGATCATAGAGATAGGTGATCTTGAAATGGATGAAGCTTTTAAGAAGATTTTTGATGCCTAAAGGAAACTGAAGGAAGAGCACAAACACTTGGAAGTAAAAGGGTTAACTAATGCCCTACATTTCCTGAGCGAATTCAAAATAGAATGGATAAGGTTAGTCTTCAGCATAATGCATGACAAGAAGCTATGGCTTGACCAACCAAAGAAAATAACCAAGGATGTTCTTCACACTATCACTAGTTATCCAATGACCCAAAAACCTAGGGCACACAAGCATCCATCCATGAAAGAAGTTGAAAAACTCACCAATGCAGAAGGAGACAACAAAGGTCTCAAAGTGAACACAATCACCGATGAAGAACTAAAATTTGGTGCATGTGTAGTTGGGTATAAAATTTTTCAAGCTAGCATTTTAAAAAACATTTATGCAACTACAGTACGCACAGCTTACAAGATAGTGACCAAAGGAATTCAGATGGATCTGTGTGAGATCCTATTAAAACAACTTGATGAGGACATGAACACAATCAGGTCTACAAAGACCAACACATGTAATTTTGCCTCACTTATCATCTGTATTTTTTTCTATTTTCAAGAATACTTTCCTTCAGTAGGAAAAGTAAAATTGGACACTACCAAACTGGTAACCCAACAGATTAGTGAACTGATTAAGTCACTAGGAGACAATTTTGAATCTGTTATGTCTGCCTACTTCCATGAGTTCAAGAAAAAGATGATGGAGAGGAATAGGATTCCCGAACAACTTGTAGAAAAATGTAAAGATGAAATATGTTTTATGGTGGACATATATTTCACCCATATCAAACTAGTTGTACCAAGGATAGCTTGGTTAGCACCAATGGATTATGAGATCAATATTGATCAAGCTACAAGTGCAATTGAGGCATTAATAAATGAGCCCATTGATAGATAACAAACAAGGTTTGGAACATATGAAGAGGCCAAATCAAAGATAAAACAAGGCCTAGAAATCAAGAAGACTGTGAACAAAAAGGATAAAATGGTTAAGAATCTCAAGAAGATTCTATCGGTAACAGATGATGAACAAGAACAACTAGAGACAATTGATGAATAGGGAACCATCGGTGAGGCACTAGAAGAAAATAATTCAGATTCTAAGGAGACTAAATCTGATACACCTCCACCTCCACCTCCTACAAAGAAGTGGAGGACAAAGAGTCAAACCACTGCAATCGATACAAAACCCCTTAAGAAAGGTCAAGTAAGGACCTACATAAGGAAGTAGCCAGCTAAGAGAACAAGGCAACAAACTGTGAAAACTACACCACCAGAGAAGAGGAAAAGGTTGGTTAGGAGAAAGTCTGACATAGAAGACACTCAAGATGATGAGCCTGATGTTGCAAAGAAGAAGGACATGAATCAAAAAATTGACGAAGCTGCCAAATCCACTGCTAAACATGGTACAATGACTGATAAGAAAATCAGACAATGGGATACACAAAACCAAGAAGACTAGAATAAGATACAAGAGGAAGTTATAAAGTCAATGATCAAGAAAAAATATGCACCTGCAGAATTTGTCAATCAAATACCTAAAGAGCTAGGTAAAATAATATACCAAAAATGGTCATATGCTCTGCAAATCGAAAGAGAAGCAAGGGAGAGGGTACTAATGACACTAATGCCTCCTGAATCCAAAGTTAAGAGATCAAAGAAATACTCAAGAAGCATTCAAGTAGATTTGTAGCCAAAATAAGGGCATACAAAGTATTAGAGAATAAATTAATAAAGCTGGACAAAATGATTGAAACTAAATGGAGACAACTTTTGGATCTACCGACAGAGTCAACAAGTGGTGAGAATCAATTAATTCTCACCAACACGCCTCATAGACAATGCAAGTCCTTAGCACATTTCTCTGGACAATACTAAAAGTGATAATGAGCCTATAAACGTAGACACAATCATGGATGATATCATCCAAGATATCACTAACTATGACTCTGAGAAAGATCCACAGAAGAAAGATGATGTCATATTTATCACACTTAAGGATCAACAAAAGCGGCAAGGATTGCAGACATCAGATGCTCCAATAATAAATGTTTCTAATGAACAAGTATAGGAAACTTCAATCATGGACTTCAAAGAACTAGACCCTGTAGACCAAGTGCAAAAAGATGAGGATGTCCATGCCCCAAAAGATCAAACCAACGAGTAGGACAGCACTTTGAGTACATCCCAAGCAACCACTCAAAGAAATATGCCTGTACTAATAAAGGCAATAAATATTCTAGAGGTTAATGATGGATCTACAATGGAGGACACAAGCACACCTGAGGACAAGGGTGATGATGAAGAAAAAGATACTGCAAATAATACAAAAGATACAACTGTAAAGAAGGCTACAACCGATGATTAGAAAGATACATCTACTGATCAAAATAAGGACGCAACTCAAAAAGAAAAAAGGGGACACCCAAATAGAAAAAGGTGAAGAATAAAAGCAAGATGAGAAGGAGAAAAAATAAAAATAAAAATCTACAGAGACACCCAAGGTTGAAGGAGAGACATCTTCACAAAACTGACAGGTGCAACCTAAGCAGAAAACTCAAGAAGCATCTTCCACAATGCCTTCACAAATGACTTCAGAAAGAAAAAAAAAAACTAGCTATGGTAGTTCATACATCTACATCCCCACAAATATAAAAGAAGAAGAAAGGAAAGAATAAGAATCCAATAACTCTGGATGAAGTCATTGAGATTCCAGTTTGTGATTCAAGGACATTGGATTCAACTGCATTGACAAAATATGCCAAGATCTGTGAGAGAAAATCTATTCAAGACAAACTGAAAAGAGTAGAAAAAGAGCCCACAGTACTAGAAGTAGCAAGAGGAATACTTCAATAGATTGTACCTGATATAGATATTGATCAAAAAGCTCCAATGCTTGATCAATTGGTAATACTCACAGATGCAATAAAATCTCAGAATATTGATGCTGAGAAGGTTATGGAAGAGAGACTTGAACAAAAGTATGAGTTCAAGCTAGCCAAGAAGATAAGCCAAGAAGTGGCATTAAAAAAGGTTAAACTATCTAAATTGGTAAGTACAATTGATCCAATCATATCAGGAGCTATTACCTTAATACAAAAATTGTGCACTTTAGATCAACATACTTAGGAGTATACCAAAAAGATAGTGAAAATTGATGTTGATCTTAAGTCCAGTGCACAAAGTCTCACAAATATTGGAGAAGCACTTAAATTGCATGATGAGAAAATAATATAGGCTAGGAAACAGAGACAGGACATACAGTTTGCAAAGATGAAGTACAGAGATGAGGTAAATGAGCTCCAAGCTAATCTCTTACCGACACTTACACTCCTGCAACAACATGTGACACAGGAAAATACACTAATTGCCACCCCAAAAATGTCTATCCTAGACAACATTTATGATATGCACGTAAGCCTAGAGCTATAACACATGGCTCTAGAACAACTGAAAGAAAAATGGGAGAAAATGCTCGAAGATATCAAGGCAACCCACTCAAATGTATTTGACACATTGTAAGTTATACATTTTTGTCACAATTTTGACATATTATAAGTTGTAGATTTTTGTCATAAGTATAAAAGAAAGGGGGAAATTGATATGTTCACTCACCTAAATTAAAAAGAGGAAGCAATATCTATAGTAAAAGAAAAAGGAAAATACAAGGAGAATATAATATGTAAAAACAAAGCAAAGAACGGAGAATGTATAGTATACATGTATATATACTTATACTATACCGATGCATATAGTTAGGGGGAGTTATATGATTACAAGGATACAGACATGGTGTTCATACTAAACACTTTAGTATTATGCACATATTAGTTTTTGATACAAATGTCAAAGGGGGAGATTGAAGGCATTATATTTTTCCATTAATATACGTAAGGAAAAACATGATCTGCACTATCAGTTTACTCCACACCGACAGACAGGGCACAACACCACTTGATGCAAAGTTTACCCGATAAACACTATTAAGTGCTATCCGATGACAAAAAGGTTAAAGGAAACCCGACGAGTAACAATAGTGAAACCCGATGGAACAACACAGAGAGGAACCCGACAAATAGTTCAAACAAAGGAATGCCGACAGACTTCAAGTTCAACCCAATGACCAAGAACCGACAGTCAGTTACATCCCGCAAAAAGTGGATCTGACTTTCTATGTCAGATAAATCACTGAAGTTGTATTTATAGCTTCTTTATTTACTTTTAAATCCATTATGTATGGAGGAAGCAATGTATTTATTATTATTTTAATTATTTTTACTGATTTAAAACATGCACACTAAAGATCAAGGTCAAGTTGTAAACCTTGGCTCTAAGAGTTAACATTGTAATGCGTGATTCCAAGATAGGTCAAATACTTGTATAAATAGGTGCTCAATCCATTGAGAATAGTTTTTTTTAATGAAGATAGTAGCCACGGAGAGCAAGTAGAGAATAGACAAGTGAATTCATGCATAAGGACAGATAAAGAATCAAGTCAGTTTAAAGAACATAACAGAGGCTACCAACAAGCAGAGAAAAGGTATTCATCAATCACTTAAGGTGATATTATAATTCTAAGAGCTTTAATGGATTTGTAATCAGCAATTATAGATTGTATGTAGTCAAGTCAACATTTGTACTCATTCTAACAAGTGTAGTACACTAATGAAATCCTTTCAAGAAAGGTGGTCTTAACCATCCTATTGTAAAATATCATAACTAATTTCACACTTAAATCAGTGTTTCTAAAGCTCTTAACAGAGTAGATCTTAATAGGTCTCCACCTTAATACTCCTAACAGGGTAGATCATTAGAAGTGATCAAATTGTAAGCCTTAAATGGCTCCCTTCCATTCTGCAGATAGTGAATTTTTGTGGGTGCCATCCCCACCCCAGTTTTTACTTCCCAACAAGAGTTTTCTGTGATACCATATCTTGTGTTATGTGTTTATCATTTTCATGAATGTTTCTATGAATGCTGTAAACCATTAAAGATTATGAATAAACAATACATACACAAGAAATAAAAATAGTAATGGTCGATAATACAATAATGTATGATTACTAATGATGAATTAAGAAATGTGTTAAAAATTTTAGAGGTACTGATTCACCCCTCCCCTCTCAGTACTACTTCCCATTAATTCCAACAGTTATGTGCCAAAAGGTGTGTAATTAGGCCTAATTATGTGTAGCCCTATTTTGATTAGTTTGAGGCAAGTTCTTGGAATCCATTAGGGTTTCATTGCAATTTATGTTATTAGGAATTGTCTTGGACTCAATTTTCCTTTTTATAAACCATCCTCACCACTGGTGACTATTTTTGGTCATATTGGATCACTTAGTGTAGAAGATGCAAGAAGACATCCATGGGGTATGTTAATAGTTTGGTTGATTTCATTGTTGGTGTGGACAAATTAAAGAAGTGTGGGATTAAGGATGGGATCCTCTTGAGTTAGGGTTAGTGAAGGACCCTAATAGGCTAGAGAAGTGACCTAGAGAAAACTCTAGGAGAAGGTAGGGTTGGAGAGCAAGATTTTTCCTTACATCACTAATGACCTAGGAGAAAATTCCTCCAAAGAAAAGGCACATGGAAAATGACCATTCACTTCAAGTCATGAGTGAGATAGTTCATTTCATTAACTTTAAGCTTACATGAATCATAGATAATCCTCATTCAGGATAACAACTCCCAAACCCTCCAATTATGGATTAACAAAAATAAAACAATTTCTTGCTACATCTAACATTACCAACATAGGTACACTTGTAAAATATTCCTTATGAACCTAAAACCTGGCCACACACTTCTTTTCCCCTAAAACATTATTCCCTTTCTTCTAAAGAGAAGTGTTAGGATGACACAACCTAGAAATGTATATCAAAAGGTCATGGTATTAGCCCATTAAATCCATGAAAATATGAATGTTATAGGAATTCATCAATGCTTTCCAATCCAAAATGTCTTGAATTGTAGAAGGATCTACTAAGATACCATCTCTAAACATATCTACCCCAAATATCTTATTTCTTCCTAAAATAATTCACACATGAACATGTTTCCATATAGCTATTGGTCTCTAAGGTGTTGCAAAATATGATACAAGTGGATGTAATGTACTTCATTTTCCTTGTATAAATCAAAACATTATTAATAAATGCAAGGAAAAGTTGGTCAAGATAGGTAGGAAACAATTTATTCACTATATTCATAAATATAGATGGATTATTCCTCAACCCAAATGGGACCACCCTGAACTCATAATGCCTCTAATAACTACAAAATATTTCTCAATGAGTATTGGTCTCATGAATGTAAAGATGATGGTACCATAACATGATATAAATCTAGGAGAACAATTTAGATTACCTCTTTTGAATGAAAAAATCACATATTCTTGGAAAGAGATATTTCTTCTACACCGTTACCCTATTCAATTGATAATAATTAATAGACAAGTGAAGAGACCAATTCTTCTTATTCACAAAGATGACTAGTGATCCCTAATGGGAAGAAATTGGAAGGGTGTGTCCCTTTTATAACAACTCCTCATGCTAAAAATGGAGCTCACTAAGTAATTGAGTGTTTATATGATACAGTTCATGAGTTATGGGATCTACTCCTAGAACCAAGTCAATGAAAAATTTCATATCCCAGTTAGGTGGCATGCTTGGAATCTAACTTAGAAACAAATATTCACAATCCGTAAGGATATGATGATCATCAAGAGATACCTCACAAAAAATACCCTCACCAACATTACTCATCGAGATGGAAAATAACTAACAACTTGGTGGTCAAATACTCTACTTAAACTATTTGGTGAAGATCATACAAAGGGATACAGGCCTTGAGACCTCTACAAGTTATAATCACTCTTCCAAATAACTCAAACACTTAAGCACCTTAATCTAGAGATAAATAAAATATTCATGAGACTCTAACGAGTCTATATGAAATAAACTCCCATAAGGCCCCAAAGGTAGGATGCATAAGTCAAGGGTGGTGAATTTAACCAAATCCAACACTTAACCATTAGCTGGGGAATCTCTAACAACCTCGATACAATTCTCCAAGTGAAACTACCAACTATTATCCTATCTCATTTTCAAAAGCCCAAGACACTCCATAATATATGGGGATATAAAATAATCTAAAGTACTAAGATTGAATAGAGTAGCTCGATAAAAATTCAAAATGATATATTTGATTACTCAACCACTATCCCTTGTTTCTTATGCTAATTTGTATCAACTACCACCAAGACCTTATAAGATCTCACAAAATTCCATATTGTAGACTATGAATTAGATTATCTATGACTACTTCTTGAATTTGGTCTTTGAGACTAACAAACTAATATGTGACCATATTGACCACAAGTGTAATACCCCCCTTTACCAAATCTATGTCATCAAAATACATTAAGTCCCATTTTGTGAAGGATGAAGTTGTTGTTGGAAATTTGACTTTACTGATATTATATGACTAGTTTTGTGTTGTCATTATTTCAACAAAGTCATATGGAGTTTTGACAGTCAACTCATAAACTTTGAAGATCATAATTTGGCTAAGTATAGAAGACAGTGTAGACAGAGATATACCCGTTGATCAGAGCACCAAAACATGTGAGTATGATCGAGTCATAGTATGCACCTTTGGATATAATATTTTGGATACATTTTTATGCTAAGTCTATACGTGCATGTTATAATATGCCAGTATGGTGAAGTTACAACAAGTCTAAGTGTCACTAGCATTTAAGTGGTACAAAGCATGGAGCCGACTATAGTTTTTGTTTAGCGTGTATTAATTTATTTTTTAATGGATATGCACCTATTTTAATATGTTTGTAATCATGTTATTATAATTAATGTAAACATGCTTGATCCAATTAATTTGGAAGCATTGTGTATGTTGATTTTGGGCCGACTAAGTCTTAGTTTCGGTCATGTCTATTAAAGCATGTATATATACTTGACATAGATTTTTGTATTGATGAAAAGAACATATGAAGTATAGTAGAAGATATATATAGAAGAGAAGTATGTATTCAGTCAGTATGTGGTTTTGCTCTACCAGAGGTTAGATTTAAAGCACACAAAAGGAACTGATCAGACAAGTGTCATAAAAATAGTTCACCTTTTAGATATTATGTGTATCTATTATCAGAAGGTTGTATCCTTCTTCTTATTAAGAAGTGAGATTTGGAAGTGTGTCATACACCTTTAAAAGGGTTTATAAGACTCCTAACAGAGTCATTATACTCAATGTTGTAATGACTACTCCTAACAGGGCAAAGGAACTCTAACAAGTTCATAAGACTAGTGCAATTATTTGTGGGTACTAATTCCCACTGTGGTTTTCCTCTGATCAAGGTTTCATTATAAAAATATCTTGTGTTATGTGTTATGGTTCATGTGATTTTCTTATTAATTCTTTTATCTATTCTATTGTGCTAGGTTTCATGTTGTTGAATTATTATTAATTGTTGAACACTGATTCACCCCCCCTCAGTGTTCTCATTCTTAACAGTTGTGTTACATGTATCTTAGATTATGTAAAATTCATTATCTAACCACTAAAGTATCCACCTCACCCATTCTTAGGTCCCTAAGAAGACCTTTATTTCCATTGTTGTTGTTGACCAAGCCTAGGAGGTACATAATGTGTCCTAGATGATCTTATAGGTTGATATTGAGTGCCTTACTTGATCTTGATGGATGTTCCCTCCAAATTTGAACTCATGTATGACCTTCATATCCCCGAGCCAAGTTCTCCTCAAACACTCCATTCTTCACTATAAACACTTCAATAGCATTGGGCTCAAATATACAGATGACACTGCTGATATGAGCATTTAGGCCTTGAAGAAAATGTTAAAATAATATAGGCTCGTCATCTTCAAATATTGCATACTTCTTAAGCTCAAATAAGTATTGATCATACAAATCCACTAATTTAACAATCTAATGAAACTCATGGAGCTCATCTTCATTCCTTTGATCATAGTGATCTAAAATATTTTTTTTTCAAAATATCTCTAAGGTCTCCCAAGATACTAAGTAATGTCTAGATGGATGTTACAGTCCTCCATATGCCACCATGTAGAAGATAAGATCCTAATGTGCACTATAAAATGATGATCCATGTTATTACTACCATATGTATGAAGAAAAAAACAAAGATATATGTCTATCAACTAGGTCTTTACATGAGTACCTTCAAACGAGCCCTCAAAAGTGGGCAGATGGGATCTAAGAAGGTATCTAATTTACTCTACAATAATTATATCATTATCCACCACTATATTTTATCTCCTATGAGATGAATCTCAATCTCTTCCATGGTCGAATCTCAAATGACTTGGGCTCTAAGTATCCTCAACCTCTCCTCTAACACCATGATTACCCTAATTATATGAGTGAGATTACTCATAATCAAAATCACCAGTAGTTTTTATCTCTTATCAGAGGACTCTCAATCTCTTCCATGCTCAAATCTCAAATGAAGTGGTCTCTACGTATCATAAACCTCTTCTCAACTACCCTAATTACCCTAAATTGATGAGTGAGACTACTCATAATGAGATACCTTCTATCATGGCTCTAATAAATCTATTATCTCATAAAGAATATTAATAAATTGAGGACCCCTAGCATACCATCCCGAGATCCTCTTTGGTCCTCTACATTAAGCCTCTATTGATGGTAATCTCGATGCTGCTTGGATTAGCTACCTAATTAGGATTGAGTTAGACATTGTTAGTAATAACTGAGAGGGGGGGTGAATCAATGGCCTCAAAAAATTATCTTTATTCTAACCACCAATCAAATAAACCTCAAATTATTATGTCCCTACAAGATGCATGCCATGAAATACTTATAATGATTAACTGTCTATTGGTTTTCCTTGTCTATCCTTATTCTCCTTGATTACCGATAAGCAGTATAACTATTTATCGAAATACAGTAAATATGCAGAGTATACCGATAAATCTAGAATTGCATATGTGAAATGTAAAATAGTAAAGTAATAAACCATACACACATAACACATGGATTTTAACATGGAAACCTTGTTAAGAGAAGAAACCACTGGGACTGGTACCCCAAATTTTCACTCTTCTGAAGTGAGCCCTGTTAAGAGCCAACCCTATTAAAGGTTACAAACACACCATTAAATGTGACCTTGTTAGAGGATTTTACACATATAGGTTGTCACTTAGTATCAGGCATCTAATGCTTCCATCCTTAAATCAGCCTCTCTCTTAGACCATCAATAGGAATTGGGCATATCCAATACTAATTTCATGAATCAACCTTTTTGGCACTCCTTGGGATGTACCTCAATATATAGAAGACTGTTAAGTCCTTCTATGTTAAGAGACTTGATGCTTCAATGGTTAAACTGAAACAAAATGACCTATTTCTAATGCAACTTGAATTGCAGATTTTCAGATCTATTTAAGTACATTACCTCTCTAATCAATTTATCAATTCAATTCTTTTTGTGCTCCACACTTTCTACTCTATGATGTTGTTCTTTCTATTTGTCAGTGTCTACAGGATTCCTTAGCTCTCCTTCAGCTTGATTGATTAGGATAGTATGAAGTTATTCTTCATCAATTTCTCTTCAGCATCCTCTTTCTATTCGCTCCCCTTAATACCTTTTCATGTGATTGTTATCTCAAAAATGAATTAAGCTTGTCTCTTATATAGACATAATATTCATTTATTCTTGATTCTTTATTCTTGGCGTGAAAAACAATCCAGCCAATCTGATTTAAAGCATAACTCCTGATTTATCTCGTAGTTATCTTTATGCAAACTGTACAAATCTTCTTTAAATCAATCACTTAACTCTGGTCGAATAAAACAAAGAAAACAACCGATTAAGTCTATCTTTAGATCTTGCCAGCTAGATATTTTGTCATTTTCTGAACTCTCTATTCCATCGGTCAACTCTTCAGTTAGTTGTCGGTTACAACTGCTAGTTCTGTCGGTGTGACTCTAGTTAGCTTCGGGATCTCCGTCCGTTGGGCAACTCTACTTTTCAGCTCGTTGGTGTTATCTATCACTTACTGAATACTTCACTTTTATGCATTTTTGAAAGCATAACATTTGTTCCATTTATTCTCTGAAGTCTTTGGAATTTTATACATGACCATACAGATGATATCAAGTTGACATCAATGACAATACAAACCATTAATTGATTTAATGCCTTGCATTATCTTCAACTTAACATTGTCAAACATTTAATCAGTTACATGTCATCAATCTCTCCCTTTGGCATTAATGGAAACAAACTTATATTATCATACTATACTATTTCCAATACAATATTAAATACTATTGTTGAGATTCATCGAACTACCAATCTTTGTTTGATAACCGATAAATGTCTGACCTTCGGTAAGCTCTGTTTTAGCTTAGATTTTATTCTTGCAGCTTTTTGTGTTTCTTGTTCTGATGTGTTTCATCCTTTCCTTGTATCAATATCTCTCCTTTAATTATTCTTCACATTTGATGTATTTCTCTTTTGTCAGCAACTCTTCTTTTGGATTAATTCCTTCATACAAATTCTCTCCCTTTTAAAGTAATCTGATAATGGATAATCTTTCTTCTTTTTCTGAAGACTGTGATAATGTGATAATATGGATACTTTCTCTCCCTTTGAAAACAATGCCAAACAAACATTGTTACCAATTGTTACAAGTATCTGACATTCATGTCAAACAATCATTTTCCTCTTATCCATAATATATTCCTTGAATTTCCCTTATCCATCAACAATACAACAATATGTTCTGGTGCTCGGTTTTGATATATACCTGTCAGTATATAGATGTATCTTTGAAGCTCTTTTCTTTTCTTGCATCAACATGAATGATATTCTAATAGTAGGTAGGCTTGTGCAACCTTTAGTCATTTTACTGACTAGTAGACAAGGGTTTGAACCCTATACTCTCTCTCAAGTACTCAAACATATCCTTGGGCAGTGGCTTGGTGAAGATATCAACCAATTGTTCTTTTGATTGCACATACTCAAGTATCACCTCTTTTTCTTGAACTTGTTCTCTCAAGTAATGGCAATGTGTTTAGTCTTTGCATGCATGACTGGATTCTTGGAAATGTTTATTGCACTGGTGTTATCACAATAGATAGTCATTGGTTCTAAGATCTTCATATGCATACCTTCCAGAAATTGTTTGATCCATGCAATATTTAAGAAATTTGTAGCAGCAGCAACATATTTTGCTTCTATAGTAGACTGTGAGATGCATCCTTGTTCTTGCTAATCCATGTGACAAGTCTGTCACCCATAAAGAAGGCTTCTCTAGTTGTGCTCTTTCGGACATCAAGATTTCCAGCCCTATCAGCATTGGTAAACACCTTTAGTTAAAATTTTCCTTCTCTTCTATACCATAAGAAAAAATCCTCAGTATTCTTTAGATATCTTAGGATTTGTTTCACAGCAGTCATATGTGATTCCCTAGGGTTAGTAGAAAATATAGCAACAATTCCCACTGCATGTGTAATATCTGGTCTTGTGTGTACAACATACATGATTTTTCCAGTCATTGATCTATACAAAGTATGATTTACCTCTATTTTCTCTCCCTCCTTTGTCAACTTACATCTAGTAGCCATCAGTGTTCCAACTAGTTTTGACTCTTCCATCTTGAATATTTTTAGGACCTCTTGATGTACTTAGACTGTGTAATGAAAATACCTTCTCCTTATTGCATGATCTAGAGACCAAGAAAGAAATTGATCTCACCAAACATAGACATCTCAAATTCTTTCCTCATCTCACTAGCAAATGATTTGCATAGCATATCATTTCCTCCAAATATGATGTCATCAACAAATATTTCAGCAGTCAGGGTGTTAGCATCAGTATCTTCTTTTAAATAAATATTAATGTTTTCACTAGTCCTTACAAATCCAATACTTATTAGATAGGAATGAAGTCATTCATACCAGGCTCTAGGACCTTGTTTCAATCCATATAAGGATTTGTGAAGTCTACATACCATGTCCTTCTTGTTTGGATCAACAAACCCTTTTGGTTGTTCAATGTATACCTCTTCTTCAAGTATTCCATTTAGGAATGCTGACTTGGCATCCATTTGGTATACCTTGAATCCTTTGAATGCAGAATAAGAAAGTAATATTCTTATTCCTTCTAGCCTAGCAATGGGTGCAAAGGTCTCTCCATAGTCTATACCTTCCTCTTGTGCATACCCTTTGCATACTAGTCTTGCTTTGTTCCTTGTGAATTCTCCATTTTCTTTCAGCTTATTCCTAAATCCATTTTGTATCAATGACATTCTTGTCATATGGTCTTGGCATAAGTGACCATGTTTTATTCTTCTCAATCTTCTCAATCTCATCATTCATAGCACTTATCCATTCCTCATTATCTAGTGCAGCATTGACAGATTTTGGCTCAAACTCACAAATTAAACAATTTGAGTTCAAAGACTTACTTCTTGTTCTTGTACCATCTTTCTTATCTCCTATGATCTAGACCTCTGGATGGTTCCTTCTTGCATATCTTTCAAGTACAGGTATAGTTCTTTGTCTATCAACTTGATCATTATTTTGATCTTCATTTTGTTCTTCGTCACCTTGCACATTATCTTGATCATTATCCTAACCGTCGGTATTTGCAGCCTGATGTTTAGGAGCAATGATTTGTAGCTCTAGGGCTCTACATTATTGGTAAGGTAGAGTCTTAGGTTCCTTGATGTAAGTGAACTTATTGTAGTCCTCTAGTTCTTTAGTGCTTTCTTATTCATTCTTCTCTGCAAATTCATCTATCTTTACATTTGCACTTTCAATAATTTTGTTAGAGGCTTTGTTTAGACATTTGTAAGCCTTGCTCTTGGTAGAATACCCTAGAAAAATTCCTTCATCACTCTTGGAGTCAATTTTTCCATTTCTATCATCCTTTAAGATATAACATTGACTACCAAAAATTTTGAAATAACTCACATTGGGTGTGTATCCATACCATAGCTCATAAGGTGTCTTCTTGGTGTCTTTCTTCAGTTGTAATATGTTCAGTGTGTAGACAGTAGTACTGAAATCTTCCCTCCAGAATATTTGGGTGATTTCTTTTTCTATCATCACTGTTCTAGCACAATCAACTATTGATCTATTCCTTCTTTCAGCAATTCCATTTTGCTATGGTGTTCTTGGTGCAAAAACCTATCTTTTTATACCATGTTCATTACAAAAGTTAGTGAATTCATCTGATATAAACTCATCTCCTCTATCTGATCTCAAACATTTTTTATCCTTACCACTTTGTTTCTCTACCAAAGCCTTATACCATTTAAACATCTTAAATGCTTCTGATTTATCTTTTAGAAGCATAACTATCATCATTCTAGAGTAATCATCAACAAAGAGAATAAAATATATATCTCCATAATAACCCTTTGTCCTCATGGGTCCACATAAATCAATATGGACTAATTCTAGAATTGCATCAGATGTATGGGTTTTGCTAAAATTGAAACTAGACTTTGTAATTTTACCTTTTTGACAGTTTTTACACATGATGTTGTCAGGCTTGGTCATTGTCGATAAGCCTCTGACATGTCTCTTTTTGCTAATTTTAATCATGTTGTCAAAGTTCACATGACACAGTCTTTTGTGCCATAACCATATGTCTTTGTTTGTAGCAATCAAACAAGTTGAGTCAGTATCATTTAGATAGAATAAGTTACCTTTTGTCTACTCACCGGTACCAATCAGATTTTGAGATTTGTTGAAGATCTTTTCCTTTTTGTTTCAAATGCTACTTGGTGACCTAAATTATTCAACTGAGAAATACTCAATAGATTATAATTCAATCCATTTACCCAATAAGCATTTTCACATTTTATCTGGTTATTCAACATTATTGTTCCTCTACCTTCAACTGGACAAGGTGTGTCATTTCCCATTCTTACTGATCCACCCTTGTAGTATTCAAAAGTCTCAAACTTTTGCTTATCACTGATCATATGATGAGTGCAGCCACTATCTATGATCCAAACATAATTTTTGCTAATTTTAGATATGAGATACCTTTCTTCATCATCATCTAAATCACCCTTTACAGCCACAAACATCATCTCGATGTCTTCATCAAATTCGGTGTCAGTATCATAATCCTTGCATTTTGCTAGGTAGCTGACCTTCTTTCCTTTGTCCTTATAGTCGCAGGTATCTCTTCTTTCTGATTATCGCTAGCTTCTGTAATCACCTCTGTCAGACTTCTTCTCAAAAGATATGTCATCTTTTCTTTTGTTAGTACATCTTGCAGCAAAATGTCCAATCTCTTTGCAATTAAAACAAACAAGTGGTAATTTACCTTTGTATTTACCTTTGCCTCTTTGCATTCTTCTGGCCATAGGTGCTTCAATTTCAACAAGATCATCTTCTTCACTTTCACTGTCACTATCTTTTCTCATAGTGTTTTTGTGACTTGATTTACTTATTCTCATAGAAGTTTTGAATGCAGACACTATGTTTGGTAAGACACTATTATCAAATTTATTCATCTCAAATGAAATCAGTCTTCCAATTAAACTATCTAGAATAACATTTCTATTTGCTACTATTCTCATTTCTTGAATGGAAGATACTCTAATAGCATAAGTAGGAAGTAAGGTTCTTAGAATTTTACTTACCACTGTATCTTCTTCTAGTACACCTCCAACTCCTTGGATAGAATTGACTACCTCTTTAATTATTGTGCTATACTAAGTGATATTTTATCCTTCTTTCATTTTGAGATCATCAAACTTTCCTCTAAGGCTTTCTACCTTGGCTCTCAAAACATTTTTTTCACCACCATGTACAAGCTTCAGTTTGTCCCACATCTGCTTTGCAATTTTTCAATCTTTGACATCTTCAAATTCAGCATCAGAGAGTGAGGAAGAAATCTCTATAATCATGCCATTATGTTCATGCTTCTCTCTCATTTGTTCAACTATTGGTGCTCCTATGGGAAACACATATTCAGTTTCAAGGAATTGAGTAACATCATTACCAATACCTGATAAGTGGAGTCTTATCTTGCTTTTCCATGAAGCAAAATTATCTTTGTTCAACTTGGGCACATCTCATTTGTTCATCTTGTGATCTTTGACTTAGGTCTTGAAATATTCCTTCTAAGCACACAAGCTCTGATACCAATTGTTAGTAATAACTGAAGGGGGGCGGGGGGGTGAATCAGTGGCTTAAAAAACTTATCTTTATTCTAACCACCAATTAAATAAACCTTAGATTATTATGTCCCTACAAGATGCATGCCATGAAATAATTAAAATGATTAATTGTCTGTCGGTTTTCCTTCTCTATCCTTATTCTCCTTGATTACCGATAAGTAGTATAACTATTTACCGAAATACAGTAAATGTGCAGAGTATACCAATAAATCTAGAAATGCATATGTGAAATGTACAATAGTAAAGTCATAAATCATACACACATAACACATGGATTTTAACGTGGAAACCCTATTAAGGGAAAAAACCACTGGGACCGGTACTCCAAATTTTCACTCTTTTTAAGTGAGCCCTATTAAGAGCCAACCTTGTTAAAGGTTACAAAAACACTTTTAGGTGTGACCTTGTTAGAGGGTTTTCCACATATAGGTTGTCACTTAGTATCGGGCATCTAATGCTGCCATCCTTGAGTCAACCTCTCTCCTAGACAGTCAAAAGGCATTGGGCATTTCCAATGCTACTTTCATGAATCAACCTTTTTGGCACTCCTTGGGATATACCTCAATATATAGAAGACTATTAAGTCTTTCTCTATTAAGAGACTTGATGGTTCAATGGTTAAACTGAAACAAAATCACCTATTTCTAATGCAACTTGAATTGCAGATTTTTAGATCTATTTAAGTACATTACCTCTTTGATCAATTTATCAATTCAATTCTTTTTGTGCTCCACACTTTTTTCTCTGTGATGTTGTGCTCACTGTTTGTTGGTGTCTGCAAAATTCCCTATCTCTCCTTCAACTTGATTGATCAGGACTATATGAAGTTATTCTTCATTAGTTTCTCTTCAGCATCCTCTTTCTATTCACTCCCCTTAATCCCTTTTCATGTGATTGTTATCTCAAAAATGAATTAAGCTTGTCTCTTATATAGACATAATATTCATTGATTCTTGATTCTTGATTCTTGGCGTGAAAAATAATGTAGCCAATCTGATTTAAAGCATATCTCCTGATTTATCTAATAGTTATCTTTATGCCAACTGTACAAATCTTCTTTAAATAAATCACTTATCTCTGGTTGAATAAAACAAAGAAAACAACTATTTAAGTCTATCTTTAGCTCTTTCCAGCTAGATATTTTGTCATTTTTTGAAATCTCTATTCCATCGGTCAACTCTTCAGTTAGTCATTGGTTACAACTACCAGTTCCATCGATGTGACTCTAGTTAGCTTCAGGAACTCCGTCCGTCAGGAAACTCTACTTTTTAGCTCGTCGGGCATCTTGTGGTTTTACTTTGTCGGGAAACACTATCTTCTACTCGTTGGGTATCACTATGAATTTTCTTCTCTACCTTTACCAATGGTGTGCACTCCGTCAGTGTTATCTGTCACTGAGTGAATACTTGACTTTTATGCATTGCTAAAAGCATAACCTTTGTTCCATTGATACTCTGAAGTCTTTCAAATTTTATACATGACCATATAGATGATATCAAGTTGACATCAATGACAATACAAACCATTAATTGATTTAATGCCTTACATTATCTTCAACTTAACATTGTCAAACATTTAATCAGTTACATGTCATCAGACATATTTTCACGTAGTGTAAGCTCTTCCTTTTCCCTTAGGAGGCATGCTTCATTACAAAATAAATAGATGGGTTAGGAAAATATAATGATATATATAATAAATACTAAGGCATGGTATCAAAATTATAGGAACCATAAAATACAATGTAACACACACACACACACACACACACACACACACACACACACACACACCAATCATAATAAGCACATATACACAAAAAATCCTAGCGTATGAATGTGGACTCTAATACTAGATGAAATGAGCCACCCAGGAACCTTTAAGGATATGACATAAGTAGACATAATTAAACATGGAATTATTTTTTAAATAATTAAGTTAGGAATATCTAACTTACAATGTTTTATTGGCCCAAACCTCAAACTTATGACATATTGATGACATGTGACATTGTACAAGTCAAATAATTAGACACTAAGACATCTTCAATTGATAGGAGAATCATTAATACATGTTATGAAATCCTTACAAAATATATTAACTCACACTATATTTCTCAAGAATTTATAGTACTCTAAGTTCATAAAACTAGGCCTTCTACTAGGCTCGAGACCTCGGACAAATACCAAATCATAAATAAAATCCATAAATTCTACTCAAAATAACTGAAGACATAATAAGGATACCTTGTAGGTTCCTATATATTTCACAATCTAATAGTAAACTTTGGTGATGTCAAACTACTCATTGAGGCCCTAAGAATCCCACTAGACACCTATTCTTGACTAGGGAACTTACAATAGAATTTGGCACTAAAAATAGACATAGGCATATAAGAGGAAACCACAAAGGAGTACATTAATCCTCTAGGAAAGGTGGAATCCTTTGGTTCCACCAGTGTCCATTTTGAGTACTAGTGTCCCTAGTAACCAAGTCTTGCACTAGTGAGAAAATAATAGCTATATATAGTCACCCAAATGTTATAGACACATTGGTGTAAGAGGAACAAAAATTTACATAAAGTAATAGGGGATGAAGTATGAAAAATAATCTTGCAAACACTTGACATCACCAATACGAACAAGGAGACTATTCTTATGGAGAGAACCCCATTCACAACACCTAAAATTCTCCCCTAAGATAAAAAAATCATAAGAATAAATAAATGAAATACTTAGACACTTACAAAAATTTAAATATAATCTTGAATCCTCTACAAATTGATTTGAAACCAAAATAATTTATATAATACTACTTGGAAATGTCATGATGCGACTCGCAAACCCCTTAAGATGACACAAGATACCATTAAGTAAATTTTAATCCAAAAGGAAAGACTATTATACACATATTAATGATACAAAATTGAAAGTAAAGGAAAACATACATTAGAATTATTCCTAGAGCCAACATGAGCACAAGAAAAAATTCTCCAACTCATTTCACTGTATGATTACATCATCCTTCAAGATGAATGTTTAATATACAACTTACATCACTATATTTATTTGGTTTCAATATACACAAGTTTAAAGTTACATTAATTGAAGACCTTGAAAGTACAAGAGAAAGAGAAGGAGATTGAGTGAAATTGATGGCACCAATCCTGTAAGCCAAGATCATAAGTCTCTAATGATGGTTATCTATGGCACTCAATTATGTGGACCCCAAATATAATTTTTTCATGATCATGGAGATAGTCACACAACCCATTCACTCAAACAATGAATACACATGGTAATAGGTTGGCTTACACACACCATACACAAATAATATACATCATACATGAATCTTATAGTGAACATCAATATAATGGAATGCTACATATATTTGGGTACTAATTATACTATACAATGGGTTGGATATTAGAGGTCTTGGAAGGAGAGTATCCTCATGTATCTCAAAATAATGGCTCACACAAAATCGAGTGGTCATATCATCAAGATGAGGAGACTCAATAATTTTATATGAATATCTCATAAATGAACATGCCTTCCCAATCCATTCTTAGACTATGAAAGATCTCATGGATTGCAAGGATATCCAATTATCTTGTTTTGAGTTCTACCCCAATTTTTTATTTTTATTTTCATGGAATTAATCTAAATATCCAATATGTTATTCTAGCGGCCACTTTGTACCTCATACCCCATTGAGAGCCACTACCTTAATTGAATCTAATACCATCACACTAATTTCATTTGGTTCTATATGAATAAAGAATTTGAATTAAAACTCAATGCAAAGTCATATTTCACTACTTGTTCCAATGGTGAGAAAGACTAACTGTGCCCTTAGTCTCTGTGGTTGTTTATCCAAGAGAGGGTTCCTGACAAGGCTTAACCACCTCCTGTGTCTTCTATATGTCTAGTGGTTTTATTGGGAATTGAGATGTCGATCTTTTGGTGCCATAAAAACCTCCAGTTATAACAAGCGGTAGCAGAGCTTGGTCATAGGTTCAAACCCCACACTCGCCTTGGGGGGGATTGTTACATGGTGAGAAAGAATACTTGTACCCTTGGTCCCCTTGGTTTTTAATTGCAATGGTAGTTTGTGATATGGATTAACCGCCTCCTATTTCTTTTGTATGTCTAGTGATTGTATCAGGCATTACCAAGTTGATCTTTTAGCGCAATGACAATCGCTAGTTGTAACACTACTAACTCTCATATTATGTACAATAGCTCAAACATTAATATCATCATGAAAATAGATTTAAAATGACACACTTTAAAATATCATGTACATTGTCCATTATTTAACATCATAATAAATAATAAAATACCACAATTTCCTTTTTTTCCTTTTCTTCCAAACTTTCACCAAAAAATAGGAATAGTATTCTCAATATTAAAATAGCTTGAAGAACACAAAAAATTTAGGATTTAAATCTTAAAATTTGAAACATATCCTTTTGATTCCTAATCACCTAACACTATGTTTTCACACTCAATATTAAAAATTTCCATTCAAAATGTACATTTCTAGATACATGGTGTAATGTTAGGGAAATGGGGTGTTCAATAGCTTACAAATGTGAACTATGAACTAGGCATACTTCCACCTTGATTACATTAAGGAGATTGGATACACTTGGGTAAACCATAAAATTGTTGAAAAATATTGAAAAGGGTGAATCTAGTCACTTCTTGTTTTAGTTGAAAATGATACTATAAAGATGTGGATATAATGTGAGGATTAGGACTAGCAGGTGCAAAAATGATAAACACAAAGCATAAATAGATTATTGCATGATAGATAATCATAGAGCTAGCACAAATATGGAAAGGGTGTGTAGATTTAAAATTATCACATAAGTGTGAGCTCAAATTACTTGTGGTCAATTTCACCTTGGGAATCCTTGACCCATGAGGTTAATTTCTTAGCATTAAGACTAAATCTAGGACCTTGACGCCTTGTAACTACTTATTACCAAATATCAAGAGCTTCTTGAAGATCAAGGGAACCCCAAGGATACTTGAATAGGAATATGGAACCCTAAGTGCCCTTGACTAGGCCCATGGTACCCCAATTTCCCTATACTAGGATTTTGGTGCTACATTTTTTAGTGGAGCTTTGTCTCTATCTTCTGATCACTTTTTCATCTTTGGTCTTGATCTAAATCTTGTACCTAGACCTAGATCTACACATAAGTTGAGAGAAGTTGTATTTGGGAATATATAGGGTTTTTCCTTAGTTAAACGTTGGGTTGGACTGAACCCTACAATAATAATTAATTTAAATAGAAATCTAAGTGGAAATTCTTATTTAAAATGATTATACATTCAATTGGTGACACAAGGTTCTAAGGATAAGTCATCCATGTGTTGACAAAATAGCATGATAAATCATAATGAAATAATTATTGAAACATTGGTAAAGTTGCCTTGATGTAGCGTGTTGTTCCTTAAATCTGATTTACTCTTGAAGCAAAAATATTTCATCTTGCAGTGTTGTGATGACTTGATATGCTATAAAGTGTTATAGAAATGAATTGAAAGGGAATCCTTATATAGGGATCTCAAAGTGAAATCACCTTTTAAATAGCCTAGAATAATAATATTTTTGCATCAGGGGTAGTTTTATAAGGGAACATGCCAACATAATATCCTCTTTAAATTTTGGCTGAAAAGAAGAGGTTGATGTTAGTCTGACTAACGTAGACCCAGATAAAGCATCCCTAATTTTTAGTGATATAAGATAAAAGGTTTTTTAATCCCAAAAATATTTTTTGTGGAAAGTTGTGATATTTAGATGCGAGAAATGTATGTTGAGATTTGAAATTGGGTAGGAATGATAGAAAATTACAATATAAAAAGATAAAGGCTAGACCTAGAATTAAGGGCACAAATAATAAAGTCTTGGAGTCATATAATATTATTTTAAATAAACAGAGGTCCTATAATCAATAGAGGAATGCAAAATACTAAAATGAGTGCTAGGAAAAAGTGAAATTGGATACCATAATTAAAGGTGTACAATTTATGATGCTACACATGGTTTATGAATTTTCCTCAAATCAAATAAAAAATCAATGAAATGGATTGCTTTGAATAACTGAATTATTCCTAATGCCAATTTAAATTATTTGCAATCAATCAAATACAAAAAGGAAGAAGAAACAAGGAATTATTGAGGTCTCTTCCTCAAATATGCACCCAAATGAAAAGATGAATATCTTGAAAAATTAAATCAATATTTGAATCTAATTACGAACAAGAACTTGTTCATATTCTATATCGAACACAATATTTCCCACAAAATTCTTCAAACAATTTCTACCTCGAATCTCCAAATGAAATTTCAAGTGCAGGAACTTTTTGAGCATGCAATATTAAAAAATATACCATGTTGAAAATTGAACTAATTTTTTTATATAAAACCTCATTTGAATTTTTTTTAATTAAAAATTAATTATTAAATAAATAATATTTCTAAATTTCCTAATAACGTAGATGGCATATTAATGAAATACATATTAGATGAATACACATAAGAATTATTTTACTCTTTAAATATTAAATTATTATAAGAACTACTAAATCCATTTCAATAGTTAAAATTGATGGAAACATGAAAATAAACACATATGTGTAAATAATCTTTGTTGGTCAATCACAACGGAATAATACTATTCTCCTTATATTAATAAATAGGGTAGTTGGAGTATAAATTGGTTAACACGTGGGAAATTGAACTAAATAAGGTACGATGGATAAGGTTTGGTGATAAATTGGCTAGTATGCTATCTCTTGTTAAACACCATTGGGAGAGTACACTAAAACATATGTGGAACCAAGTGGAAGCAATGTCTAGTACCTACATCACTCAACAAACATCAATGGTACCTATACATATATCATGGTCAAAAGACATACGATTTTTGCAGTTGGGATCAACGTCATACGAATAGTCAATACATTATAAACATAATCAGATCATTATATGTAAACGTAATCACTCACTAAAGCATACATGCATTATTACTAGAATGATATACACATAATTACTATACTATCAAAATATTATAGCTATTTCAAAAGGGTAAAGAACATGGATGTCAATACAAAAGAATGATATTATGCATAATCCATATAACATCAGTCACTGAATCATACATGTATAATTACTAGAATGATAAGAACATAAAAAAAAAATATACTATCAAAATGCTATATCTATATTGATATGATTCACCATGTGTATGCCAATACAAAATAATAATGTTATATGCAATCCAATATAACATATATAGTATTGAAAAATGATCAAAATAATGATGATAATATGAAAACATGAAAGACATTACATTAGTGCGCCAATTTATACAGATTCCTATGCACATTTCCCCTGCCTTATTCATACATGTGACCAACGCATTAACTACACATATGCCCTTGCTTATACCTATACATTCATTTCCCACATAAATGGAAAACTTTTATTTCTTTATTCCTTTCCCCTAGTGTAGGGTCAACCATGCAATTGCCAACTTCACACCTAAATTTTCATATTTCATAATTTCGTGGACTCTTTCCCATTTCTCTCAGACCAAGGGTTGGCATAAAATCCTTTTTCACGATTTATCACTATTTCCTTGTATTTAAAGGTATTCAATTGCATTGAGATCGCATATCCTAAACCTTCAAGAATTATTTGTAATAATCCACACCTAAGGAAAAAAACAATTCCCTTTGGTGGTTTAAAATAAATCTACAATCTATATATTCATCATAAGAATAATGTTGTGGCTAAGGTATATTGTCTTAAATATTTTATAAATGTTTTGGTGCTTGACCTTGGTGAAATTTTTTATTTGTGATATGATGAATCCCTCAAATTTATTTTTAAATAAAACATGAGTCTTAGATATATGAAAAGAAAAAGAAAGCATGTGTAAATTTGAAAGATTCTAAAATGTAAGAATACAAAGAGCTAGATAATTTCCATGTGTAAACACAGCTAGAGGTGTAAACCTAACCCTAATCTATACATATTTAGTTCGTCCCAATGTAGATTGTACTATTTAGACCTAAAATGATCCACACATTATCAAAATTCATTTCTAATCTAGAAACATCTCATATTTAATGCATAAATAAATTATCCGTCTCTCTCAAACATTAAATTAAATGTATTTATTTATAACATGTACTCTTCATACTTTACCATTTATTATTTTATAAACATAATTATTCAAAAAAAGAAAACCAAACCAACCTAAGTCATATTTAACAAACAAGTATAAAAAATAATATTACTTTATTAGCTTATTAAAGATATAGTAAACAATATAATAAATTAAAATAAAAATAAACAACCACCTTAATGTTTATTCCATAGTGAAGTGCAATTCCTTTAAAAAGAATGAGCCCAAACGGGCAGTATATGCAAAAATTGATAGCATTCCGAAATACACTTATAACGTGCGAAAATCCATAGTTCGGAAAGCAATATCGAGCTTATTTCCTTAATGGAAAATCCTTTTGAACCTCATTCTACTCCTGCATTTATATAATCTGCAGAATAATCCCGCTTTTACAGACTCATCTTTCCATGTCCAATAACATGAATTTGAGTACAAACACCTCAAAAATGGAGAAACACAGAAAATAATCAACGCATAGAAAAACCTTCAATAATATCTTCTCCATTCCAATTTATGTGTAGACTTCCTCAAATAAAGCTACACATTTCTGGCCATAGTGAAAGGATTAGGAAATACAAGTCTATTCATCCTTTGCTCTCTTTCTATAGGATTGGAAGTGTTTGCCCATTTGTTGAGTGTTGTTAATATAAAATGTCAACACTTTCAACTTCTTTGGAATGGGTCCATTAAGAATTGAGAGATATTAAATTTTTATTACTGTTTTCTAGGTAGAATAAGAATATAATAAGGGTAGTTAAAAGTTAATTTAAGATCATTTATAGTGCCTCTTTATTCTTAAGTGGTACAAGGGAAAGTGGGGTATTTTTGAATTTATTGGAGAGAAATATGGACTTTACTCTTGAGAAATGTCTATTGATTCATTAATTCTATCATTGAAGTGTTTGGTAGTGTTTTTTTATTTTAAAACAATATTTGTAGTTTTCTCGCAATTTTAATTCTTATAAATTATATATACTAAATGAAGGTATTAAGTATTTTATTTAATAGCTATATATTAAACATAACTATAATATTGATGTAACACATTTCTAGTGCTCTAATTTGCGGTGGAGTTTTTTTGGAAAGAGATTCTTCATTTTCATCAATAATTATATGTTTGAACTTACAGTTGGTTGGTTTCTTATTTATTATTTAGACTTGCATGTATATACCTTATGATAAACCACATCATGTTATAATGAGAATTAAAAAAAATCAAACTGAGTAAACAAGCCTTGCAATGCAGTAGTTTATCCTATAATTTAAAAACAAATTTTATCATAGCTTGAGTTTTGTTGAGAAGCTAATGTCATTCTTAAATTTTTGTAGTTTTCTTGGCTATATTGGTAACTTTTAAACTATTCATAGATTTGTACAAATAATTGAAGCCATGGTCTCTACCTCTTGTTTATATATAAAATTGTTTAATAGATTTAGATATGAGTTATGGAAGATAAATATAAACAATATTTTTGATGAAAGAGATTAATATAATTTTTTTACAAATAAAATAACTACGAAAGGAATACCCAATGAGGATTATACAAAGTTGGATACGAACAAATGGGGAATTATGCAATTTTATTTTATAAACTTGTTCTTCTTGATTGCCTCAAAGGAAAACATAATGTTTAGGTTGTGAAAGAGGATAGCTAATTTCATCTCACCAAAAAATCTCTAAATTCTTGATCCTTCACAAAATAATCATCTGATAGAAAATTTTGGCAAGCTAGCGCGTTTATGTCCCATAAATCACCAGTAGATACCTTAAAATAACAAATGCCTCTATTTTCTGGAATTGAAGGTTCTATGATGAATGTAGGTGTATATTCTACTTGAGTTGCCTCTAACTCTTCATGAACATCTTATATATCTATTATCTCAAATGAGAGCATTTGATTTATTTTATAAGGTTATTTACCTCTTATTTTGTTGACATCCAACTTCTACAAAATCCTAAGATGACTCTTTAGGATCCTCACCTCTAGTTCTAATATAAGACCTTATAGAACACTAGAATATTCCTATATCACATGCCTTACTACTTTTTGAGTCATCAATTGATCTACATTTTTTAACATTTTCTTTCTTCAAATTGTACTCTATTCTTTTTCTCTGTAAAGAAATGGGGAAAATTTGGTTCCTTTCTCTTCTCAATAAATTTTCTTACATTTATGACTAATTTATTTATTTTATGTTTAACCTTCTCAAATGATGGGGAATTTTTTTATCACATCTTTATCAATTCACATGTCATGAATTAAAAAATAATTCTTTACTCCATTCCTAATTGCATGCATCAATCCTCTAGATCAAAAGTTTAGAAACAATATAAGATACCCTATACTTATTCAACAAAGAATAGATTTGATCCATATTTGTGGCCAATTGGAATTCAAATCATTTTAAGGAGGTGGGAAAGAAATGACCCTTCTTCTGACCCTTTACATGAATCTTGTACACTTCATTTAACTACCAAATAATTTATGAGTATGCACTTATCCCTTTCACATAAAATTGTAGAAAATATGCATTCACAAAAAAACCATATTTCTAAAAATGGGAGAGTCTTTATTCAACTACCTATCACACCAATTATGCTTGATTCCCAACTTGAGAGTCATCTAAAATTGGCTGATGAAGTCCATTATTTCGTGGAACCTCTCCATATTTCCTTCCAAGTATTCCATCAAATTTTATCACAAAATATTACTCAAAGATGAAAAGTAATAATTCTCAAAGTCTCTTTCCCACAAATAGGTCCAGCACTAGATTGAGAAAGGCTTCTTGTTGTCATAATATCTTCTTACCAGAAAGGGTTGATCCAAGATTTCTCTTCCAACATATAAAAACATATATCACATGAGAGAGTAAAATTTGAACTCAACAATGCAAGATTATAAATAATAGCATGCACTTTCCTATACATCTTATCACCTAAAAAGGAAGCAAAGTGAAATTCCACATCCACCATGTCATATTAAATTTGTGTGTCCATGTACATAGCTGAATTGATATGTTTTTTTTTATGGATCCTCTCCTACAATTTGGCATAGTGAATGACATGTCTTTAAATGAAGAAATCTTCATAAGCCTAAATTCTGATGGGCTCCTTCTCCAAGCTCATAATTCACACTCCCATCTGTAACCTTTTTTCAATGGTAATGAATTTATACTGCCATATAAATAATGTTTTGAGTTTCATACTCGGTCTTTAAATATTTAAAGGTATGGTTTTGGTTTTATCTCTAATAAGGTCAAACACATCAACTATGTAAGATTTGGTGAATTCAATGATTAGGGATCCATTTTCTGCTAGAACCTTCTTTAATTAAACATCATATATCTTTCACGATCCTTTGAAAAAAATTACTTCCAATTTAATACATTCAACTCCACAAGCTTCAACTCTCTTTCCCAAGGCCCATCCATTCCTTACAGTAAATCTTGAAACTACTTTTTGAACTAGTGCTCAAAATAGGACTATCTTGAGGTTAGGATAATTGCATCTGTAGCTCCCTCGGTGAAACAATTTTTTTTTTCATCACTCCACTTCTTTCCAAAGAGATTTGTAGACTTCTTAGAAAACCTAGCAGGCTCAACAAATAAATATTCCTCAAATCCATTCTTGGTTCCATATGTGCTAGTCATATTTGTAACTAAACGTTTCTCTTGAGGTTAGGGTTTCTTGAAAAAAAACAAAAAAACTAACAATTCACTTTAACTTGTAGCTCAATTTTTATTATACAATTATTTACAATATAATCACCACAAATCTAAAAATCAATTTATTGAGAAATAGTTCAATTTTGTACTCACAAACTATTAACACCAAACACTATAGTTCTTTGAATTTTGTCATAGAGTTGGAATCGCTTGAGAATTATGATTAATATCAATGTTGCTTGCAAAAAAAAGTATGACTGGTATATATTTATTGCACTAAAAAGGGAAAAAAAGACCAAAAATGACCAAATCAAAATTTCTTCATAGTAGCTTAGCCAATGAGATCAAGAATTGGTTATTCCCAATTTTGAGTGATAACCATTGAGTTGGGTAAATTGCAACAAGATCCATGAATTAATTTTGATAGATGAATGAGTTTTTTTCCATTATTAACAACACTTTCCATCTAGATGCTAGACATAAATACATGGGTGAACAAGGACAACATCTTTGATAATGTATTGTTGTGTTAAGAAGTAACTTAAGCTTGCAGTTATTGGACCCACCTCCATATTTTTTAATGACACATCATTGCAGAGTATATTCATTTTGACAAATTCTAATTTCAAAATCCATGATCTAATGAGAAGATATTAAGCTATTTCCTTCTCTTCTTGATCTAGCTTGGTCCCACAATGTTACTTGGTGCAATAGTGCATTGATATAGTTGTGATATATTTGGAGCCAAAAATAGCACAATTAACATTGATCTTTCTTTTTGAACATTAGAGTCATACATAAGAAAAATTAACAAGATGGAAGCAGATGGTTACTAGGACCATGGCTTATTTTTGCATGAGATACAACACATCAAGTTATAACTTAAAAGATGTGAATGGTAATTATAGGTTAACTTGAAAATTATAACACAATCTTAATAGTTTAGACTTTAAAAAAATACAGGCTTAGAATTAATAATATGTGTAGATTTTAAGGACCAAAGAGTACTAAAAATTTAGTAATGATCTACTAGTGGATCTAATTTGGGAAACATTGCTAAGATATGTATGGAAAGGGCATATGAACATTTTAAGAGTAGACTTGTCTAGGAAAATAAACCTAAAATGAAACTGAACAACTACAGAAATCAAGGCTGAAGAGAAAACTAGAAATTGAATATGTACATATTTACACTATGTATCCAAAAATAATTCACTTCAAGAGAAATAAGGTTTTAGAAACTATTCATCCATGACTAATTCCTAAAATTATTATCAAGGCCTTGTTGAAAGTATAAATATTATTCATGAGTATGGCTAATTAGATAAGGGTCATTCGAAAGAGTGTCAAACTTTAAATGCTTATCTTTATCTTGAAATATTATCTTCCAAATGTGCACCAAATCATCAATTTATTTTTTTAGGCTTTTTTATCAAAAAATTACTTGGATTCCTTTTATTTATTGATATTTGTTTTTTGTAGTTTCCTCTTAAATTCCTTTAATGAAACCAAATGATTTTTTATTTATATTATTTTATCATCATTTTCTTGTCTGAACCTATAAATAAGTAGATGATTATTTATAGGAATATTGTCCTCCATTGCATATACTATCTCATAAGGATAATACATTGTATCCTTTATGATTGTCACTCTTTTAGCCCATACCAAGAATTTTACCATAGAATCCCATGATTTCTTATTTTCTCTTATAATGTTGTTTGATTATTTTCATCAGTGTCATTACCTTGAGGGAATTAAGGTGATGAATTAATTTTTTTTTATCTCATAATCATTGTCAAAGTCAGCACATTCTTCAAAGTTGAAATACATTTAATTGTTTGTTAGCAGTTTAGGAGCTACCCAAAATTTGGCTATAATACATTCTAAAACAAAATCTATAAGACCTTTTCTTGAAAATCTACTAGTTGGAATTACCTCAATCCATTTACTAAGGTAATCTATAGAAAACAAAACCAAATATATTCACCATTATATTATTTATAGCGTCACCAATAAAATAAATTCCTTATTGTTGAAATGGACCTTTTACTATTATTGTTTCGAGTGGAAAAGAACATGCATATTTCAAATTTTGACACAATATTTAACAAGCATCACAACTTCTTGACATTTCTTGAATATAACAGAAGAGTGTGGTCCATCAATGATAAGATCAAATGTTTTCATGTGTAGTAGTTTTAGCCATGTAGTGTTATACACATATTTTACTATGCATTTTAGTCAAAATTTGAGAAGCTTGATCCTGATCAACCCATCTGAGTAGAAAACCATTAGGATTTCTCCAATATAATTCCCCTTGCAAGATATTATATTTTTTCTTGTAATATCATCATCCTTTTATTCTTATCCAAATTATTTGGATAGACATACCTTGTAAAAATTAAACAATATCCTTATATCATTATAAGTCCTATAATTTTCATTTCATAAAAGACATTTTATTCAATCATATTCACTTATAAATCTTCAAGGTTAGGTTATTCCATCAATTTTTATAAACCTTGTCTTATAGCTAACCTTGTAATTTAGATATCAATATTAAATTCTTGTAAGTTCTTATTTATCCATCTACACCATCTTCTTATTATTTTCCACTCTAAAAAATGTTCTTAACAATAGACTGAGTAGCACATGACATTGTTTGACAACCAAGCAAGTAAGGATTCAAATCACTTACCGCCTTGACAAAAGCATATGTTTTTTTCTCTCTATAATATCATATTTCAATTCTACTTCCTATGAATGTTCTCTAAAAAATGAAATTGGTTGGTTTTTATAATAAAAGTAGCAAACTTTGTTTATGACCCTATGCACTAACAAATTGCAAGAAATGTTAATGTAAGTTATTTACCGAACATGAAAAATAGACTAACAATAATAGTTTATAGTTCATCTAAAAATAATATAAATATAGTAATATGATTAAGATTCTTAACATCATATAAAAAAAATTCCAAAGATATAAATAACCCACATGGTAGTTCCCTTATTTATTTTTAATATTTCCCAAGACTTTCTTTTGCATCAGGTATAGAGAGGTGGTTGAGTTGTTCATCACATGCAGGCTCAATTGGGAGATACTTACCCTATTTTTCTCTATCTCAAATAATTTCTTCTTTAAGGCCTCCACATCCATCATATTTGTCTTGTAGTTCTCACATGTACTAGCAATACCTCCTTGGTGAGTATCTTCTTCCTTTGGTAAAACCTCCTATATTAGTTACAAAAGTTCAGTTTAGAATTATTGGATATGTGTGTGTTATTATCACAATTGAACTTAACTGATCTTTCTTCGCTCACCATGTCACTACCATTAGAAATGTCATCTTCATCTAACTCTTCTTCATAATCAACCATTTTATTCACTTTAACTTTGTTGACTATGCATCTTGATAATTTGTTTGAGCACCTAGGATTGACACTCTCGCTTTAATTATTTTATTCACTCGTATTCACCTCCACATAACTAATAATTTCCTAAATAGTGATGTGAATAATAGGTATTTTAGCTAAGTTTGTATTTCTTGGGTTTTCTTTTTTAATTCAATGTGGAGGTGGTGGTATCCTAATTTAGGTCACAAAGGAACTCTTCTACAATATCGTGGGTGGGATTAACAGAGACATTGCATTGGGAGGGGATTTTAGCAGCACCGAGAATATGCACATGCTTCTTCTCACTAGGGATAGGGGATTCAATATTATCCACTATACATGGAAAAAAGAGTATGCGGATTTAGTCATAGGATTTTTCTTAGGATGACACAAAGCGAGAAAAAAATTATATAAGTAAAATATGAGGCCCTTTTGGAGAGTGATATACATCCTATGCTTTCTCTTGGCCAATTAAACATTCTCTTTAATGGAATTTTCAAGATAATTCAATAGTAAAAATAAAAATAAAATCAAAATACGGTGACATAAATAGTCAAGTAGAGGTAAATGGAAATGATACATAGACTTTAGACGTACTCTTTAAAAAGAAAAATTCACAACCATGAGATGAACCTAATATCATTGTGTGAGTAGCTTAGCTCTATTAAACTTTCCATGAAGTTTAACTAGCTTCTTGCTCTCCCAAAGGAATTGGACCAAAATTTTGTTATTTTCTATCCTACTTTGTTTCTTTCATTTCTATCTTTGGTGGAGAGGTTTTCTAGCTTTCATATGACACCCTTGTTTATTTCAAAAAAAATACCTCCAAACCTATCTCTACTATCATCCCACAACATGGAAAAACTATATTGACAAGTTCTCATCGAACCCATTGATATACTCTATGAATAGAGAAAACCCTCTCTTTCTACAAATGTGCCACAATGATGTATCCACTTTGAATTCATTATGGTTACTTCTATTTTTATTTCCATTCTATCCACACTCATCATCTAAATAGTCACAACTACCATAGTAACACAGAGGATAAAAATACAAAATTAATTGTTCTTTTACCCAACGCACTAAGAACAACTAAAAAATAATGAAATGGGGCTTTATTGAAAATGGTTAAATACCTACCAAAAAGGAGATAATTATGTTTTGGTATTCACATTAAATATTGAGAATGTGAACCTCTTTTCATAGTGGTCAAGAAAATATCTAGGAGCATTTCCTTTGAGCAAGACGTCACACACAAAAAAATTCCCATTAAGTAGTTACTAAAAATATTGCTTTGGCTCATGTCAATGGTACTAAAGCAACACAAAAAAGGATTATATCACATCATCTCTATTGATCACCAAAACTGATCACATAGGTATACAATGCATGAGGGGCAACATTAGCAACACATTCCAATAAATAGTATTGCTAGAGTCAGGGCTCCACCCTTGTGGCCACCTAATCTTTCTTTCTCTTCAATGAGTCTGTCACATCTACACAAAGGAACACTCAACAAAAAAGTTGAAAATTATAAGGATTATTTATCCCAAGTCTAATCAACACAACACTAGGATCCTTAGACCACCAAAAAAATTTAAATTATTTTTGTTTCCTTCTAAATTTTATTGAGGAAGATCAAGTGAAGAGGGGTCCAAAAAACCCAAACACCTATATGGTATTCAACATCCTATGTGTTGGTTAATTTGTTTATCTTGTGAAATGATTCTTTAAAGATAAGCTCTAACTTCCTCCAAAATATGTGATTTTGAATCCCTAGATGTAGATCAACCATGGTGTCTACAACTTTCCTTCCATGTACGTCTACTTGATCTAAAAAATATCCAACCCCAAAGTGGGTTTATAGATATCAATAACTATGTCCGTAGACCATTCAAATGTTTTGAGGCCTTTGATGGTGCTGAAAATGAGTTTTGAATCCCCTTCAATTAATAGGATCCTAATCTTAATTAAGAGAGAAATATTTAATCCATAGAAGGAATACACCATTAACCTAATTATTAGTGCCTTCATTAATGCTAACTATATAAGAATTAAAAAATCACAAGTACTAGATCTTGTTACTCATCTTGTAGTATCCTAGCCCTAGTTTCTCCTTTCTACTACATTGAACTTGAAATATTATTATATTCTCAAATCTAGATAAAAATTGGGAGGTTCGAAATATTGACAAGCTTTTCATAAAAATGTGTGATGGGAAAGAAGGGAATGCTCATCTAGACGATGATAGGTTATCCGTATAAAATCCTTTGAAGCTTATGAACACCTCCTCCTAGTTTTTTCAACATCCATATATATTAAATTATTTATTTCCTTTCAAAGACTCTATCATAGGTGAAGAGGAATTTTCCATTAGATATCTTTGATAAAAGGGTGATGTGATGGGCCAACCCAATAAAAATTATGTGTGAAATAGTTTTCATTATTGTCTAACAAATTTATAGATTTTTCAAAATATGACCCCAAGTTTATGATAAAATTGACAATGGATTAGGATGTGCAAGATAGATTCTTCCCTATTCTTGAAAATGACACACCTATTATGTATTTGAAACCCACACTTAATAAGGTTATTCTAGGTAAAGATTTTGTTATGGATCACTGTTCACAAGAAAATAATTAGTTTTGGGGAGGAATTGAGGGTTCCAAACTTTATGAAATAGTCCAGAGGAATTACCCTCCCTTAACAACATATTGTGAGATGAATTAAGCAAGAAGTTTCCTTTTGGGTTTTAAGTAAAAATATATTTGTCTTCTCTTTATATTTTATTGTTTGTTTGAAGTAACATTACAGGTACTTTGAGTAAGAAACTTAACCATTTCACCATGGTTCTCCCCAAATTAAAACATTCTCCATTGTTAACATGGTAGAAACAAACCCTAGAGGTTTGAACCTTGGTTGTTGGCACTATAGGAAAGAAGCTCCACCTTTTCACTAAGGTATCATTACTAAAATTTTCTTTTTGAACAAAGATTGTAGGCACTTCAGGAAAGAAGCCTGATCATTTCACCAAGGTTGTCCCCAAGATAAACTATGCTCTATTATTAACCTGGTAGATAGGAACCCGTGAGGTTTCAACCTTTTTTGTAGGCCCACTACATGAAATAAGATTCACCATTTTACCATGGGGACATTCCTAAAAAATTTGGTTTGAAATAATTTTCTTCATTGTCCAACAAATTTATAGATTTTTCAAAACTTGACCCAAAGTTTATGAGAAAATTGATAATGGATTAGGATGTTCGGGATAGATTCTTCCTTATTCTTGCAAAGGACACACCTATTAGGTATTTGAAACCCAAAATTAAGAAGGAGCTCCTAGGTTAATATTGGCTTATGGATCAATGTTCACAAGAAAATAATTAATTTTAGGGAGGAGTTTAGGGTTCCAAACTTTATGCGATAGTTCAGAGGAATAACCCTCCCTTAACAACAGATTGTGAGATAAATTAAGGAAGAAGTTTCCTTTAGGGTTTTAAGTGAGCATAAATTTGTCTTCTATTTATATTTTTTATTTGTTTGAACTAATGTTGTGGGTAATATGAGTAAGGATCCTCACCATTTCACCATGATTCTCCCCAAATTAAAACATTCTCCATTGTTAACAATGTAGAAACAAACCCAAGAGGATTGAACCTTGGTTGTTGGCACTATAGGAAAGAAGCTCCACATTTTCATCAAGGGATCATCCCTTACATTTTTCATTTGAACAAAGGTTGTAGGAACTATAGGAAAGAAGCCCCATCATTTCACCAAAGTTTTCCCAAGATAAAGTGTGCTCTATTATTAACCTGGTAGAGAGGAATCCGTGAGGTTTCAACTTTTTTTGTATGAACTACATGAAAGAAGATTCACCATTTCACCATGGGAACATTCCTAAAATTTTGGGTTTGAAATAGTTTTCTTCATTGTGAAATAAAATGGTGTGATGTGATGTGATGTGATGTGATGGGCCAACCAAACAAAAATGAGGTGTGAAATAGTTTTCTTCATTGTCCAACAAATTTATAGATTTTTCAAAACTTGACCCCTCATTTATGAGAAAATTGGCAATGGATTAGGATGTGCAGGATAGATTCTTCCTTATTCTTGCAAAGGACACACCTATTAGGTATTTGAAGCCCACACTTAATAAGGTTATCCTAGGTTAAGATTGTGTTATGGATCACTGTTCAGAAGAAAATAATTAATTTTGGGGAGGAGTTGAGAGTTCTAAACTTTATGCCATAGTCGAGAGGAATTACCCTCCCTTAACAATAGACTATGAGATGAATTAAGAAAGAAGTTCCTTTGGGGTTTTAATTATAGATAAATTAGTCTTCTCTTTAGATTTTTTTTTGTTTTTTTGAGCTAATGTTGTAGGTGTACTATAAGTAAGAAACCTCACCATTTCACCATGGTTCTCCCCAAATTAAAACATTCTCCATTTTTAACATGGTAGAAAAAAACCCAAGAGGTTTTAACCTTGGTTGTTGGCACTATAGGAAAGAAGCTCCACCTTTCACCAAGGGATCATTCATAAAAAAATTTGTTTGAACAAAGGTTGTAGGCGCTACAGGCAAGAAGCCCCATCATTTGATCAAGGTTGTCCCCAAAATAAAGTGTTCTCTATTATTAACATGGTAGAGATAAGTTCATGAGGTTCGAACATTTTTTGTAGGCACTACATGAAAGAAGATTCACCATTTCACCATGGGGACATTCGTAATATATTTTGTTTGAACCAAGGTTGTAGGAATTATAGGCAAAAAACCTTGTAAAAATATGCAAAAGAAGACAATTGGAAATGTTTTGAAAATTCAAGAGAATTCAAAATAGTTGCCCTTTTAATAGAATACTAGATACGTTGGAGTTCTTGAACTACCTGATTTTCCAATGACATTGACTCACATTTTCTTAATATCTTAGATGTAGCTTTCTTAGATTTTGTACAATTTATAAAAAATCTTATCACAAAGTTAATCTAGCAAAAAATTGATTAAATCTATTCGATTAATTTAACGATTGAAACCCTATCAATATTTATAATGGGATATTAGGGAAAATTTGGCTCAAGTATCATTTGACACAATATGTACTTACAAATTAACTTCAATCACTCCAAAAATGTGTTTCTTATTGTTAAGAGATATATCATATTTGAGAGTTTTGATAAAAATATTCTATAGGTGCATGCAATTATCCTCTAGCTTCTTACAATAAGAAATTATATCATCTATATACACTACCATAATATATACTATAAGATCAACAAATGCAACATTCATTTCTCGTTGAAATGTAGTTGACTGTGTTTGTCAATCCAAAATGCATTCCCACATTAACTTATGTATCGAAAGGTGTAGGGTCAAAAGTAGTCTAGTAATATTTTTATCCTTTTTCTTTCACCTTATTATATACGAAGAATCCATTCATTATAGAGAACAATTTACATTCAATAAAATTTTGTGACATAGCTTCCCTATTGGGAAATGGCTAATTGTCTATCAAAGAAGATGCATTCAAGTTTTTGAAATGAACAATCGATATGATATCTTCATTCTTTTCTCTAATTATAACTAGATTTGAAACCCATGTAGAATATATAATTGTTTTGATTTTTCCCCCTACACACTAATTTTTTAAATTATTTCAAGATATTTTCACTTTTAAAATTTGTGGAGAATCATATATATTCACTAAAAATAACAAGAAAATCATGGATAAACTATATTATGTTAGCTAAGTTTTCTTTGAAGTGATTTTAGAAAATTCTAAAAAGAAGTTAAAATTTTAGGTGGTCAAACTAGGCACCATGCTATATTTTATTTATCAGAGGGAAAAAATAATGTGATCATACTATTTGAACCCCTTAATCTCCATTATTCTAAAAAAATTATTCTTTTAGATAGTAGATTCAAACCAATATAACTCTTGTTCTTATTGCATCTCCCAATTTTGAGGGTAACTATCTTTAATTTCTCATCTAATATTAATTATTCAATATTTTTATTAAAAAAAGGTGGCTACTTAAGACCCTCTTTAACCCTCCATTTCCATGCAATTATCCATACATGTTACATGTATAAGATCTTTGACTACTTCAATAGTTTAACATTTATGGACTTTATACGTCTTCCTTTTACCATACAAATCCTCAATTTCTTTGTCCACGTGACTTAAAATGACAATAAATTTTAAGAGGTAAATAATGATAGTATTTAATTTATTTTATTTTCTTCACCTTATCATCTTTTTGAAAATAATTTTTCCACTTGAACCATTCATTCTATTGTGAATTATGGTAACATGTATTTTCCAACTTCTCTTTCTCCTCTAGCTGTGGGGTTAGATAAGGTAGATCACTAATGAGATGTAATTTAATTCTTCTCTCCCCTTATTACATCTAACAATCATATTCATATTTGACGATACTCCACCATATGGCCATCTAAGATTTATATCAATAATTGAATATAATTAAACACAAGATTGCATTAATCAATAATTTTTGTTATATTTATCATTTTTTTAACATCACAATGACTAACCATACTCAAGCTCGTATTAATTGTCTTATATTTTTTTATACTATAAACTTCATAAAATTTCTATGATCCATGTCTTATAGATACATATCCATCATGTACGACATTAATATACCCTTTTGTACCTACCAGTCCATCCATAACATATCTATCTTTGTATTCCAAGGCATTGTCATTTATTTCTCATTAAATGCCTCCTACCCTCTCCTAATTTTAGGAAACTCATCTAAATTATTATTGGAACTCTTATCTCTCTCTCAACATGAAATATTGTTACCTCCTTAACTATTACTTCATATCTCATCTACTTTATGCAACATTTTAATATCTTATGAGCCAATTTCTTTAGAATGATTCTATATACCTTGCCCCTTTTTCCTACACACTCTTTTTATTTTTATTTTTATTTTTTTCCTTATATTTAGTCTCTCATTTATAGTATTACCTAAATAAAAAGTCCCCCTCACTACTTACACATTGATTTACAAGATATTCATAGAAGTTTATGTGATTCACTTTCCACTTCTATTTCTTTCTTTATCTATTAGGGTTTAAAAACCTCATAATGGCCTTATCTTACATCCTTTCTAAATTGAAAATCCATTTTCACATTCCAACATGTCTAATTATTTCAAATATTACGTTCTCCTTCTAAATAACTCTACCTGCTATTAAAATTGGTCAAATCTGTAAAGAATATAGAATCACTCTATATTTTGGAAACACACAAGAAATTCTCTGATACCATGTAGAGAATATAGAATTACTCTATATTCTGGAAACACACAGGAAATGCTTTGTTTCAGCAATGAATAAAATCAAAAAACCCAAAAATAGGGTAGACGATAAACACGAACAGAACTGGAGATATGCAAGCTTCTTCTTGCTTCTATTAATCTGAAAATTAACTACTAAAATAAAATAAACTTACATCTACTGGGTTGCATACAAAAGATCTTGAAGAAATCACTACTTAACAAGATAATCAAATTACAACTGTTGTTGCAATAAACAAGTCTCTAATAAAATATAGCACTTACAGAAACTAACTAATTTGTTGCTGCATACAACTTCTTACAAGTCTGTTCTTCTGTTGTTGAAAGAATAAAGACATTCTTTTCTTTATAATGAAATTGTTGTCCAAATAAGAAATCAGATTTGAACTTATCTTTCAAAGTCCACATAAAATCAGATTTGAAAATATCTTCTAAAAGTCTTCATAAAATCTTATTTACTCTTAACAACAAAACATGGGAGAATAAGAAAGTCAACAAAAGAGGCTCAAGCAATCAGATTTAATTATGAAAATCCAACACCCCCCGATTGTCTTGAGCTAAAAAAACAAGATCATGCTTGATTCAAAAGAACTACCCCCAGATTTCTCCTTAGGCGCTCAAAACTTGCAATGCTCAAAGGCTTGGTGAAAATGTCTACTAACTGCTGCTTCGACCTGCAAAACTCCAATTTTATTTCACCATTCTCAACTAATTCTCTAATAAAATGATACCTGATTTCAATGTTCTTTCTTCTTCCATGAAATACAAGATTTTTCGACAAAGCTATTGAGGAAATGTTGTCACAAAATATTGTGGTTCCATCCTCTTGTTCTTCCTTCAATTCTGCCAAGATCCTTCTTAGCCAAATAGCTTGACATGCTGTCGCATTTGCTACTATATATTCAGCCTCTACTGTAGATGAACAACTATGGGTTTCTTCTTAGAAGCCCATGAGATTACACATGAACCCATGTGAAAGACATATCTGGAAGTGCACTTCCGATCATCCAAACTCCCTGTCCAAACACTGTCTATGTAACCAATCAATCCAGAATCATTTATTACAGCATACAAAATACCATATCCTTTGGTTCCATTCACATACCTTAGGATTCTTTTTCCCGCTTGCCAATGGGAGTCCTTTGGGGTTTCCATAAATCTGGAAATCAAACCTACTGCATGCATAATGTCCGATCTAGTTTCTGTCAAATACATCAAACTTCCAACTAAGTTTTTAAATAAAGTCAGATTCACATTGTTGATGTAATCATTCTTGCTTAGCTTTAGACCTACCGTAGTTGGTATGGGGGCAGCCTTTCTATTCTACATTTTAAATCTCTCCAAGATTTGATTTGCATATATTTCTTGAGAGATAAAAATTTCATCATGCATTTGTTTTACTTCTATGCCTAGAAAATATCTCAAGAGACCTAAGTCTGACAGTTCAAACTCTCTTTTCATGGCCTCTTTAAAATTAGAAATGAGGAAATCATTATCCCCAGTAAAAATTAAATCATCAACATACAAGACAACAATTAAAATATTACCATTTGTTGCCTTGATGTAAAGAGTGGGCTCACCATCGCTTTTGCAAAAGCCATTGCTCATCATATATGAGTCAATTCTTCTATACCATGCCCGTAGAGCTTGCTTAAGCCCATATAGAGACTTTTTTAGCCTATACACTTTACCTTCGCGACCCATAAATTTATAACTAGGTGGCTGATCCACATAAACCTCTTCTTTCAATACTCCATTCAAGAAGGCACATTTCACATCCATTTGATATACCTTCCATTTGTGTTGGGCTGCAATTGCTATGATAGCACACACAATTTCCATTCTAGCAACAGGGGCATAGGTTTCTTCATAGTCTCTACCAAACTGCTATTTATACCCCTTGATCACCAATCGAGCCTTATGCCTATCTACTTTCCCTTCAGCATTGCTCTTGGTCTTGTAGACCCACTTAACTCCAATAACTTTCTTGTTAGGAGGTAAATTAGTGAGATCCCAAGTTTCATTTCTTTGAATTGCATCTATTTTCTCATCCATGGCCTTACACCATTTTTCTTCTTTTTCAGCATCCTCAAAATAAATTGGCTCACTATGAGAAAATAATGCAAAATTTATATTTTCATTAAATTTATTTTCATACCTTTCATCTTGGTAAATCTCCCTTAGAATCTTGGTATTTTGTGGCACTAGGGAGGCGAGAGTGGGGTCACTACTCTCTGTATTGCTGATGCTGGTCTCTGCTGGGCCAATTTTCTACCTTTTGAAGCCTTCTATATCTGATGTTATATCATCTTGATATTCATTAACATCATCATCTTCATCAATAATAGGCACTTTACTTGAAGTGCTTGATGATGTGTCCACCAAGCCATCCCATGACTCATTCTCAATGAACTCCATGTCTCTTGAAATGATGATCTTTTTGGTGACCGGATTATACAATCTATATGCCTTTGAATTAAGACTGTATCCCACAAAGATACACTTCACACCCTTGTAATCCAGCTTTTGCCTTTGCTTGTTTGGAACATGTGCATATGCTACACACCTAAACACTCTCAAGTGTTCAACCGTCCATCTATGCTTTGCCCATGCTTCCAATGGAATCTTGTCACAAACTGCCTTTGTAGGACTTCTATTTATTAAATAGACTGATGTTGCTATAGCCTCTCCCCAATATTCAATTGGGAGTCATTTTTCTTTCATCATACTTCTTTCCATCTCAATGATGGTCCTATTATTTCTTTCAACCACTCCATTTTGTTGCGGAGTATAACTGGCTATTAGCTCCTTCTTTATGCCATTCTACTTGCAAAATTTTACAAAAATATTGGCGGTATATTCCCCCCTCTATCTGACCTTAGGACTTTCAAATTGTGTCCACTTTCTTTTTTAGTCTGGGCTTTAAATTCTAAAAACTTATCAAAAGCTTCAGATTTATTTTGCATAAAATATACCCATGTTCTACGACTGAAATCATCTATAAAGGTAAAAAAATAAGTACTCCCCCAATGGATGTAATTTTCATAGGGCCAACTAAATCAGTATGCACCAACTCTAATGGTGCTCTTGCCCTTCTAGAGTTTCAAGAATTAAAGGCTAGCCTATGTTGCTTACCCAAAATGCAAGCCTCACACTTGCTACTGAGCTCTTTAATACATGGCAAATCATCTACCATTCTTTTCTTGGACAATAAACTTAAACCAGCATAGCCAATATGGCCATACCTTAAATGTCATAGCTTGGAGAGGTCTTCAATCACGCTTTTGAAGGCTGATTGTTGTACTGCTGTACATGCTTGCTTGGGAGATGCAACTGCTGAAATTGAAGAGAAATACATTTCTACTTTCAATGGAAACATTCGATTCCTTGTCATTTGGATTGCTGCAATTATTTTCTTACTCCCATCCTTATCATAAATGACACATTGGTCATTCTCCAACAACACTTTATATCCATTTTGAATGAGTTGTCCAACACTCATCAAATTGTGCTTTATCCCTAGGGAAAAATAAACATTCTAAATTTCTTGTTTCTCACCTTGCTTGGTGCGGATCATAATAGATCCTTCGCCCACAACTGGAATAATTCCATTGTTTCCCATTCTGATTTCTGATTTTACAGATTTATCAATGAAAGAAAAAAGACTTTCATTACCACTCATGTGGTTACTACAACCACTGTCCAAATACCAGACTTCAGGACTGCCTTCTTCACCAATATTGCACATGATAAAGGCTGTGGGATTATTTCCATCACCCACTTCCACATCAGCCACATTAGCACTCTGCTTTGAATGATCACCTTGCTTTTTCCAGCATTCACTTGCATAATGCCCAAATTTATGGCAATAATAACACTCAACATTGCTCTTGTTCAAGTTACTATTCTTCTTGCCTCCTCTAGAATTATTCTGAGAGCTGCTAGCTCCCTCATTTGTGGCTACTCATTTTGAGCTTTCTCCTCCAGTATTTTGTTGTCCGGAGTTGCCACGACCTCTACTTCTTGAGCCTCTTCCAGAGTTGTTTCTTCCTCTCCCCCTGCCTCTTGCATTGGATTGAGCTCTGAAAGCTTGCTCTTGAGAAGAATTTGCTGATCGATTAATTCGATGCTCATGGGTTTGGAAAGAACCCATTAACTCATCAACAGTCAATGTTGAGAGATCCATTGCCTCTTCAGTGACAATAACTAGAGTATCAAATTTTGAGGGAAGACTTCTCAAAATTTTCTCTACTATTCTTTGCTCCTCCATGGTTTCTCCATTAGTTCTCAACTGGTTTATCAAACTAGAGAGTCTTGAGCTAAAATCTGAAATTGATTCATTGTCCTTCATGAGAAAAGTCTCAAATTCCCTTTGAAGCATTTGGAGCTTCACCACACGAACCTTTTCAGTCCCTTTAAAACTTGTGTGAAGGATATCCCAAGCTTCTTTGGAATAATCAGCTGCTACTATTCTAGGAAAGATTGCCTCTATCAAGGCAATTTCAATCAAGCTCAAAGTTTTTGCATCTTTCCTCCTTGACTACTTCAATTCAGTCTTCTAATTTTTTGTGAGGGCAGCAAATAGAGTTGGGTCAGTTATATCCACAAATCCATTTACCACAAGCTCCCACAAATCATTTGCAACCATTACGGTCTTCATCTTCTTTGCCCAAACATCATAATTTTTTCCATTGAAGGATGGTGGCTACTGCCAGCTCTTTCCTACATCTCTAGCCATGTCTCCTATGCAAGATAAACAAATACCCAGAAAAACAAATGCCCAAACTCACAAGGATTGAGGGCCAATCAGCTCTGATACCATATAAAGAATATAGAATCACTCTATATTCTGGAAACACATAGGAAATGCTCTGATAGCATGTAGAGAATATAGAATCACTCTATATTCTTGAAACACATAGGAAATGCTTTGTTTCAGCAATTAATAAAATCAAGAAACCCAAAAACAGGGTAGACAATAAACACGAACAAAACTGGAGAGATGCAAGCTTCTTCTTGCTTCTATTAATCTGAAAATTAACTTCTACAATAAAATAAACTTACAGCTATTGGGCTACATACAAAAGATCTTGAAGCAATCACTGCTTAATAAGATAATCAAATTACAACTGTTGTTGTAATAAATAAGTCTCTGATAAAATAGAGCACTTACAAAAACTAACTAATTTGCTGCTGCATACAACTTCTTACAAGTCTGTTCTTCTGTTGTTGAAAGAATAAAGACATTATTTTCTTTTTAATAAAATTGCTGTCCAAATAAGAAATCAGATTTGAACTTATCTTTCAAAGTCCACATAAAATCAGATTTGAAAATATCTTCTAAAAGTCTTTATTAAATCTGATTTACTCTTATCAGCAAAACAGGGGAGAATAAGAAAGTCAACAAAAAAGGCTCAAGCAATCAGATTTAATTGTGAAAATCCATCAAAATCCTCCTAAACTTTCCTTATCACAAATACAATCAATTATCTGCTACCATGCCACTCATAAATTCTTGTTACAAATTTCTCCAACTACCCAATTACCTTTTGCCCATCCATCCAAGCACAAAACTACAACTTGTAGACCTCTTGTTAATCCTCCTAATAACATTTAGAATCTTTTAACTTGTAACCATCCCATTACTCCTTTTAAAAAGCCTTCTATGATTGGTCCTGCATGCGTTATTTCCTAGAGAAATCAAAAGATGTTTGAAATTATAATTATCCTTTTCACACATTAGACTCTACAATTCAATATCTGTCTGTTCATGGTCTTCTCACTCTTTCGACCTATAATATGTCTTTTCCATCTTCTCTCGATGACCCTATTCTATGGATAAGACAAAACAAATGCACAGCACTACCTCTGTACATAAATGGTCCTTCATGGGTTATTTAGTATATAGATTCCCCTTTGTTACCTATTGTGGGTTTGGAACCTATCACATTTGTGAGGCCTCCTCTATACCTATTCCTAATATATTCATTATATAATCCAGACTGTACTTTACAGAAAAACCACAGAACTGCGAAGAAATCTGCCTTTTTTTTCTTTATGATTAGACTAGTCATTATTGAACCAAAATACAGCATTGTGTTGCACACAATGCATTGTTGAATTCTTACAATACAAATACGACTGGTTGTGAATTAAGGGATGTGAAAAGAGGTTGGGGTGATATGATTATGAAAGAATTTTTTCTGGGTGGATTGAAATCCAAGCAGATTTAATTTGGTAGATGATGAAAATCAAAGGCAAAAGTACACTAGAATTCAAATACTGAGCAGAATGCTAGAGTATGAAATGATTATCTGATCCATGAACTGTTCAATCACGTGTGCTACCAAATTAATAGAGTTTGAGTGAACTGTTGAATGAAAGGGAAATGAAACGGTCTGCAAACATGAAAAGGAATATAATCACAATAAAGCTGTCAAATGCAGAAACAAAGCTGCAGCCTGCCAACCATTATCATTAAAGATGAAACTCATGTCGCTTTCTATCAAATAGCCCATCTCTCTCTCGACCCCAGTGTCGGCAAGCATTCGTTTTTCTCCACCAAAGTTTGAGGTCATCACAGACTTCATTTTCCTTCTTTTAATAAAGTACATCCATTTATTAATCAAATTAAATAGGCACTTTTATAGAGTCTACAACTCTACATACATTGTTATTATAAATCGTTCTCTGTATCACTAGGTTGGTTCTAATGGTGTTCATTACTTAGATGCTAATATAGATTATTCAAAATTTAATTAATAATATGGATTATTAATAGGACAATATGTTTCTATTTTGAAATTATATGTAAAAGTAAGTCTAAACAAGTATATAGGTTTATAGAGTGTATATGTTGGTTGTTGTTGTACAAAAAGATCGACTTATACAAGCACGGGAGGTCGTTAAGTCATGTCATAAACCACCATTGCATTGTACAACACAGGAGACCAAAGGCACACACCTTGGAACAATCCTCCCCCCAAAAAAGTGCAAGCGCGGGGTTTGAACCTGTGACCTCGACACTGATACCAATTGTTGGTTGTCTTTGTACGAAAAGATCAACCTGTTAATGTCAAATACAACCACTTGATTTATACAAGTACGAGAGGTGGTTAAGCCATGTCACGAATCATCATTGTGTTGCACAACACAAGGAGACCAATGGTGCACACCTTGGAACAACATATATGTCATGCACATCTTTTGAGATTACGACACAAATTTTTATATTAGTAGTGCAAATTATTTAGATTTGAGTTTAAAGTTATTTCATATTTACAAATAGTTTTTATATTATTATATAGACAATAACATTATACATATTCATGCCAATATTTAAAAATTTATTCAATGAAATTAGCTTTCTTATTTCAAACACAATTACATCCTAATCTTCCAAAGTCTTAATACATTTGGGTATAGCCCTTCAAAAAGTATTCATGTATTGTGATCTTAAAACTCTCTACTATAAGTTCTCTCTTCACTCTTCTCACTTTATTAGATAACCTGAAATTAGTTTAGCCAACTTCTAACTAGAAAGAAAGAAAAAAATATTGAACCAATATAAAGTTTCACACATCATTCCTAGTAGATGCGATAAAGATTAATGACCCTGTATTAAATAACTTCAAAGGTCAAATAGTCTCAGAACAAGCAACACCAACTAAAAATTTGTGAAGGGGCCACTTTTGGTGCATATTGAAATGTGCATTTCAAAATAAGATTCAAATTTTCTTTTGAGCATTCCTAATAAGAATTATTAAATTATATATTATGATAATTTTTCAAGAAATTATATAGCCTATAATTGAAGATATTAAATATTTAAGCTTTTGAAAGTCTTATAAGATTCCTTCATGTTGAGTGTCGAGGCCTCAAAAGTTGGAAAATTTGGTTTTTGATGTATAAATATTTGATAATTTTAGTTCAAAAACTTGGCCCAATTAGAGTGTTGAGCAAGAAGTTATGGTCTTCAAATATTCTACAACTTTTCCAAGGGAAATCAAAATTTGAAATTTACTCCTAGAGGTTAAAAAAAACAATTAGAGCAATATTTCTAGATAAAAAGAAGGGCGGGAAAGATGGTAGGTTTTGAAAAGGGGTAAAAGGGTGGAAATTAAATTGTTGTTAAAAGTTGTAAGAAGATAGAAGTTTCCATAACTAAGGGGATAAAGTTTTAATGTGTGCCATTGCATTGCATGATGAAAGTCACATATATATTTGTAATCAATCATGTACTTTCAATAAATAAATTCATATTGATAAAATCTTAATTTTATTGTGTTATTACAGTATGTTGCTTGTTTAAAAAAACTATCAATTTATACTAGTGAAGGTAATTCTTATGCGAGGAAAAATCACTAAATATTGAGGTAGTTTTCATTAAGAATTGAGGGTTCAGTGTCTGTAGGTGAAAGAAAAATTGCTCATTTGAGGCAGCTTTCTAGTAAAATATGGCACAAAATGTGTAATAGGAAAAGTATAAGATTTCTCATGAAGAAATCTTGGTGGAAGAAATGTTATAGTCACAAAGGAAGGGTTTACTTGATTTTTAGAAGTATATTAATGCAATATAGGAGCCAAGAAGAGTTTATGAACTAGACTTGAGGAGGTGAAAGTAAAGAACAATAAATTGGAGAGAAAGTTGATGTAGAATTTGAAGAAAATTAAGAGGAACCTAAAATGTTAGATTATTGAGAGTCATAAAAATGGGATTAGACCAACAACTAATTTCTCCGCATATTTATGTAGTTTGAATCCTTTAGAAATTGTAGATTGTATTAGTTATATGGAAGTGTATAACAAGTATGGAGAAACAAAAGACCTTTAGAAGGCTAGGTTGTGATAGACCAAGCTTAGGTGTCATGTTGGCATTGGTGGAAAGAGGTGGAATTGGGAATAAGTTCAATAGGAAAAATAAAGATAACTAGATGAGATAAAAAGGTAAACTAGTTGAAGAGATATTTTTATTCCAATCAATTATGAATTTAAGGTCTTGAATAAGATGCCAATTTTGAGGTAGTCATTTGAAACAATCAAATGATATTCTAAAGAGTTTTATAATGTTATAATAATAAAATATCACACAAAAGATAATATAGAAAGGGAGATAGGTATATTAATGAATCGATGCAAAAAATTACAAGAAGAACAATGTCCGGTTAGGTTGAACACTATTGAATTTGTAAATAAATTAGCAACAATTTTTACCAGAGGTAGAAGACAAGTTGATAGGGAGATTTGAGATAAAGAAAAGAGGACGAGGTCACGATGGAAGAAAAAGTGAAATATCTAATGGAGATAAAAATGATGAGAAAAGTAAGAGTGAGAATGTATGACGTAACTACAATAATAGATTTGATAATACCTACCACCGTAGAGACCAAAATAATAATATCAAATTGGAATAGGAAGGTTTAGAAGAGGATTTAAAAGAAGAGGATTCAAAGAAACATGTTATAAATGTGGTTAAGAATGACATAGAGACTTGAATTCCAAAGATGATCAAATATATGAATGAATAAATATAGTTTTATAACATAAGAAACAAAGATAATAGAACATGTGTGCTCATTCTAGGACATTAAAAAAATTCATGATCAGGTATAATTGTAATTAGCAAGTATAGATGATACAATGGAGTCAAGAAAATTACTTCAAAATATGAAAAAGAAGAGTGGGTATCAATAGTTAAGGCTACATGAATTAGATGATTGGAAGATAACTTTCAACACAAAGCAAGGATCATATGGGTGATTAGTCATTCTATTTGAATTAATCAATGTATCAAACACTTTCAAAAGACTTATGAATAAAAATGACTAAATGAATATTTGGGTAAGTTTGGCTTTAACTATTTAGATTATATATTTTTTAGGAAAATATTGGAGGAGAATTTGACACATGTGCATAGATTTTTTGAGAGGTTTAGAGAATATAATTTTTTTTATAAATATGAAGAAATGCATCTTAGTGAATGAGATTATTTATTAAAGATTTGTAATCTTGGCTAAAGTCTTGGAGATGGATCTAGAGAAATAAAATATTACCATAGAGTGACTTACACCAAGGATTTTTAATAAGATAATATCATTTCATGAATTAGCTAGTTTTTATTAAAAAAGAATTGTCAAACATTTTCTAGCATATGTGCACCCTAAACTAAAAAAATGAAGAGATTGAAGCTTCAACTATTGAAAGAAAATTTATGTATAGGATGCCTAACACACTAGACCAACACTTTAATTTCTAGATTTCAATAATAGGTTCTTGTCTGCATCCCATTTTCAGATATGTACTTTTGCGTCAACTTTTAGTTCTATAGCTATCAATTTATGTTGAACTATCAATTCTAGATTATTTTTCCTAGTTCTTACATCTTCGTATCAAAATAAATCAAAATAAAAAGAGGAAATAATCATACATAGCATGTAATTCTCCTTCTGAATTGAAGTTTGATCTTATTAATTATTTCTCCCATGAAAGTGGAAATTATGGATGAATAAGTTCTTAGTTTGCATCTCTATGCTAGAGATCAATTTCAAACTCCTATAGATGTGAAAGAAATCCAAAATATATTGCCAATATATACTTAGTTTTTTCTCACAATAATGTGATTGAATTACAAAGGAATTTTTTATTTTATTTTTTGCATTAATAATTTCCAATGCTTTAGCTTGTATTTTTCTTGGATATCAAATCCAAAATGTACTAAAAGATGTGTTTTCTAAAATTGTAAGAAGTGTGACAAAACTTTGAGTGTACTTTTTGCTAGGCTTGCACATGTTTCAATGTAAAGTTAAAATAATATCATGATAACATTAAGCTCTCTATTAGCTATCTAACCATGTATTTTTTACAAATTGAATATTTTAATATTTTCATCTTAATTTTTTATGTTAATTTTGTTTATAGTTTATAGTCATTCATCAATTTTTTTTACAAATTATATTTTTTAGAAACTAGATTCATTCCACATATTAAAAAATATATATATTTTATTAGTTTTTAAACATTTAAGGAGGAACACACTCAATTTTATATTGACAAGATGTGTCGACTTTGAAATTTTTAAGAAAAAATAGACATAAACATGGTATTAGGTAGTTTCTCACAAAAGTGTTTTTTGATATACTAAATTTTCTTAGCATTTTAGTGGGGTATGCCAAATGATACCTGATGATTTTTTCTTAATAACAAAAGGACCACTTTGATACCCTTGTTTTGAACTCTTTATTATTAACTATTTTATAAAATTAGTAGTTTAAAAAGTAGATTTTGAGCCTATAAATTTTGTTATTGTTACATAGATTCAAATTTTGGGTGTAACTATCTTTAATTTCTCATCTAAGATCATACTTTCCTGGCTTTAGGAAAATAAAGAGGCCACTTAAGACCCCATTTTCTATCCCATCTTTGTGCACTTATCCCCTAGTATAAGTCATTTTGATGAAGAAGAGAGAGGTAAAACACATCATACAACTGTTATGATAAACCAGATTTTGACATTCTAAGCACAATCACCTTCATGGTCCAACAAGATTCAATATTGTTGAAATTATAATTTTTATTCATTTATTTTTAATTATTTTACTCTAATTCAATTTACGATAATAAAAGATTGAAGGGATTCAAATTTGAATTTGATTTTGTTTTTGGATCTTTTTTTTATGTACACATTTTCAAAATTAATTTTCAAATTATTTGAGATAGCTTTAAGATAGTTATAAAATGATTGGATGAGAGTAAGTTTTTTTTTTTTTTAAAATCTTTGAATGTTCATAATTTTAAATGATCTTAGTTTATTGTTTATTATAGCTTAAGATTGACACATGATATTGTGTATACATCAAGAAATTCATAAGTCAGAGAAGAGTGAGATACACTAAACCCCCCAAAAAGCTAGATTTTAACTCAACACCCCGGTTGTCTCTTTAAGGTGCTTCTTAGTGGGACAAATCTTTAGAAACATGGAAATATATACTAAATACTTATAGACAAGTCTATGTTTCTTGGATAAATCTATAATAATTTTATTGAAGTAAATTAAACTGATTTTGATCATTGATTGCATTGTACAATTGTTCATCCTTTATCAATTACTTGAATAATGAGAATATTGATATACTATTTTGAACCCTCTTAATTTAATTTTCAATTATCAATCTACCATATTCATTTAGATATGATTAAAAATTATTATTTAATACTAGTTTTTTATTAGGGTAACAGAAGGTTTTGAAGGGCCCCTGAAACCTTGAACAAGCAGATTTTGAGGGGTATCCAGAACCCCACTAAAATGAAAGGCTTCAGAAAGAAACAACATTACAATACAATAGCCCCAAACCAACAGACATATAGCAACATAAAATACAAAGTCAAACAAGGATTTAGCTACCTAAGAGACCACAATACAAGGCCAATACCTCACATCTAAATCATGGACATCAAAGGGGTTTTGACCAAAGAATTGGGTTTTAAATTGGCTCCCAAAACTATAGTTACAAATTTCCTAAATAGATAGATCATCAAGAAGCCAACTGAAAGTAAGCCCACCATGGGATTTGACTTGGCTTCCACAACCATCTTGGATTTTATGATGGCTCCCAAAACCATAACCAAGAGAAATATAGTTGAATAAAATATAAAGACAACATTACATTATCTCTCAAGCATCTCCCAAGAGTCACACCAACATCAACCTCTACCTCTATAGAAGGTAAATCCACCTTAATAAGAAAAATCACTAGAGACACAAGATGCATATTTTGAACCTCTTGCTTAGAGGACGCAAACCTCTGAACCCAAGAATCACAATAAAAATATTGCTGAATAAATCATTACAACCTTGCATAGCATCTACTCTCAAATAACATCTACTAGGAACTTCACCAACATCCACCTCCACGTCAATAGAAGGTGGATCCACCTCAATAGGATAATTTAGCAAGAACCAGAGATGCAAGTACCGAGCCTCATTCTAACCCACTAAGGTCATCTCCACGTCAATAGGAGAAAAGGGGGCTGGTTGGAGAAACAAGATTGAGAAACTCCCCACATAGCAAGAACATTTAATCATAAATTATATTAAAAAATTATAATTAATCATAAATGGTACACTTAAGAAAGTCATTTATATCACCTTTGGTTGGAGAATATTAATTAAATACCATACAATTTTTACCCATATATTTTCGTATATATAACACTTCTAGTAAACAATTTCTATTAGATGTCACCTCATTTTACCATATATTCTAGGTATAAGTGCTTATACCCATTATATACTCAAGTAAATAGCTCATTTTTACTTGTATCATGCTTAGTTCCAAATCACAAATCTTAAGTGAATTTAAATAGAAGATTATGACAATAATATATATATATATATGTGTGTGTGTGTGTGTGTGTGTGTGTGTGTATGTATGTGTGTATAATATATATGTATATATATATATATATATATGTATATATATATATATATGTAT
>MU225471.1:1268756-1282047 GCA_018584345.1 Thuja plicata | reverse complement strand
GGAATGAATCCATGCCCTCAATCACTCAATGAGATATTTGATATTGGAACCAAGAATTACTTAAGGTTTAAACACAAGCATTCACTTACACAAACTTGTATGAAAGAAAATTTATGTCCATTCATTTTCCATTAAGAGCATCAATTGAAATGTGTTCTATGAAAGCATGTAAACACTCAAGCCAAACACATGAGAGGTTTATTTTTAATTCCAAAATCTAAATGTTGTAGAGATGTAAAAAAAATACCTCAAATCCAATGTAATGCGCTTAGTAGATTTTACCTTTTTTTTGTTTGTTTTAAGCATTTTCCATGAAAGCAAGCCATGAACCTTCAAATGAACAAGACAAGCAAACAAACAAACAAGATATGCAATGTATATTCAACTTATGCAAAACCTAGGGTTAGATTTGAAAATCAATTGTTAAGAGCAATAATAATCAACAAATAATCCAAATGAAAACTCACATCATGCATTGAACCATGTGAAAAATAAGTGCAAGCTAATCATTAAATACCCTTTTTTTTTAATTTTGAATTTTGACCTAGTCAAAAAGATCTAATTTGTTTGCTATGAATCCGGATCCCAAACCCTAAATACAGAAAAGAGACCCCTATTAAAAAATAGAGAGCTTTCCAAAAATGTCAAAATGTTAAAAAAATCTTTTTATTTGTGCCCTAGAGAGCCACTTTTCCAAAATAGACCATTTTTTCTAAATTGACCAAATGAGCTATGATATGACCTCTAAATTAAAAATACAATGAATGGACCCCCTGTAGAATTTCAAGACCTTTCCAAAAATGTAAAAATTTATAAAAAAATTTCTGATTTGTGTCAAAAATTGATTTTTTATGAAAAACAAAGAAAAAATCATAAAAACTACAAATTAGCTCCAAAAAATCTAAATTTTTAACTGAAGCTTTTCTAATATGTCACCAACCTGCAAAAAACATTTCAGACCAAAAATCCAAGCCATTTGTGAGATATGATCAAATAATTAAAAATCTAGGGTTTTCATCTCCAAGCAAATCTACAAAAGGGTTAGGCTTGAAAAACTTCAATTTAATAACCATGTAAAGATTAGAAAATCTGAGATCTGAATAAAATAGAGGAAAATCAAGAGCATCATACCCCACGGTGGGCACCAAAAATATGTGCTATAATTGTGTCACACTTGTATGAATCATTTCATTCAAGGTTGCTCAAGAATGAGGCCTCAAATATCGATCCATAACTCCCTAGGCATGGAGTACAAGGGTTTTTAGAATGCTTTCAGCTAGAGCTATTAAGCCTATAATCTTTCTAGTAAACTATGCAATGAGAGATTCAATGAAGAAAAGGGTAAGAATGCCAATATCCTCAAGAATCAAGAATGAAATGCAATGCAAGCTAGATTAAGATGAATATGCAAGCTAAGCTGTGAAAATGAAAGAACAAGTATTACAAAGCCTCCTAGTTAAGCTAGATGAATTAATCTAAATCATAAAGGAAATATAAGCTAAGAATGCCATGATAATGCAAGAAATGAAACTATGATAACATGTAGATGCAAAAGTCAAGAATGCTCCAAATCTTCAAAAAGCTCCAAGGTGACCTAGAAAACCTGCAGCATAACATTAGCATCAAAAACTTAAGATATGAAAATGAAGGAGAGAGCTCTCCTTTTATAAGAAGTGAGATGAAATGGACCATTGAGATTAAGAGGCAAAAGTCTTAATCAAGGGTGGAGAAAAATGGAAGCTTGACCCTTGTGCACAAATATCCTCCAATAAGAAAATAGGAGTTGACTTTTGTGTCCCACATAAGACAAAAAGTGCTTTTTCCCTTTTTATAAAATAAGAATAATGCTTTATTTGTGCAACATAGGATAAGAAGAAAAGTGATGATTTTTTATTTAAATAAAAGAGGAGGAAACTCCTTTTAATTAAATAAAGGCTTAGGATAAAGTGATTTTATTATTTAATTAAAAGATATTTTTAATTAATTAAAAGAGAGCATGTTCTCTTAATTAAATAATATTTTTATTTTTATTTTTTTTCTCTTTTAAATTAAATAAAGCTTAAACCTTAGGAAATACTTAATTGATTATGATTTGATCAAGGAAATTGATATAATTGATATTGTTGATATTTGAAAATATTGATTCAGAGATTTGATAAATTGAGAAATGGGGGCCCAAAGTCTAGGTGACCATTTTAGGGTGCATACAATTACAAATTCTTTGCATGACTGTACTATTCTTCATGTTACTGGATATTAGTTGGGTTTCTAATCAATTTCCTGATCTACCAATTGGTTTGTCTAAAGTGATCGTGCCTGCTCACTTACACGTTTGAGGACAACCTTATTGTACTATCATATCTCTTATTGTTTGGATTGGAGGTTGATCCACTTGTTTTGGGTCCTAACCTAATTATTGTAAGACATTTTCTTATTCTTGAAAATGTTATCTTTTCTAGGTCGATTGATGATTGTGATTTCTTTATAAGCTTACGGACTTGTTTCTAAGGAGCAGGTGATTTTCATAAGATTACCTAGCACAAATTGGGTAGGGTTTGTAAGAGGTTTTCTGATCATAATTAGGCATGTATGTCTAGAACATGGAACTGCATGTTGCAGATCTATTGTAATTGATTTAGTGATAATAAATAAAGGTTGATCTCTCATTTTTTCATTGTTGACTTGTTTTTCATTTTTTTTGCATGGTGTTGTAATGCCTGCAAGGATCATAATGATCTTTTGAGGTTTCTTCATCCTTGATTGCATCAAATGGTATGAGAGCAAGGTATTGCATCCTTATGGTTTTCTTGTGGGTGGAGGTTGAGAGACTCCGAGCTACAATGACCAAGGATTATGAAGATGGCCATGAGAAATGGTAGAGGTGGAGCATGAGATGCAGATCCAGATATTTTGGATTTGTTGAGGAAAATATATGCAAGATTAGAAGAAGTAGAGATGGCCCAGAGGAGAGGACAACATATAGAAAATGCAAGTGATGAAGAAGGAGATGAACATAATCAGAATGAAGCAGTAGAAGGAGATAACTATAAATCATAACCTGAGTTGAATCAAAGAGAGGAAATATTCATTAGGGCATTGACTAATGTTAATCAGAGACCACATTTCAATCCACCTTAATCATGGTAACCTAGATGCTGATCAGTTGATAGGTTGGATCAGAGAGATTTATAAGTATTTGGAGCTTGAAGGGACACATGAAAAAAGGGAAGTGAAGTATGCTCACACCAAGTTGAAATTACATGCATCCCTATGGTAGGAACTGGTGCAAAGTGGGGCAACTGAAAGCTTGTCAAATGTCTCAAATAGGGCAAAGTACCCTAGATCACCAAGTTACAAGGCCACAATTCTTAATACTTATCACAAGCATGGAAAAATTAATTGTTAAGGCTATCACAACCACAAAACCCCAAGGGAAACCTAATCACTAGGTTTCACCAATCCTTCAACACCAACTACCAAGGTTGGCTTCACAAGCAAATGACCTTTATTCACAATGATACCCCCAAATTGACATATAGGACTAGGGGTGACCTATTCTTGTAGTTATGGTCTAGATAGGTCCCTACCATTTAGTTCCAATGGTTCTTTCACTCAAATGCAACCCATATGCCATGGTTGCTTCACAAACCCAAGAGTATGCTTATAGCCTTTTTCAGAAGGAAAATTGACTTTAATTGAGATTATTAAACATAAACCCCATAATTGATTAGTGATTCAAGGACCCTTTATGGTCTAAGACCTTAGACTTGAACCCTAGAACATGGAAAGGAGAAAGAGATAGAATGATACACAAAATTGCTTTTGTAATTAGGGCTAATTAGGCCTCCATTTACACTAGAGGTACCTTTATGATGAATCCAAATACCAAAAAAATGATTGGATCCTACAAGGATGTATACAAGGGCTTCTCCCTCTAATTTAGATCCTCTGATTAGATCCCAAGTAAGAGCTATGTCTCCTCGCTTAATTCTGGATGGGTGCATACATAAGGATATACACCTGGGGCATCACTTCAATTCCATTTCCGTGCAATTTGAAGAACCTATCTTGAAGAATATCCAAGAGCACCATATGAACAATATTTTCACAAAGGTTCATTGAATTTTCATCCTAGAAAGTGGAAATACACTTAATTTTCTAAGAAACCCTAAATTAGGGCCTATAATCCAGGCAATGAGTTTGTAAATTGGATAACTTTCAAACCATGATCGATCAACACATGAGACCAAAAAAAAATGAAAGAAGATTCATAACACTAACCCTTGGTGTTATAATTTCATGTCCCTCTATCCATACCTGACCGTACACAATGACTGTCTCTCCGGAATGCAAGAAAATGGTTACTTTTTATTGATTTCCAAATGCCAAATTACATGATCAGCCTACCACCCACCTCAAAGGGATATTTTAGTATCTCCCAAGGGTTAAATGACAATTTTTAACTTATTTTACCATTTGGAAGTTGGTTTTCAAAAAGTTGTTAAGTTTTCTCAAAAGTTGCTTGACAACTTTTGAGCAACTTTTACATTTTTTGCAATTTTGCAAATCTAGTAACCAAACTTGGTCATGATGTTATTTTTGTGATCCCTAGTGGATCCAAACATTAAAAACTTGAAAATAACCTATTCCTATGGTTTTGGATCATTAATTTGACTCATAGTTACGTAAGGGCTCATAATGTGCCAAGCTTGGAACTATGGCCTTACAAGGTGATAGAGTGATTAACCCAATATATTATCATTAATAAAGGCCTCTTAGGACCTTGAGAGAACCCCTAGGTTCCATATTAAAACTTAGTTCATTTAGGGTGCTCCTGCACCATACTCCCCATGAGATTTGAACTCAAGTTCCCACTTAAGGATAGCTGGTCAACAGTGGTTCCATGTTGATGGATCTGGTCCTCTGTCATCTAGGTAGCATCTATTGTAGGGAGTCCTTTCCATTTCACTAAGTACTGAATGTACCTATTCTTTCTTTTTTGCTTCAATACTTTGGTTTCTATATTGGTGTCTAAATCCACTCACTTTCTTGGTGGGAGATCTATCACATAGTCTCCATCATCTTTAGCTTGTGATCCCTACACATTGACAATGTCTGCAACACACTTGTAAGGACTGAGGTCTGCAATATTAAAAATAGGAGAAATTGGTAAACTAGGGGGCAAGGAAATCTCATATGCATTTTCACCCATCTTGGTGAGAATTGTACAAGGACCAATCTTCTTCATGTGTAACTTTGAATATCTGCCTTTAGGGAGTCTCTCTTTCCTTAGGTATGCCCATATCTGATCTCCAACTTTGAAGTGAACTTCTCTTCTCTTCTCTTCTTGTCTACTTGTGCTTTGTATCTCATAGTGGACTGTTATAGTTACTCTTTTACTTCTGTTTGCACTTTAGAGATTACTTTGGATAACTCCTCTCCTTGTGCGCTCACTCTAAAATTAGATGGTAACTCTACTAAATCCAATGGACCTTTAGGATGAATTCCATACACTATTTGAAATGGTGTCTTTCCAGTGGACCTGCTCATGGAGTCATTGAATGCAAATTCTTCCTGAGGTAGGATCATGTCCCAACTTGGTGTATACTATTTGTTTAGGCATCTCAAGAGATTACCAAGTGATCTATTTACCACCTCTATTTTCCCATATTTTTGTGGGTGATATTTTGAACTATAAGTTACGTTTGTGCCCAACTTCTTGAAGAGTGTCCTCCAAAAATGACCTTGAAAATTCGCATATCTATCAGACACTATTGTTTTTGGTAGACCATGGATTCTAACCACTTCTTTAAAGAATAGATGTGCTATATGGGAGGCATCATTTGTGCTCTTGCAAGGGACAAAAGACACCATTTTACCAAATATGTCCACTATTACAAAAACACTATCATAACCCTGCTTTATCCTTGGAAAACCCATAACAAAATCCATTGAAATTTATTCCCATGGTCTAGAGGGAATTGGTAGGGGTTGATATAATCCTTGGTTAGTGGATACACCCTTTGCTTGCTAGAAAATAGTACAAGATTCAAAAAAATTCTTGACTTCATTCCCCATATTTGGCCAAAAATAACTTCTTTTCACTAATTTAGTGGTCTTATCTATTCCAAAATGTCCTCCTAAGCCACCAAATTTTTTTATCTTTAATGATATTTGTTCTCATGGAACATTTAGGAATGCACAATTGGGCTCTTTTAAACAAGAGTCCATTCTAAATCAGAAAATTCAGTATGGTATTTACCAACCATTTTAGTGCACACCTCAAAAAATTCTCCAAATTCTAGATCATCCACATATAGGTGCTTTAGGGAGTCAATCCCTACGCTCTGAAGGTGAACTTCCTCAACTAATCCAATCCTCCTACTTAGGGCATCAACTACTTTGTTTGCCACTCCTTTTTTGTGTTTAATATTGAAGGTATATGCCTGCAGCTGCTCCATCTATTTGATGTGTTTCACCCCAAGCTTCTCCATCCATTTGATGTGGTTAACCCCAAGCTTCTCTTGACTGTTTAGAAAACTTAAATCATGGTTATCAGTATAAACCATGAATTCTATAGGGAGTAAATAGTGTGTCCACTTTTTGAAGGGTTACACCGTTGCATAAATCCCTAAATCATAAGTAGAATACCTCCTTTTGGCATCATTCAATTTTTCCAAGAAAAATGCTATAGCCTTACCTTCTTGGCTCAAGACTGCATGTATAGCCAAGTTGCTTGCATCTATTTCAAATGTGAATACCTTGTTGAAGTCAGGGAGTACTAGGATTGGGTATACTGCCACCCTATTCTTAAGATATTAAAATGCATCTACTGCTTCTTTAGTCCACTCAAATCTAGTCTTTTTCCCACATTTTGTTGTGTCCAACATAGGAGCACACACATGGCTAAAATTCTTTATAAACTTCCTATAAAAAGTTGCTAAACCATGAAAGATTCTAACATCACCTTGGTTCTTTGGTGGAGGCTAGTTGACTATTTCTGCAACCTTCTCTGGATCTATTTTGAGGGTACCTTGGGAGATGAAAAAACCTAAGAAGACAATTTCCTTCTTCATTAACATACACTTTTCCAAGTTAATCACTAACTTGTGTTGATGGAGTCTCTTCCAAACTCTCTTCACATGTTCAAGGTGTTCCTCTTTGTTATGATTGAAAATCATAATGTCATTCAAATAGATGACCACAAACTTGCCAATAAAACCAATAAAAATCTCATTCATGAGCCTCATGAATGTACTAGGAGCATTAATCAAGCCAAATGGCATAACAAGCCACTCAAATAATCCCTCAATTGTTTTAAATGTTGTCTTCCACTCATCTCCTTACCTAATTCTGATTTGATGGCAGTCTAATTTTAAATCAATCTTGGTAAAGTAACAAGTAGTGCCTAATTGGTCCAGAAGATCCTCCATTCTTGGAATTGGTAACCTGTATCTTATGGTTATCTTGTTTAATGCTCTACTGTCAGTACACAATCTCTACTTGCCATCCTTTTTGGGAGCCAAAACTAATGGGACATCACATGGAGTGAGGCTCTTTTGGATAAGTCCCTTCTCTAACAGTTCATTTACCTGCCTTGCAATCTCTGCATGTTGAACTGGTGTCATCTTGTATGGAGCCTTATTAGGAAAAGAGGAGCTAGGTATCAAGTCAATTTGGTGATTTATATCTCTTAAGGGAGGGATGGTTTTGGGTAGGTCACTAGTAGTGACATAACTATATTTAGCAAGAAGTTTCTTCACTTCATCTGGTATAGGACCAACATTATCAGACCTTAAACTATCCTTAGGCTTGGATATTAGGAAAAAGCTTCAGCTTCAGATTCTTTCAATACTTTTAACATTTCTTTCTCCCCCATGGCTATGACAGTTGGTTTTTTCTTAGTCTTGTTATCAGGCAGGGGTTTCATGGTGAATGTTTTCCCATCCTTGGTGATAGAGTAGGTATTTTTTCTACAATGGTGTGTGGCATCAACATCATACTGCCAAGGCCTGCCTAGGAAAATGTGGGAGGCATCCATTTCAACAATATCACAATGAACTTTATCTTTAAAATCTGCTATTGAAAACTCTAGCCATGCTTGTTCAGTGACTAAAGTTTGCTGACCCTTCGTTAACCAAGACACATGGTAAGGAAATGGATGAGGCTTCTTAGGAGGATTTAGTTTTTGAACCATTTCAGAAGAAACTAAATTCTTAGTTGAGCCAAAATCAATAAGTAAGTTACATATCTTCCCATTGCATTTGATCTTTGTCCTAAAGAGGTTCTTTCTTTGAGGAGGTTCTTGGCTTTGTGGAACTTAGAGGAAGACTTGTCTCATCATTAATAATTTTCCTTCCTCTAGTTCTAAGTCCCTTTTATTTTCTTCTTGCTTTTCCTCTTCGATGAGTTGTGCTCTCCTTTCTCCTTGGTTGTTATTGTTCCTCTTCTTAGGGCATCTTCCTGCATGGTTTCCCAACTGATTACATTAGTAACACCTTAGTGGCCCATTGCCTCTTCCTATGTTTGTTCTTCCCCTATTGAAGGGTCTTCTCCTTCTATAGTTACCTCTAAATTTTGTATCACTATTTTCTTTGTCTCCTTGGTTAGGGGTCTTGCTGCTATTACCGCTGTATTTCCCTCTATTCCAAGAGGTTCCTCTTCCTCTGAAGTTCTTCCCACTTTCATTAATCTTTCCCTTTCCAAACTCTTTCTTTCTCTTCCACTTTTCCTCTACCTTGAGTTCCATTTGATAACACTTTTTCACTGTGGTAGGGTAGTGTAGGATGAGTTCCTCTTGAATGGATAATTTAATCCCATTCATATACCTTACTAAATTTTCCTCTTTATCTTCCTCCATATTTGTCTTCATACATAACTTTAGGAACTCCTCGGTATATGAGCCCACATCCATGTCCTTTTTATTTAGGCTTTTCTTCTTCCTATGGAGTTGTACCCCATAGTCTTCAGGTAAATAAGTCTCTTTGACCAATGCAATCATTTTGTTCCTTGAAGAGATCATACTTTTCCCATTCTTCACCCTCTCTATTTGGATGAAGTTCCACCAAGTTAGGGATGCTTGCTTCAACTTGAATCTTTCTATTTTAACTCTTTGCTTCTCAGGGATGTACTCACACTCAAAGAAGCTCATTAGGGCCTCTATCCAGTCCAAGGCCAAGTCTGCATTCATCTTCCCATCAAAATTTGACAAATCCAACTTCTCCTCCATTGTTCTCCTCCCCATGGACTTCAAGGCATCTATGTAGGGTCTCTAGTCTATAGGAATGTCCACATCCTGATTAGGGGTGTCTCCATTTGACTCACTCCTATCTTCATCACCAATGGCAAATTCTTCACCCCTCTCTACCTTTTTCTCCAACTCTTGTAATCTCCTTGTCAAGGCTACATTTTCTACCCTCTGCTCTCTCACCATCTTTGCTAGTTGAATATTTGTAATTCTTGAAGGGATATCTTCATCCTAGGGAGGAGAGATAGCTCTGATACTACTTGATGCAAACTGTGGCAACTAGAAGCTTGTCAAATGTCTCAAATAGGGCAAAGTACCCTAGATCACCAAGTTACAAGGCCAAAATGCTTAATACTTATCAAAAGCATGGAAAAATGACTTGGTTAAGGCTATCACAACCCCAAAACTCCAAGGGAAACCTAATCACTAGGTTTCACCAATCCTTCAACACCAACTACCAAGGTTGGCTTCATAAGAAAATGACCTTTATTCACAATGATACCCCCAAAATGACATATAGCACTAGGGGTGACCTATGCTTGTAGGTATGGTCTATTTAGGTCCCTACCATTTAGTTCCAATGGTTCTTTCACTCAAATGCAACCCATATGCCAGGGTTGCTTCACAAACCCAAGACTATGGTTGTGGCCTTTTTCAAAAGGAAAATTGACTTTAATTGAGATTATTACACATAACCCCCATAAATGATTAGTGTTTCAAGGACCCTTTATGGCCTAAGACCTTAGACTTGAACCCTAGAACATGGAAATGAGAAAGAGACAGAATGATACATAAAATTGCTTTTGTAATTAAGGCTAATTTGGGCTCCATTTACACTAGAGGTACCTTTAGGTTGCATCCAAATACCAAACCAATGATTGGATCCTATGAGGATGTATACAAGGGTCTCTTCCTCTGATTTAGAGCCTCTCATTAAATCCCAAGTGAGAGTTATGGTTGTTGTCGTAATTCTTGATGGGTGCATACATAAGGATATACACCTAGGGCATCACTTCAACTCCATTTCCCTGCACTTTGAAGAACCTACCTTGAATAATATCAAATAGAACCATATGAATAAGCTTTCCACAAAGGGTCATTGAATTCCCATGGTGGAAAGTGGAAATACACTTAATTTTATAAGAAACCCTGAATTAGGGCCTATAATCCAAGCAGTGAGTTTGTAAATTGCATAACTTTCAAACCAAGATCGATCAACACATGAGACCAAAAAAAAATGAAAGAAGAATCATAAAAATAACCTTTGGTCTCAGACTTTCATGTCCCTCTATCTTTACTCGACCATACATGATGACTGTCTCTCTGGAATGCAAGAAAATGGTTACTTTTTGTTGATTTCCAAATGCCAAATTGCATGATCAGCCTACCATCCACTTGAAAGGGATCTTGTAGGAACTCCCAATGGTTACATGACAAGTTTGAACCAATTTGACCATTTGGGAGTTGGTTTTCTAAAATTTGTTAAGTTTGCTCAAAAGTTGCTTGACAACTTTTGAGCAACTTTTACATTTTTTGCAATTTTGCAAATCTAGTGACCAAACTTGGTCATGATGTTATTTTTGTGATCCCTAGTGGATAAAAACATTAAAAACTCAAAAATAACCTATTCCTAGGGTTTTGGGTCATTAATGACTCTTAGTTACCCAAGGGCTCATAATGTGCCAATCTTGGAACTATGGCCTTACAAGGTGATGCAATGATTAACCCAATGTATTATCATTACTAAAGGCCTCTTAGGCCCTTGAGATAACCCCTAAGTTCCATAGGAACACTTAGTTCATTTAGGGTGCTCATGTACCAGGAACATTGTAGATGGATCGACAAAGAAGAGGTTAAGACAAGGTCAAATCTTGGGATAGGATGGTGAAAAGGTGAAAAGATAGGTTTTTGGATGAGGACTATCAAGTAAGTTTGTTTCAAAAGTTGAAAAACTTGAAGCAGAAAGATCTAAGTGTTAAGAGTTACACTGAAGAATTCTAAAAGTTGAAGATCAGATATGGTCATGTAGATTATGAATTTGAACAAGTTTCTCGCTACCTTAATGGTTTGAGGATGTTAATCCAAGATGAAGTCATTGTAGTGAAAATTAGGTGTATCAAAGAGGCTTATAAGTGGGCCTTGAAGGTTGAAGAAAAGATTAAAAAAAGGCAAGAGCCAAGACAAAGAGGCAGAGCTGGAAGATTTGAGAGAGGAAGAGGTAGATCTACTATAGATCAGAGTAAAAATGAACATAATTTAAGGGATCTGATTGGTATATGAGGAATGAGAGGATTTCCTATTAGAAGAAAGGGAAAGGAAGTAGTGAAAGATGGAATTTAAGTGATACTTATTTCAAATGTGTTGAAGTGGGTCATAGAGCCTTTGAATGCAAGAAAGGTAACTCTCAGAAGAAATTAGAGCCTAGTAGGAGAACAACATTTTCTGACGAAGTGGCCACCTGTTCAGTGAACAAAAATCAAGTCGAGGAAGGTGCAACCTTGATGAGTAGGAGGATCCTACATCATGAAGATCAAGAGAAGGAATCTATAAAGAGCAAGAATTTTTTTGGAACATAAAGTAAGGTAAAAAAACAAGGTGTGTAATGTTTTCATAGACTGTGGAAGTTATGGTATTCTTTCTTCAGAGGAGTTAGTTGACAAATTGAAGTTGGAGAGCACGCAAAATACTAATCAATATTAGATTTCATGGATTCAAGATGAACACAAGGTACTGGTAAGTGAACAATGCCTAGTTAAATTCAAGATTGGGGAGTACTATGATGAGGTTTTGTGTAATATTATGCCTAGGGATGTGTGTCATGTCTTGATGGGTAGACCATGGTCATATGATAAGAAAGCCATACATGATACCAGAAGGAATGTTTACACTATTGTTTCTATTGGGATGAAACAAAATCTAGTGCCTTCAGAGAAACCTCTTAAGAGTGAAGTATGTGCTAGCACAAGAATCTATTTGGTAGATGGTAGGAAGTTTTTGGATCACATGAAGCATAATAATGTATGTTTTTCTTTAGTACCTAAGGATTCTAAGGAGATTGATTTGGTAGGAGAACATCCTAAATAAATCACTATATTATTGAATGAGTATGCTGACATCATATCTGATAATATACTTGATTGACTACCACTGATAAGAAGTATTAGTCATTGTATGGATTTGATACCGAGAGCTAGTTTACAAAATAAACTAGCATATAGGATGACATTGACAAAGATTGAAGAACTCAATAGGAAAGTGCAATATTTTTTTTAGAGAGGGTTGAATAGAGAAAGTCTAAGTCCATGTGTAGTAACGGATCCATTAGCACCTAAGAAAGATGTACTATGCGGGATGTGTACTAATTCAAGATCCATTAATTGGTTTACAATTAACCACTGGTTTCCTTTGCTAAGGATGGATGATTTGATAGATTGTTTGAGTGGAGCTAAGTAATTCACCAAGATTGAATTAAAGAGTGGATATCATCATATTACAATTAGAGAAGGTGATGAGTGAAAGACTGCATTTAAGACAAATAAAGGATCATATGAGTAGTTTGTAATGGATTTTGGATTGTCTAATGAACCTAGTACTTTTATGAGTTTAATAAATGAAGTCCTGAAGAAATTCTTGGGTATGTCATTGTGTATTTGGATGACATCTTGATCTTCAGTAAAACAAAAGAGGAACATGTGTTGCATATTAAACAAGTATTGCAGAGTTTGAGAGAAGAGAAGTTGTTGAAAAAAAAAAAAAAAAGAAATGTACTTTTAGGAAAGAGGAGTTAGTATACCTTGCATTTGTAATATCATCCGAGGGATTGAAGATGGATTCTCAAAAAGTGAAATCCATTGTTGAGTGGCTTACACCTGAGAGTATTGTAGAAGTAGGATCATTTCATGGGTTAGTTTCTATTTGAAGGGTGCCAGCAAGAAGTTGAGTCCACTTTTTGGGCAAAAAGTGGAAGTGTTTTCCCTGATTTTCAAGTTGTCTATCAATTGATGTCAAAATTTGAGGCACTTAGAGATTGAATATCAAAAAAAT
>MU225471.1:1238028-1261784 GCA_018584345.1 Thuja plicata | reverse complement strand
TGAAAATAACATTTCTACTATGCAACACCTTACTAGTCACAGGATCCCAAAGCTTGTATCCTTTCACACCAACACTGTATCCAATGAAAATACATTTGACAGCTTTGTTTTCCAACTTAGATCTTTTATCCTTTGGAATATGTGCATAAGCTTCACAACCAAAAATACGAAGATGTCTAATTGAAGGCTTCTTACCAAACCACACCTCCATGGGTGTCTTACCAAAAAGAGCTAATGTAGGAGATCTGTTAACTAGATACAAAGCAGTGGCCATAGCTTCAGCCCAAAACCTTTGTTCTAAACTAGCTCCACTAAGAATACTCCTAGCCTTCTCCATCAGTGTCCTGTTCATTCTCTCTGCAACTCCATTTTGCTGCGGGGTGTAAGGAGTTGTCTCATGTCTCTCGATTCCTTGTTCTTTACAGAATTGTTCAAACTCTATGGAAAAAAACTCACCACCATTATCAATTCTCACACACTTGATTCTTCTACCAATTTGATTCTCCACGAGAGCCTTAAATTCATTGAACTGACTAAAAACCCGTGTCTTACTTTTTAGGAAATATATCCAAGTCCTTCTACTGTAATCATCTATAAAAGATACAAAATATAGAGAACTAGAGATAGAAGGAACTTTTACAGGACCAAATACATCAGAATGAATAAGATCCAAAATACCAGAAGACTTGTGAGAACTAGAGTAGAACTGAACACAATTTTGCTTACCATAAACATAGTGTTCACAGAAATCAAATTCAAGATTACAATCATTTAGCCCCTTGATGAGATTTTTAGTTTTCAAGGTCAGACCCTTCTCACCAATGTGGCCAAATCTCATATGCCACAACATTGTCTTTTCTGTAGGAAGCTTGCCTTCCAAAGTGTTTGCACCCTTAGGTACACTTACTACACTGCCATTAGAACCCATTGCCCCAGTCTTCTTTACTGTTCATTCAGATGGTGGGGATGAAGTGATAGCCGCTCTCTTCTTTGAAACAAAAGAACTATTGCACTAAGAAATGCATGCATCAAGCTGAAACAAAGTACCTCTCCTAGTACCTTTAGTGAGCACCATAGAACCTCTCATCATCTTGCATCCATCTTTCAAAAAGACAACTTGCACACCTACATCATTCAGCATACTTACATATAATAGGTTTCATGCCAAACCTGAAATGTGCATACCTCAGTTGATTCCCTTTACTCATCCATCAGGAAATCTGATAGTGACCCTTCTGCATCCAACTATCTTTAGGTGAGAATCATCACCCACGTACACCTTTCCACCATCAAATTCTTCATATTTTGAGAACCAATTTTGATGAGAGGTCATGTGAAAAGAAGCACCCAAGTCTACTAACCACACATCATCAAATGCATGGGTTTCCAAAGCTGCAATAAAAGCATCTCCATCTTCTTGAGATTTTTCAGACGCTAAATCTGAGCCTTTGTTCTTCTTCAGTTCTTTGCAGTCCCTCCAAAAGTGCCCAGATTTATCATAGTTCCAACATTTAACCTTGGACTTTCCAGGAGTTTTAGAACTCCCACAGGATTTGGATCTGCCCTTCTTTGACTTATTGTCATTCTTCTTTCTTTTGTCATTGGATCTCCCACGAACAACAAGGGCTTCCTTAGACAAATCTGAAGTCTTTCTTCACATCTCCTCAGATAGAAGTGAAGACACCACATCATCCATATGAAATGTGACTATAGTACTTTTGAGAGTCATCACAAGATGGTCCCATGAATCCGGCAAGGAAAAAAGTAGGGTCATACATCGATCCTCCTCGATCTTGGCACTGGATGATGCCAACTGTGCAATCAATAAATTGAATGCATTGAGATGATCAGTTACGGATCCACCTTCCTCCATTCTTAAAGAATACAACTTCTTTCTCAGGAACAACTTATTCACCAGAGATTTGGCCTGATACACAGACCCAAGCCATGTCCACAAAGAATTTGCAGTAGTCTCATCAAGAACATTCAAAAGAATGACATCTGCTAGACAAAGTCTGATGAGACCCTTAGCCTTCCGATCCTTGATCTCCCAATCCGCTTGAGATATCGCTGCAGGTCTCACAGCAAGTGAAGTATCCTCCCATAGATCACTGTCTTCAAGCATGTCTTCCATCTTGAGTTTCCACAACTCAAAATTAGTGCCATTAAATTTCTCCACCTCCATTCTACTGTATGAGGAACCTACCATCTCATTCTGCAAATAAGATTTAGAATGATTTGCACAAAAAACTCCCACTCAACTTGAGATTAGCTCAAAAAACCCTACCCAACAACTAGGATCAAAAGTTGATCAAGCTTTGATACCATTTGTAAGGAAACTCAGGTGTGAAAACAACTTCCTACACTAATCTCTAAAGGAAAGTATTATGCAAATTCTTTTATATCCTTACAATTTCAGATGCGTTAACTACTTTAACAAAGATATTGCAACCATATACCATGCATACACAAAATAGAGAATGACACAATGATTTACCTTTGGGAAAACATTTAGGTAAAAAACCCCAGCACTCCAAAACCTACACAATGTATTATCTTCAACACAACGGTTACAACACACTTGCAATGCAAGTTCTTTCAGGAGACAATCGACACACACAGATAAATCTAGTACCACCAGATTATACCAAAAATACACTCTTTTCGTATCCTCTCCTGTAACCTTAAAAAATGCTTATATCATTGTTCTTTCATTTTTAGGGCAACTCCCAAAGATAGCCGCATTAGGGTTTTACCATTCTCTGAGAAAATTGGAAGAGTGTATAGTACTCAACTTTATCAGTTGCCACATGTCATTGCATGTCTTCACCTGTCATTGAAATCTCCTAGAAATAGCTCTTACGTGTCATAGGAATCTATAATAACTATTTCATCCATGATTTCCTTACACACAATTCAAGATGCTGACACATCAAGTGGAGTGACACATCAACATACCAACTAGACATGTACACTCACACTTAATTACATTATTTGCAAGAAATACATTTTACAAAACAAATAATAAGAATAGGAATTATCCAAAGTTGAGACACCTTATTCCTAACACTACTGACCATGCATTGTTTTGAAGTTTCTTGTGGATAATAAGCAGAGTCAATATAAAATTTATTTTGATAAAAGAAGCAGCAAAATCAGGGTGTTGTTGTGTAGTACAAATAGAGAACTATTCTAAATGATTAAAACTAGACAACCATTAACAACACATTAATAACATTTAGTGAATATTAGTCAATATAAGAAAGAGCATCCTACGGCTACCTCTATAAAAAATAAAAGACCAATTACGACTAAACCATGAATCATAGTAATAGTATCACATAGCAGGTAAAGTAAAACAACCTATCTAATAGAGTTCACAGTCTTAACAATATTAAAAGTATATAACATGTGCCATGCATGGCAAATCCATAGAGAATTTATCTTAGCATAAAAGCTATAAACTAAAGTATTAAACCTGAAGCATATGGAAAAGAGAAGGTTAACCATCATGATTGAAATTGGTGATGTTGTTCTACTCCTACAGTAGGAGGCTTCAGGTAAGCTCTGGCAGCTGATTTACAGCCCGCCAGTAGCGTAAGCCGTTTAATCGCAGACTAACAACAACTAAGTAATTGACCACAACATTTCCATCCCTATAGGTATGTTTCACTATGAAGCAATCCACACTAGTCAGCAGACCTCCAATATCCTTAATGATGCTTTCCACTTTCCAACCAGTCAAAGCCCATCCCTTATCAACATAAATAATGATTTTTGAGTCTCCTTCAATATCAAGTTGCCTTATACCAATAGAAAGAGAAAATTTAAGCCCCCAAAGAAGAGCCATACCTTTAGCATGATTGACAGTATTATCCTTAAAGGGACCAAAAAAAGTAGCAACCAATTATCCTTTATGATTCCTTACAATCCCTCCACCAACCCATAATCCATGATTGAAAACACTATCAAAATTTAGTTTCTCCCACTTGGGCCCTAGAGGCTTCTACATAGTACCACACCTAGCCACAACTTTGGAGTTATCAAATTGATCAAAACCGTTAGAAATATTCCAAGGCATAGAAATATTCTTGTTAGAAGCCAAAGGAGGTGAGGCAAGATATTTTGAATTAGAGACAAAAATATTCTCATTAATGAGATTTAACAAAAAAATGGAGAACAACCTCCAGGGGAAATTTAGTTTCTCTGAATATCCTATTATTACATTCTTTCCAAAGACTCCAGCAAACATGTGCAGGAATTTTCCGCTAGATTTGTTCCAAATTTTAGATCCTTGTGGTGTGCTTTTGATATTAAAGAACTTGCTGAATCATTCCCTGCCCAAATATTTAGCCTCCATAATCTTGCACCAATCAACAACTTCGTTCATCAACTTCTAGGAATTTTTGGTCATTAAGGCTTTGTTTAAGCTAGCAATCTTTTGAATTGCCAGACCTCCCATCCATTTTGGAAAACACATGCTATCCTAGTTGACCATGGATAATCTTTTTTTTTTCTCTTCTGTTGCAGTCCATAAAAAATGTGTGTTGAATTCTCTCTAATCTCTTGACCATAAATCCCAAAATTTGAAAGAGGGATAAAAATTAAATTGGAATCCTTTGGAGGGAGGCTGAGAGGAGCTAGATTTTACTAGCACTGCTCAAAAGCTTTTCTTTCCACCCAATTAATTTCTTTTGAGTGTGTTCTAGAATGGAATTCCAAAAATTTACATTAACCTCCTTGACATTTAGGGGCAGCCCAAGCTAAGTACTTGGGAGGTTGGTAGACTAACACACTAGGATATCAAGAATTTTATCGTAAGGTCTTTTTTATTGTTAAATTAAAAAAATCTACTTTTTTTATAATTAATACACTAGCTTAAAGCAGTAGCATAGTCGTCTAAAAGAGATTTTTATTCTCTAGCCTCAATAACAAAGGATTTTCTGAAAAAAAGAGTGTCATTAACAAACTTCTATAAAAATGAAGTGTGGCAGGGGAGTAAAAGTTTGTTTAATACCTTTGATTCTTCCAACAATATGTAGGTGCATTGTGCTATGGCCAAGCACCTCAGAAACCATGATGAAAAGGTAAGGCGAGAAAGGGTCACCCTGCCTCGGGCCTTTACCAATATTAAACTTACCCCAATGCACTCCATTAACTAGAATAAAAAATTTAATAGTTTCAACACATTCCTTATTGATGTCAACAAGCCTCTGAATAAACCCAATCTTGGTCAAAAATTTATACAAAAATTCCAATTTACTTTTTCTTAAGTCTTAGAGATGTCCAGCTTAAAACCCATACTTGCTTCCTTGCATTTGTGATGCGGGAGCATCTATGAATCTTGGCAATCTTGCATGAGACAAAAACATTTTCTTTTAATTGTTAGTCTGTTACAATTTTAGTCTAGTGTTTCTATTGGCGCATGATCTGTACTTGTTCTTTTTGGTTGTGGTCATGGCATAGTGTTTGTGACTTTGTGATGAATCATTTCCTATGATCCCACCTTATTGGTTTCATCGTGCATGAGTTATTACAAATTATTTGCATGACTATTTTATTCTTCATGTTACTAGTCAGTGGTTGGGTTTCTGATCAATTTCCTGATCTACCGATTAGTTTGTCCAAGCATGATCTTGCCTGCTCACTTACACGTTTGAGGCCAACCATATTGTACTATCGTATCTCTTATTATTTGGATTGGAGGTTGTTCCACTTGTTCTGGGTCCTAACCTAATTATTGTAACACATTTTCTTATTCTTGAAAAATATAATCTTTTCTAGGTCGAATGATGATTGTGATTTCTTTATAAGCTTATGGACCTGTTTCTAAGGAGCGGGTGATTTACATAAGATTATCTAGTGCAACTTGGGTAGGGTTTGTAAGAGGTTTTCTAATCATAATTAGGCATGTATGTCTAGAATGTGGAACTGGCTGTTGTAGATCTATTGTAATTGATTTATCGATAATAACTAAAGGTTGATCTCTCATTTTTTCATTGTTTTCTTGTTGTTTTTTTTCCATGGTGTTGTAATGGCTACAAGGATCAGAATGATCTTTTGAGGTTTCTTCATCCTTGACTGAATAAAATGGTATCAGAGAAAGGTTTTGCATCCTTACGGTTTTCTTGGGGGTGGAGGGTGAGAGAATCTGACCTACAATGACCAAGGATTGTGAAGATGGCCATGAGAAATGGTAGAGGTGGAGCACGAGATGTAGATCTAGCTATTTTTTATTTATTTATGGAATTATATTCAAGATTAGAAGAAGTAGAGATGGCTTAGAGGAGAGGACAACATATAGAAGATGTAAGTGATGAAGGAGGAGATGAAAATAATTAGAATGAAGCAGTAGAAGGAGATAACCATGAAGCACAACTTGAGTTGAATCAAGGAGAGGAAATATTCGTTAGGGAAGTGACTAATGTTAATCAGAGACCACATTTAAATCCCCCTTAATCATGGTAAACTAGATGCTGATCAGTTGATAGATTGGATCAGAGAGTTGGATAAGTATTTTAAGCTTGAAGGGACAAATGAAATTAGGGAAGTGAAGTATGCTTACACCAAGTTAAAAGGAAATGCATCCCTACGGTTGGAACATTGTAGATGGATCGACAAAGAAGAGGTTAAGACAATGTCAAATCTTGGGATAGGATTGTGAAAAAGTTAAAAATTAAGTTTTTGGTTGAGGAATATCAAGTAATTTTGTTTCAAAAGTTGAAAAACTTGAAGTAGAAAGATCTAAGTGTTAAGAGTTACACTGAAGAGTTGTACAAGTTGAAGATCAGATCTAGTCATGTAGATGATGAAGTTGAACAAGTTTCTCGCTACCTTAATGGTTTGAAGATGTCAATCCAAGATGAATTCATTGTAGTGCAAATTAGCTGCATCAAAGAGGCTTATAAGTGGGCCTTGAAAGTTAAAGAAAACATTAAACAAAGGGAGGAGCCAAGAAAAAGAGGCAGAGCCAAAAGATTTGAAAGAGGTAGAGGTAGATCTAATGTAAATTAGAGTAAAAATGAACAATAAATTAAGGACACCGATTGGTATAGGAGGAATGATAGGATTTCCTATTAGAAGGAAGGGAAAGGAAGTAGTGAAAGATGGAATTTTAGTGGTACTTATTTCAAATGTGTTGAAGTAGGTCATAGAGCCTCTGAATGTAAGAAAGGTAACTTTGAGAAGAAATTAGAGGGTAGCAGGAGAATAAATTTTTTTGATGAAGAGTCCACCTATTCAGTGAACAACAATCAAGCAGAGGAAGGTACAACCTTGATGAGTAGGAGGATATTATATCATGAAGATCAAGAAAAGGAATCTATAGAGAGGAAGAATTTTTTGCAAACATAAAGTAAGGTAAAAAACAAGGTGTGTAATGTTTTCATAGACTGTGGCAGTTATGGTAATCTTTCTTTAGAGGAGTTAGTTGAAAAATTGAAGTTGGAGAGTACACAAAATCCTAATCAATATCAGATTTCATGGATCCAAGATGAACACAAGGTACTGGTCAGTGAACAATGCCTAGTTAAATTCAAGATTGGGAAGTATTATGATGAGGTTTTGTGTAATATTATACCTAGGGATGTGTGTAATGTCTTGATGGGTAGACCATGGCAGTATGATAGGAAATCCATACATGATGCTAGAAGGAATGTTTACACTATTGTTTCTAAAGGGATGAAACAAAATTTGTTGCCTTTAAAGGAACCTATTAAGAGTGAAGTATGTACCAGCACAAGAATCTATTTGGTAGATGGTAGGAGGTTTTTGGATCGCCTGAAGCATAATAATGTATGTTTTTCTTTAGTACCTAAGGAGTCTAAGGAGATTGATTTGGTAGGAGAAAATCCTAAATAAATCATTGGATTATTGAATTAGTATGCTGACATCATATCTGATAATGTACTTGATTCATTACCACCGATAAGAAGTATTAGTCATTGTATGGATTTGATACCGGGATTTAGTTTACAAAATAAACTAGCATATAGGATGACATTGCCAAAGAATGAATAACTCAATAGGAAAGTGCAATATTTGTTTTAGAGAGTGTTGAATAGAGAAAGTCTGAGTCCATGTGTAGTAACTACTCCATTAGAACCTAAGAAAGATGTACTATGGGGGATGTGTACCAATTCAAAAGTCATTAATTGGTTTACAATTAACTACTGGTTTCCTTTGCTAAGGATGGATGACTTGATAGATTATTTGAGTGGAGCTAAGTAATTCACCAAGATTGATTTAAAGAGTGGATATCATCATATTACAATTAGAGAAGGTGATGAGTGAAAGACTGCATTTAAGACAAATGAAGGATTGTATGAGTAGTTGGTAATCCCTTTCGGATTGTCTAATGCACCTAGTACTTTTATGAGGTTAATAAATGAATTCCTAACGAAATTCTTTTATAAGTATGTCATTGTGTATTTGGATGACATCTTGATATTCAGTAAAAGAAAAGAGGAACATTTGTTGCATATTAAACAAGTATTGCAGAGGTTGAGACAAGAGAAGTTGTTGATATAAACATGAAGAAGTGTACTTTCATGAAAGAGGAGTTAGTATACCTTGGATTTGTAATATCAGCTGAGGGATCAAAGATGGATTCTCAAAATGTGAAATGCAGTGTTGAGTGACCTACACCTGAGAGTATTGGAGAAGTATGATCATTTAATGGGTTAGCTAGTTTCTATTGGAATTTCATAAAAAAAAAATAGTTCATTCTTTTGAACAATGACTGAAACTATGAGAAGATACATAAAAGAGTTCAAATAGACACATCAAGCACAAAGAAGTTTTGAATTCTTGAAGTGGAAGGTGATAGAATAACCGATATTATCTTTAACTAATTGCAATAAGATATTTCAAGTAGATTATGATGCTAGTGGAAATGAAATTGGAGTTGTTTTGAATCAAGAAAGGAGACCTATTTCCTATTACAGTGAGAAGTTGAATGATGTTAAAATAATTTATTCAGTGTATGATCATGAATTCTATGTTATAATTAAAGCTTTGAAGAAGTGGAGAAATTACTTGTTACCTAGGGAGCTTGTACCATGTACTGATCATCAAGAAATAAAGTATCTGGGAATCCAAGGTAAGTTGAATCAGAGACATGATATTTTTTAAGTTAATTTAGATTTATAGCTTTGTGTTGCAACATAAGATTGGTGTAGCAAGAAAATTTATTGATGCTTTGAGTAGAAGCACTTTTTGAATCTTGGAAAGATTGTAAAGAACCTACTGTTGCAGATAGAAGTAATTGGCTAGGTTATTTCTTTCAAGATGGAACATTGTTTAGAGGTAATCAATTATGTATACCTAGGATTTCCATGAGAGATAATATAATTAAAGAGAAAAATAGTGGAGGTTTTGCAGGACATTTTGGCATTGATAAGAAAATAGCTTTGGTTAGTGAGACTTACTTTTGGCCAGAAGTTTAGAAGGATGTGAGAAATTTTGTACAGAGTTGTTAGGTATGTCAAGTTGCAAAAGGAAGTAGTCAAAATGTGGGTTTGTATACACCTTTTAAAGTAGCCATGATACCTTCAAAAGAGATTAGTATGGATTTTGTGCTTGGTTTTCTAAGAACACAGAGAGGCTATGACTCAATTTTTGTGGGCGTAGATATATTTTATAAAATGACACATTTCATTCTGGGTAAGGAGACTATAGATGAAATGCATGTAGATGATTTATTTTTCAGGGAGAATGTGAGATTACATGGATTACCTAAGAGAATTGTATCAAACAGGGATAGTAGATTTGTTGGTTATTTTTGGAGAACACTTTGGAAGAGGTTGAAAGTTGATTTGAAATTTAGTTCTACTTTTCATCCACAAACTGATGGACAAACATAGGTTTTGAATAAGAGTTTAGGGGACTAATTGAGGTGTTTAGTTGGAGATAAGCCTGAAAATTGGAATTTAGTTTTACCTCAAGATAATTTTTTTTACAATAATTTTGTAAATAGGAGCACATGGAAGACACCATTTGAAGTGGTTATTGGTTTGAATCCTAAGAGATTGGAAGAATTAAGGGATATCAGTCATGAAGTTAAGAGGAGTGTTGAAAGAGAGGAGTTTGATGAGGTTATGAAGTCATTGCTTGAAGGAGTGAGACATAAGTTGGAGGAAAGGAACCAATTTTTTAAAAAGGAGAGAAGATATGAAGTGAATACAGAAGGAATATCTAGTGGAAAATGAAGTTATGGCATACTTTCAAAAGGGTTAATTTCCTACTTGTACTTTTAATAAGTTAAAGATGAAGAAGTTTGGTCCTTGTAAGATCTTGAGGAGATTTGATTCATGTAATCCATATGAAGTTGAGTTACCAAAGGACATGGATATATCACTAGTCTTCAATATTTCTTATTTGTATAAATATCACAAATCAGGTTGTGATGGTATTGATGAGTAAAAGATTGGAATGATGAATTATAACTAATTGAATGTTTGAAGATGTTAATTTGATGATCATCGAGATGCAGAAAGTTAATGCAAGACATTAAATCAGTTAATTATTGTATTTTGATTGAAGTCAACTTGATATACTCTGATTGCTCATATACATATTATCAAAAACCTCAAAGAACCAAAGAGATAAATTTTATGTTATCAATAAAGTATAAAAGTTTAGAATACACCATGTGATAACAAACACCGACAAATAGTGTACATTGACGGATAGAGAACCCTGAGAAGAGTCACAGTGTAAACTGAGAAAAATACTCGAGCAAGCATTATAGAGAAAAACCAAAGTAATAACCGAGAAGAAATAAAAGTCATTGTGTTACCCGATAGAAAGACAACCTTGATGGACAGAGATGCTCAAGGACAACTAAAGTCAAGACTGACCAAACAAGGAGTTAAACACTGATCAGAATTGAAGTTCAGAAATGAAAAAATACTTAGCTGGTAGGAGATAAATATAGAGTTAACTGATTGATTACTTGTTTTCATTGACCAGTTAAAAGTGAAATATAAGCTAGAGATTTAAAGCTAGTTTTAATCCCAGTTGTCAAGAAAAAATTTATGGGATAAAACTAAAGCAAGCTTTAAAGAAAGAATCATGAGATTTGTGGATCAAGTCATGAATGTGAAAGACAAGGACTTAGAAATGATGAAATCATGTCTATAAAAGAGACAAGCTAATTCATTATAAAAGTGTTGAAGAGAATTCTGGTGAAGATAGAAGTCTTCATAAAGATCTGATCATACAAGATGAAGAACAAAGAAAATATTTTTGTGGACACCGAGAAACAAAGAAGAAACAATATTCACCAAGCAGAAAGAAGTGGAGAAAAGGAATTGAAGACAAAATTGATCAGAAGAGGTATTATGGGCTGACAATAGATTTGAACATCTGCAAAATTAAGTTGTATTTATGAACAGATCATATACTATTTCAGTTTAACCATTGATTCCAAAAAATCTCTTAACAAAGTAGGATTTAACCATCCTTTATATATTGAGATACATCCCAATGAGTATCAAAAGGTTTCTCATGAAGATAGCATAGTGAATGCCAGTTATCAAGTGACAAAATGTTAGTTTTAAGTCCTCTAACAATGTCTCACTTAACAGTGTGTTTGTAACCTTTAACAGGGTTGGCTCTTCACCGAGCTCACTTTAGAAGAGTAAAAATTTTGGGTTACCAGTCCCAAGTTTTTTTTCCCCTAACAGGGTTTCCACGTTAAAAATCCATGTGTCAAATGTGTATATGGTACATTGCTTTGATGTTTTTGTTTACACATTACTAAAACAAGATTGATCAGTAAACACTAAGTTATTTATTATATTTTGGTAAAGGATAAGAAAACATAGACTGCTATTTGGTAAAGGGGTATGTGTAGGATCATGGTATGCTAAAAAGTGGCAATGTGAAAAAGAAGTCCTGATTGGTAGACTGATTGAAAAATAGCTATAACTTTCAAATGGTATATCACTTTTGAAATCTGAAACATATGTCACATTATATGCTTCACCTACTACAATAAAAAAAAATCAATTTGATGAAGTTTAGACAAGTTAAGGTGGTCAGACACGAGAGATTTTTATATTACGGAAAAGTTGTAGAAGAAAATTCATAATTAATTATTTACTTGGAAAAAAAATACAAAAAATATGTGTCACATCCGGACATTAATCTACTACTTATTACTAGAATCTAGTAAAAAAGTATTCTCATTTGATTGTGTTTAAGGTGGTTAGATATACACCTACTTCTTATCTTTTTAGTCATGATTGATAGACTGATTGAAAAATAACTATAACTTTCAAACAAAATAAAATTTTTGAAATCCAAAACATGAGTCACATTCTATGCTTTTCCTACTACAATTAAAAACTAAAAAAAATTAATTTGATTAATTTTAGACTAAGTTAAGGTGGTCAGACACGAGACTTTTTATATTCTCAAAAATTTATAGTAGAAAAATCATAATTAATTATTTACTTGGAAACAAATTACAAACAAATATGTGTCACATCCAAACATGAGTTTACTACTTATATCTAGAATCTTGTAAAAAAATATTATCATTTGATTGTGTTTAAGGTGGTCAGACATACACCTTCTTCTTATCTTTTTCCTGAAATTTTCATACTGCTGCATTGAAATTTGAAATTTCACGATATAGAATATTTTTGTTTAAAGAAGGGATAGTAGCTTAGAAATTAGATTCAATTTTGTATAGATTATCCTTACACATTTCTGATATAAGATTGATAACTTGTCCAAATTTTTACGTAAACTTTCCTAACCCTGATTTTCTAAATTTTCATTGCCACTTAAGGCCTAGTTTGGCATACCATGATCCTGCACATACCCAAAGCTTAAGGAAAGGATAAAAAGTATATGCACTGAGCAGTATATACATGTGAGTTTCACACAAGGAATACATCTTGTAGGACTAAAGATAACTAGAGGTTTATATTTGTGGTATAAATTTTTGGTTTGATTTATTGGATTAATTTTTGAGGCCACTGATTCACCTCCCCCCCCCTATCAGTTTTTCTAACAATTGTTATCAGAGATTGTGTGCTTATAAAGGGAGTTTAAAGACTCAAGAAAAAGATCGTAAGATGAGAAAAAGGGATGTGCCTAATTTTAACAAGGACAAATTTACATCAGGGCAAAGTAGGATAAGACTCCACCTATCAGGTATTGGAAATGATGTCACTCAGTACTTAGATACTGAATTTGTGTTACCTACTGGACCTTCAACAGTTGATCAATTGAGAGAAAACCATGAACACAATTCTATGATGATAGAACTTTATTCATCACTCTCTAATGTTGAATTTGAAGATGTCAAATCATACACCACTTTAAAGAAAATGTCAGACAAATTGAAGCTAGTATATGTAGCATATAAAAATGTGCTAATAGCTAAGGAAGAAAGCCTAAGAGGAAGGTTTGATAACCTAAGAATTAAAGAAGGAGAAAAAATCACTCAGTATAGTTGCAGAATCAAAGAGGTTGTAAATTCTATCTGATGAGTAGGAGGTGTACTTGAAGAAGAAATAGTGGTAAGTAAAATTCTAAGAACCTTACTGCATATTTATGCTATTAGAGTATGTTCTATACAAGCAATGAGAGTAGTAGAAAATAACAATGTTACTTTAGATAGTTTGATTGGTAGGCTTATTTCATTTGAGATGAATAACTTTAAAAACATTATCTTACCAACTATTGAGTCTGCATTCAAATCTTCTTTGAAAATAAGTACATCAAGTCATAAACACACTATGAGAAATGATAGTGATGACCAATAACTTGATGAGATTAAAGCACTAATGGATAGAATATTACAGAGAGGCAAATGTAGATACAAAGGTAAATTACCATTGGTATGTTTTAACTATAAAGAAACTGGACACTTTGCTGCTAGATGTCCTAAAAAAACAAAAGAAGACAAAAATAATGATAGATCATATGAAAAGAAGTTTGACTAAGTTAATGAAACATATTACCGAAGCAACTGAAAATCTAACAGAAGAGACAACTAGGACTACAAGGACAAAGGGAAGAAACCTTGTTACCGGGCTTAGAACAAAGCTGAAAATACTCACACCAAATCTGATGAAGATATTGAGGTGGTATTTGTTTCTATGAAGGATGATTCAGATGAAGAGGAAAGGTATGTTCATACTGCACTCATATCTAAGGTTAGTAAGAATGATGTATGGATTTTTGATAGTGCCTATACTCACCACATGACTAGAGATAAATAAAAGTTTGAAATGTTTGAGTATTATAATGGTGGATCAGTAAGAATGGGTAATGACTCACCTTTTCCATTTGAAGGTAAAGGAAGAATAATGTTGAATAGTCTAATAAGATGTGAAAATGCATATTGGGTGAAAGGACTTAACTATAATCTATTGAGTGAATTACAACTGAATTACATAGGACACTGAGTTGCATTTGAGAAAAAAAAGGCAAAGATCTTTAACAAATCAGGAAGGTTGATCGGAACTGGTGAACACACAAAAGGTAACCTCTTCTATGTTGATGATATTAATATAACTTTCTTAATGGATAAACATGAAGACATGTGCTTGTTGCATAAAAGGTTATGTCATGTGAATTTTGACAACATGGTTAGGATAAGAAATAAAAGGAAAGTCAGAGGATTACCGAGCATGTCAAAGCCTGACCATGTCATGTGTAAGAATTGTCAAAAAGGTAAAACGAAAAAGTCTAGTTTGAAGAGAAAAACCTATACATCTAATGCTATTCTAGAATTAGTCCATACTCACCTATGTCGAACAATGAGAACAAAGAGTTACTATGGTGATAGATACTTCATTCTCTTTGTTGATGATTATTCTAGAATGATGAGTGTTATGTTCTTAAAAGAGAAATTAGAAGCATTCAAGATGTTTAAATGGTATAAAGATATAGTGGAAAAATAAAGTGCAAAGGAACTAAAATTTCTAAGATCAGATAGAGGAAGAGAATTTATTTTTGATGAATTCACTAACTTTTGTAATGAGCATGGAATTCAAAGATAGGTTTCTGCACCGAGAACACCATAGTAAAATGAGATTGTTGAAAGAAGGAACAGATCAATTATTGATTGTGCCAGAAGACTGATGATTGAGAAAGGCATCACACAAACATTCTGGAGAGAAGCTATAAGTACAAATGTCTACACATTGAATAGAGTTCAATTGAAGAAAGACAACAATAAGACACCTTATGAGCTATGGTATGGAAACACACCCAATATAAGTTACTTCAGAATTTTTGGAAGTCAATGTTATATTTTGAAAGAAGATAGAAATGGAAAGCTTGACTCCAAAGGTGAAGAAGGCATATTTCTAGGGTATTCTACCAAAAGCAAGGCGTATAAATGTCTTAAAAAATACTCTAACAAAATCATTGAAAGTGCGAATGTCAAAGTGGATGAATTTTCTAAGAAAAATGATGAGGACAGCAAAAAAGAACCAAAAGACTACAACAGGTTTGTCTACACTTAAGAACTTGACACTCTACCCGAGAAATAGTAAATTGCTCATGAGTAATAGAATGATGCACTCAAGCATCAGGCTGCAAACACCAAAAATCAATAAATTGCTCAAGATGATGCATCGAGCAATGGAGATCAAAATGAAGGTAAAGATGATGATCTGAATGATGAACATAGATTTGAACAGCTACTTGCCAAGTATGTTAGAAGACATCATCTATAGAACCAGATCATAGCAGAGAAAAATACTAGAATGTGAACAAGAAGTAAGTCATTAAACAATAGATGTTTAATTTGTGATTTTGAGCCTAAATCTGTTAAAATTACACTAGAAAATGAAGAATGGGTCAGTGATATGAATGAAGAGATAGAGAAAATTGAGAAGAACAAAAAATGGACATTAGTACCTAGACTGGATGACAAGAATGTCATTGGTACCAATTGGATATTCAAAAATAGCTAAATGAGAATGGAGAAGTCACAAGTAACAAAGCAAGATTAGTATGAAAGGGGTATGCAAAAGAAGAAGGTATTGAATATGGAGAAACCTTTGCACCCATTGCTAGACTAGGAGTCAGAATTGTACTTGCTTATGTTACATTCAAAGGATTCAAGGTATACCTAATGGATGTCAAATCTGCATTCCTAAATGGAATACTAGAAGAAGAGGTATACATTGAACGACTAGAAGAGATTGTTGATCCTAACAAGAGAAACATGGTTTGTAGACTAAAAAAAGCCGTGTATGGATTGAAACAAGTACCAAGAGCATGGTATGAAAGACTTCACTCCTATCTCATAAGCATTGGATTTGTAAGAACAAGTGAAAGCAATAATTTGTTTTAAAATAAGATACTGATGATAACATTCTGATTACTGAAATATTTGTTTATGATATCATATTTGGAGGTAATGAAATGTTATACAAATCATTTTCTAATGAAATAAGCAAAGAGTTTGAGATGTCAATGTTTGGGGAGATCAAATTCTTTCTTGGTCTACTGATTCTTCAACAGGATGCAGGCATATACATCACACAATCCAAATACATCAAGGAAGTTCTCAAGGTAATCAAGATGGAGGATTCCAAGCTAGTTGGAACACCTATGGACACCAGATGCAAGGTGACAATGGAAGACAAGTCAACCAAGGTAAATCAGACCCTATATAGATCTATGATTGGCAAAATCATGTATGTTGTATATACTAGACCAGATATAGCACACACAGTTGGAATAGTCGCAAGATTATCTACTAATCCCAAGGAATCACACACGACTATTGTCAAAAGAACTATGAGATATCTATAGAATACCAAAGACTATGGCTTATGGTATAAAAGAGAAGGAAAATTTGAGCTTCAAGTCTATACAAATGTTGATTGGGCTGGAAACTTAGATGATAGAAAGAGAACAATAGGAGGAGCATTCTTTATGGGTGACAGACTTGTCACATGGATAAGTAAGAAGAAAGGAAGCATCTCAAAATCCACTACAAAAGAAGAATATGTGGTTGCTGCTGCAAATTTCACTAACATTGCATTGATCAAATAATTACTGGAATGCATGAATATGAAAATTCTTGAACCCATGACTATCTTTTGTGATAATACCTGTGCAATAAACATATCAAAGAACCGTGTCATGCATGCTAATAGAAAGAATATTTCTATCAAGTATCATTACTTATGAGAACAAGTGCAAGAGAAAGAGGTGATACTGGAATATGTTCAATCCAAGGAACAACTAGCAAACATATTTACAAATCTGTTCCCTAAAGATACATTTGAGTACCTGAGAAAGAGACTAGGGTTCTAACACTTGTTTATTGGTAACTAAGATGACTAGGAGTTTGTATCAGCCTACACATTATTAGAAGATCATTCATGTTGATGCAAGCAAAGAGATGGACTGCAAAGATATATCAGTACACAACAAGGTACTTATCTGTACTGAACACCAAAGTTATTGTATTGTTGATTGAGAGTAAATTCAAGGAATATATTATGAGAGAGAGAGAGAGAGAGAGAGAGAGAGAGAGAGAGAGAGAGAGAGATTGGCATTTCTATCAAAGGGAGAGATTATATCCATATGAAATATCTATCAGAAGTATTCAAAGGGAGAAATGTACATAATGAATATTGAGAGAAGTATTCAATGAAATAGATTATTATCAAAGGAAAAGAGATATGAATAGAAATATCCATCAAGGAAAGGAACAGTCAAAGGGAGAGAACACTTCAGAGAAATATTCAAAGAAACATTCATCTAAGGGAGAGAATTGGAAAAGTTAACATTGCATATCTATCCAAAAAAAGGAGAAGAGATTCAACAACAAAGGGAAAGATAGAATCAGAAGTTGCTACATCTATCCACTAAAGGGAATGAAGAATGAAGTACTCTGCAAGAATCAAATCTAAGCTAGAAGAGCTTATCGAGTGTCAGATATTTGTATTGGTTATAGAACAATAAATTTGGCAAAGATTGAAGAACTACAACTCATATATTTCATATTGTATTAGTAGTATGTAGTATTTTTCCATCAATGCCAAAGGGAGAGATTGATGAACTATAACTGATTGAATATTTGAAGATGTTAAGTTGTTGATCACTGAGATGCAAAACGTTAATGCAAGACATTAAATCAGTTAATGTATTGTATTGTCATTGATGTCAACTTGGTATACTCTGATTGGTCATATAAATATTGTCAAAGAATTCAAATAACAAAAGAGGTAAAGGTTATGTTATCAGTAATGAATAAAAGTTTATAATACACCAAGTGACAAAAAAATATTGATAGACAGTGCACACCGACGGATAGAGAACCCCGAGAAGAGCCATAGTGTAAATTGAGGAAAATACCCAAAAAATCATTACTAAACAAAACCAAAGTAATACCTAAGAAGAACTAAAGGTCACAATGTTACCCAACGGAAAGAAAACCCTGACAGATAGAGATGCCTGAGGAAAATTGAAGTCAAGATTGAGCAAACAAGGAGTTTAACACCAATCAGAACTGAAGTTCATAAATGAAAAAAGACTTAGCTGGCAGGAGATAAATATAGAGTTAACTGATTGATTACTTGTTTTCATCGACCAGTTAAAAGCTAAAGATAAGATAGATATTTAAAGCTAGATTTAATCCAAGTTGTCAAGAAGAAATTTACGAGGTAAAACTAAAGCAAGATTTAAAGAAACAATCGAAAGATTTGTAGATCAAGTCAAGAAAAAGAAAGACAAGGACTTAGAAATGGTGAAATCATGTCTACAAAAGAGACAACATAATTCATTATAAAAAAGAGGAATGCTGAAGATAATTTTGGTGAAGATAGAAGTCTTCATAGAGATTTTCTGAATCAATGGTTAAGAGATCATATACTGTTTCAGTTTAACCATTGATTCATAAAATCTCTTAATAGAGTAGGATTTAACCATCCTTTATATATTGAGATACATCCAAAGGAGTATCAAAAGGTTTCTCATAAGATAGTATAGTCAATGCCAGATATCAAGTGACAAACTGGTAGTTTTAAATCCTCTAACAAGGTCACGCATTACAGTATGTTTGTAACATTTAACAGGGTTGGCTCTTCACCGAGCTCACTTCAGAAGAGTGAAAATTTTGGGTTACTGGTCCCAAGTGGTTTTTCCCCTAACATGGTTTTCACATTAAAAATCCACGTGTCAAATGTGTATATGGTTCATTTGTTTGATGTTTTTCTTTACACATTACTAAAACAAGATTGATCAGTAAACACTAAGTTATTTGCTGTATTTTCGTAAAGGTTAAGAAAACATAGACTATGATTCAGTAAAGCTTAAGAAAAGGATTAAAACTATAAACATCAAGTAGTATATAAATGTGAGTTTCACACAAGAAACACATCTTGTAGGACTAAAGATAACTAGAGGTTTATATTTCTGGTATTGGGTTGATTAATTGGATTAATTTTTGAGGTCACTGATTCACCCCACCCCACCCCCCCCCCCTCTGGGTTATTCTAACATGGATAGTAGTATCCTAAGAAGAAATTAGAAAAAAATAGAGAAAAATTTTTATAGTAGAGTTGGTCGGAGTACAAGAGGTAAGTAATATATAGAATATATTATTAGAATATATTATCAAGTGGAAGGATAGATCAGTGGAAGATTCTTCATGGATATCTCAGAATAAGGTTGACCAATTTGGTTTTTCTTTGGCCCTAGAAAAGTGAGGGACTCAGTTTTCAATTAATCTAGGTGTCTGATGAAGGAGCATGTTAAGATCTTGTCAATCTTGTATCAACCAAAAACATTTTCTTTCAGTTGTTAGCTTGTTATGCTTTGAGTCTGGTGTTTCTATTCACGATCAATCAGTACTTGTTATTTTTGGTTGCATTTGTGGCATAGTGTTTGTGGCTTCGTGATGGATCATTTTCTATGACCACACCTTATTTTGTTTCATTGCGCATGAGTTCTTACAAATTCTTTGCATGACTATAATATTCTTCATGTTATCGGTCTATAGTTGGGTTACCAATCAATTTCTTAAGCTAGTAGTTGGTTTTTTTGTGAATGATCATTCCAGCTTACTTATATGTTTGAGGCCGACCTTATTGTATGATCATATATCTTATTATTTACCTTGGAGTTTGATTCACTTTTTTGGGGTCCTAACCTAATTGTTGTAGCACATTTTCTTATTCCTGGAAAATATGATCTTTTCTAGGGCGACCGATGATTCCAATTGTTTTATAAGCTTATGGAGTTGTTCCTAAGGAGCATGTGATTTTTATAAGATTATCTAGTGCATCTTGACTAGGGTTTGTAAGAGTTTTACTAATCATAATCAGGCATGTATGTCTAGCACATGAGACCACATGTTGTAGATCTATTGTAATTTATTTATTAATAATAATTGAAGGTTGATCTCTCATATTCTCATTGTTGGCTTGTTGTTCTTGTTATTTCCAAGGTGTTGTAATGGCTACAAGGATCAAAATGATCTTTTGAGGTTTCTCTACCCTTGACTACATCAACTGGTATCAGAGAAAGGTTTTGCATCCTTAGCTTTTTATTGTGCGGTGAAGGTTGAGAGAATCTGACCTACAATGACAAAGGATTGTCAATATGGTTAGGAGAAATGATAGAGGTAGATCATGATATGCCAATCTAGTTATTCAGGATTTTTTGAGGAAAATATATGCAAGATTAGAAGTGGTAGAGATAGCCCAAAGGAAAGGACAACATATAAAATATGCCAGTGATGAAGAAGGAAATGAACATAATCAAAATGAAGTAGTAGAAGGAGATAACCATGAAGCACAACTTGAGTTGAATAAAGGAGAGGAAATATTCATTAGGGAATTGATTAATGTTAATTAGAGACTTCATTTCAATCCACCTGATTATAATGGTAACCTAGATGTTGATCACTTGATAGATTGGATCAGAGAGATGGATAAGTATGTGGAGCTTGAAGGGACAAATGAAGAAAGGAAAGTGAAGTATGCTTGCAACAAATTGAAAGGACATTCATTTCTATTGTGGGAATATCTGCAGACAGAGCAGAAAAGAAGACGTAAAGACAAGGTCAACTATTGGGATAGGATGGTGAACAAATTAAAAGCTAAGTTTTTGGCTAAGGACTATCAAGTAAGTTTGTTTAGAAAGTTGCACAACTTGAAGCAGAAATATATAAGTATTAAGAGTTACACTGAAGAATTCTACAAGTTGAACATCATATTTGGTTATGTAGATGATGAAGCTAAACAAGTTTCTTTCTACCTTAATGGTTTGTCGATGTCAATCTAAGATGAAGTCATTGTAGTGAAAATTAGGAGTGTCAAAGAGGCTTATAAGTGAGCCTCAAAGGCTGAAGAAAAGCTGAAACAAACACAGGAGAATTGAAAAAGAGGAAGAGGTGGAAGATAGCAAAGAGCTAGAGGTAGATCTAAAGTAGGTTTGAGTAAAAATGAGCCATAAGTTAAGGAAACTAATTTGTATAGGATGAATGATAGGATTTCCTATCAGGAGGAAGGGAAAGGAAGTGGTTAAAGAAGGAATTTTAGTGGTACTTGTTTCAAATGTGTTGAAGTGGGGTGTAGAGTCTTTTAATACGAGAAAGATAACTCTAAGAAGAAAGTAGTGGGCAAAAGGAAAACAACATTTTATGATGAATAGTCCACCTATTTGGTGAACAAAAATCAAGTAGAGGAAGGTGCAACCTTTATGAGTAGGAGGATCCTATATCATGGATAATAAGAGAAGGAATCTATATAAAGGAATAATTTGTTTGGACATGATGTAAGGTACAAAACAAGGTGTGTAATGTTTTTATAGACAGATGCCATTTTAATAATCTTGCTTTAGAGGACTGAGTTGACAAATTGAATTTCCAGAGCATGCATCATCCTAATCCATATCAGATTGTATGGATCCCAGATGAACACAAGGTGTTCGGAAGTGAACAAGACCTAGTTAAATTTAAGATTGGGAAGTATTATGGTCAGGTTTTGTGTGATATTATGGCTATGGATGTGGGTCATGTCTTGTTGGGTAGACCATGGCAGTATGATGGGAAAGCCATACATGATGGTAGAAGAGATGTTTACACTATTTTTTCTAATGGGATAAAATAAAATATGTTGTCTTTAGAGGAACCTATTAAGAGTGAAGTATGTACCAATGCAAGAATTTTTTTGGTAGATGGAAAGAAGTTTTGGGATGGCATGAAGCATAATAATTTATGTTTTCCTTCAGTACCTAAGGAGTCTAAGGAGATTGATTTTCTAGAAGAACATCATAAATAAATTACTAGATTTTTGAATGAGTAGGTTGATATCCTATATGATAATGTAGTTGATGGACTACCATTGGTAAGAAGTATTACTCATTGTATAGATTTGATACTAGGAGCTAGTTTATCAAATAAAGTAGCACATAGGATGACACTGACAAAGAATGAAGAAATCAATAGAGAAGTGTAAGATTTGTTTGTGAGGGGGTTGACCATATAAATTATGATTCCATGTGCAATACCTTCTCCATTACCACCTAAAAATGATGGACAATGGAGGATGTGTACTGATTCAACATCTATTAATCGATTTACAATTAAGTACTAGTTTTCTTTGCTAAGGATGGCTGATTTGATGGATTGTGTGAGTGGAGCTAAGTATTTCACCAAGATTTAATTGAAGAATGGATATCATCATATTAGCATCACAGAAGGCAATGAGTGGAATATTGCATTTAAGACAAATGAAACATTTTATGAGTTGTTGGTAATGCCTTTTCAATTGTCTAATGCACCTAGTGCTTTCATGAGGTTAATAAATGAAGTTTTGAAGAAATTATTGGGTAAGTATGTCATTTTGTATTTGGATGACATCTCGTTCTTCAGTAAAATAAAAGAGGAATAATTTTCGCATATTAAACAAGTATTGCAAAGGTTGAGAGAAGAGAAGTTGTTGATAAACATCAAGAGTGTACTTTCATGAAAGAGGAGTTAGTATACTTGGGATTTGTAATATCTATTTAGGGATTGAAGATGGATCCTCAGAAAGTGAAAGCCATTTTTGAGTGGCCTTAATCATAAAGTATTGGAGAAGTAAGATAATTTCATGGGTTATCTACACTAATACATTTGGGGTCGATTTGCGATGGCTATGTGTCGCAATTGCGACAGCCATGTGTCTCAATTGTGATGGGAATAGACGTCGCTATTTTTTAGTCACAAAATATGACGTATTTCCTTTTCCGTCACAATTACGACTTCAATTCGTCGCTATGTAGCCCTATCAACCCCAGAATTTGGGGCGTCGCCAATACAGGAAATCCACCATAATTATATGTGTATGCGTCACAATTGCGACGGACACCCAAGCAACTGTGATAGTTTTTGGGCGTCGCCAATAAAGTGACCCCGTCATAATTCTAGAGGTTGACATCACAAGTGCGATGAACACCCAAGAAATTGCGACAGTTTTTGGGCATCACCAATACAACGACCCCGTCGTAATTCTGGGGGTGAACATCGCAATTACGATGGTGTCAAGATAGAATTAAAAAAAAAAATTGGGGGTGGACGTCACTTTTACTGGACTCTATTTTGGAGTAGAAAACTTGCCTGGCCTGTCCACCTATACAAGACCTCTTGAGCAGTAGTCCACCTCTCCCTAGTCCATTTCTCAAGTTGAGCGTAAGGATCATGGTAATCTTTAGGCTTCATACCACTGCTTGTGTCTTCTCCTCCCACTAATAGCACATCGTAGTCTTGTTTTTGTTCCAGT
>MU225471.1:1182833-1237928 GCA_018584345.1 Thuja plicata | reverse complement strand
CCAAACCCTGAAGTCATTGAAGACGATATTTTTCAAATGACACAAAAATAAGATGATCTTTGGAAGAGTTTTTGGAGCGTTTCATTTTTAGCTTGCGGAGATCATGACAAAGTGAAGTTTAAAATCATACCTTTCTCAGCCTTTTGGATTCCAATGCAGTAGCTATCAATGAAAAAATTCTTTCGCTGCAGAGATGCAAAAACCCCTCTCGGTGCTATTGAACATAGAAATGACAAAGTTTTCTCTTGTTTTTTTTCCTTATATCCTGTTAACATCTTAATTGCAACTTTGTCGGGTTATAATTGAGAAAAAAAAGCCAAAACACATAACATCTGCCCCCCGTCGCAAATTGCTGTCTCAATTTCACCCCAAATGTATTAGTGCTAGTTTCTATTGGAAGTTCATCAGAAACATTAGTTCAATTTGTGGAATGATGACTACAACTTTGAGAGGACACATAAAAGAGTTCAAATGGACACATGAGGTACAAAGAATTTTTTTATTTTTTGAAGCAGAAGGTGATAGAACAACCAGCATTAGCTTTTCCTTATTTTAATAAGGTAAGTCAAGTACACTTTGATGCTAGTGGAAATACAATTGGAGTTGTTTTGACTCTGGAAGGGAGATTTGATTCATATTTTAGTGAGAATTTTAATGATGCTAAAAGAATGTATTCAGTGTAAGATATGAAATTCTATGTTATAATTAAAGCTTTAAAGAAGTGGATAAATTACTTGTTACCTAGGGAGTTTGTACTGTATACTGATCATCAAGCATTGAAATAGTTGGGAAGCCAAGGTAGGTTGAATAAGAGACATATAAGATGGGTTGAGTTCATGTAGAGTTATACATTTGTTTTCAAACATAAGAGTGGTCTAGAAAATAAATTTGTTGATGCTTTGATTAGATGGACTTTGTTGAATCTTGGAAGGCTTGTAAATAACCCACTGTTTGAGATAAAAGTAAGTGGTTAGATTATTTCATTCAAGATGGAATGTTGTTTAGAGGTAATCTGTTATGTATACCTAGGAGTTGTATGAGAGAGAATCTAATTAAAGAGAACCATAGTAGAGGTTTTTCTAGACATTTTGCATTGATAAGAGAGTGGCTTTGGTGAGTGAGAATTAATTTTCACCACAAGTCCAGAAGAATGTGAGGAATTTTGTACAAAGTTGTAAGGTATGTCAAGTTGCAAAAGCAAGTACTTAGAATGTGGGGTTGTATACACCTTTCAAAGTACCAGTCAGACCTTGGGAGGAGATTAGTATGGATTTTTTGCTTGGTTTTTGAAGAACATAGAGATCCTATGAATCAATTTTGATGGTTGTAGATATATTTTCTAAAATGGTACATTTCATTCCCTATAAGAAGACTATAGATGTAGTACATGTAGCTGATTTATTTTTATAGGAGATTGTGAGATTACATGGATTACCTAAGAACATTGAATAAAAAATGGATGATACTTTGGAAGAAATTGAAAGATGATTTAAAATTTAGTTCTACTTTTCATCCACAAATAGATGGATAGACAGAGGTTGTGAACAAGATTTTAGGGAACAGATGGAGTTGTTTAGTTGGAGATAAGCCTGAAAATTGGGATTTAGTTTTACCTCAACCAGAGTTTTATTACAATAATTAAGTAAATAGAAGCACATGGAAGATACCATTTGAAGTGTTTACTGGTATTTATCCTAAGGGAGTGGCATAATTAAGGGAAATTAGTCATGAAGTTAAGAAGAGTGTTAAAAGAGAGGAGTTTGCTGAGGTTATGAAGTCATTGCATGAAGGTGATAGACATCATTTGGAGGAAATGAACCAATTTTATAAAAGGAGAGAAGATAGGAAGCAAAGACATAAGTAATATATAGTAGGAGATGAAGTTATGGTGTACTTGTAGAAGGGTCAATTTCCTATTTGTAGTTATAATAAGTTGAAGATAAAGAATTTTGGTTATTGTAAGATCTTGAGGATATTTTATTCACGAAAAGCATATGAAGTGGAATTACAAAAGAACATGGATATACTATAGGTCTTCAATGTTTCTTATTTGTATGAATATCATGACTTAGGTTGCAATGGTATTTATGAGTCAAATATTGGATAGTAGTATCCTAAGAAGAAATTGGAACAAATAGAGAAGATTTTGGATAGTAGAGTTGGACGGAGTACAAGAGGTAAGCAGTATATAGAATATATTGTCAAGTGAAAGGTTAGACTATTGGAAGATTATTCATATATTTCTCAGGCTAAGGTTGACTAATTTGGTTTTTATTTGGCCCCAAAATAGTGAGGGGCTTAGTTTTTAATTACCCCAGTTGTCTAATGTAGTAGCATCTTAGGATCTTGGCAATCTTGCATCAACCAAAAACATTTTTTTTTAATTTTTATTCTATTATGCTTTGAGTCTAGTTTTTTTTTTGGTGGTCTATATGTACTTGTTCTTTTATGGTGCAGTCATGTTAGAGTGTTTATGGTTTCATGATAGATCATTTCATTTGATCGCACATCATTTGGTTTCATTGTGCATGATTTATTGTAGATTGTTGGTGGAAATGTACTTTTCTTCATGCTATCGATCTTTGGTTGGGTTTTTGATCATTTTCCCAATCTACCAGTTGGTTTTTCTAAGCACGATCATGTCAAATCACTTATAAATTTGAGTTTTACCTTATTGTATGATAGAATCTCTTATTGTTTTCATTTGAGGTTGATCTATTTGTTTTGGGTCTTGACCTAATTGTTGTAACAAGATTTCTTATTCCCTGAAAATGTTATCTTTTCTAGGCTGACCTATGATTGTGATTTCTTTGTAAGGTTATGGACTTGTTCCTAAGGAGCAGGAATTTTTCATAAGATTATGTAGGGCATCTTGGATAGGGTTTGTAAGATTTTTTATGATCATAATCAAGCATGTATGTATGGCATGTGAGACTTATTTTTCTTTTTATTTCCATGGTGTTGTAATGACTGCAAGGATTAGACTGATCTTTTAAGGTTTCTCCACCATTGACTGCATCGATTTGTTCATAAAGTGAATAATCTCATGAGTTGTAATTGCAACACCAAGGATTTTCCTTCCCAAGATGAAACCCTTTTGATTAGGGCTAATAAACCTATCTAGGAGAGGTTTGAGTCTATTCACTAGGATCATAGTGAAGATTTTATAAATAGTATTACACTAACTTATTGGTCTAAATTTATTCATAGATTTAGGATCATGAGATTTAGGGACAAAGATAATGTAAGTATTGAGTTTAGTTGCCTCAATAGTTTACCAGTCCTAAAAAAGTCTCTAGTATCCCTAGTCACATCAAAGCTTACAATGTCCCATAAATCCTAAAAGAAAGTCGACAAGAAGCCATGAGTTCCTGGATATTTATAAGCCCCCATAGAAAAGACAATAGATTTGACTTCTTGCTTAATAATTTGGGTAAGAAGGAGGTTACTATCATCGTTAGAGATGGCCTAGCGAAGGTGGCACAAAAGTTGGTCATGTAGTTCCTCCTGGTTATATTTGTTGTGATTTTAAAGAGAGTTGCACAAAGAAAGAAGAGGCCATGGTGCCCAATTGAGACTGATCATAAACTTTCCTACCATTATGATCAACTAAAAAAATGATATTATTCCTCTTTTTATGCTTTCTAGCAGTCCTCTGGAAGAAGGTGGTGTTACAATATCCCTTTTAAAGCCATTGGATACATGATCTATTTTTCTAGTAGATCTCTTCATTTGTCATCAGATTATTCCATTTATCTCTATATTTCTCCTCAACATGTAAATTAAGGGAAGGGTCCCTAGAAACCATTTGATTCTACAAAAATTCTACTCTAGCACTTAGCCCTTTTTTATTTTTGAATATGTCCCCAGAACTAGCCTTACTCGAACCCTTCACCCCTTCCCTAATAATATCTATTTTCCTAGCAATTCAAAACATAGCAAACTCTCTAATTGGGATAGACCACAACCTTCTAATGAGTTATCTAAAGTTGGGGTGAGAATCCCACATTATCTCATAGCTAAAAGGAGTAGGTCCCAACCTAGGTTATCTATCCATTTTAGTAATAGTGGGTTATGGTCAGAAGTAGTTCTAGGAAGGGTGGAAAGGGTTGAATTGATACCCAGATCCCATGAAGAGGAAATAAGGAAACAATCCTATCTATCCTAAATGTGGTTCTCTCATTTCATATTATTAGACCAGGTGAAATGATGACCTTGCAACTCCAAATCATAGAGGCTCGTACTAGTGAGAAAGTCAGAGAGATCCCCATGTTGTCATTGTAGTAACTTAGACCTCCCAATTTTTCATAGGGGAAAATGTGGGAAATAAAGTCCCCAACAAGCATATATTTTCATTTTGATCTTCCAAGATATTATTCATAGTCTCCTCCCAAACTAATCTCATACTCGAGCGATAATTAGGAGCATAAATATTAAAGAGATTCCACTAGAGCTCCTTTAACTTAAAGGTAAAAGATAAAAAGTTCTAGGAAAAAATATAGGCTTCCCCCTCCACATTAGACGGACTCTATAGAGTAGAAATACCTCCTAAATCCCCCACCACCTTAGAGTAGTAGAAATAAGCACCAGGCCAAAACCTCCCCATCATTTCAGAGAAAGTATTGTAAGACATTTCAACCTTTTAAAAAAATAAAATATCTATCTTGTAATCAAAGATATATATCCTAATAGCATACTGATTTTGGGGACTATTTAGTCCCCTAATGTTCAAAGAGAGGAACATCATTTCTTACATTTCTAATTAAGGTCTAGGGTTAATTTCCTACTAGCAACAATTTCCCTTTCTATCACCTTCTGCTTTCTAACTCTCTCAGAAGGTCTTCCTTCTCTAACATCACGACCTACATCAATACTCTTTCTCCTTTTCTTGTCTGTGTAAGTTTTTCATCCATCCTCAACATTTTTGTGAGATTAGCAACCAAAGCCTTATTGTTAGGGGATAAAATAATAGACATAGAAACTTCTTCTTCAACTATTTCATATTGGGAAGTGATTTTCTCAACCACATAAACACAGTTGGACGGAATACTCCTCATAGAAATAGGGGTGGACTATACTTTATATTTACAGATATCTTTGATAATAAAAGTCTCTATCCCTTTGGAAGTAGGTAATGTCATACCATGAGTAATCTCAACTAATGAAATTAGTTGTTGCACTCTTGTACCCATTTCCTTCAAGGGTTCCACAGACTGGAGGATTTCTCCTTCCTCTAGGATAAAATAAGTAGCGAAGGGTATTTTAATAGCTCCATAATTCCCTCCTTGAGGGGGTAGTCTTATAACTCTCCCTTACTAGGGTTTTCTTGATTGGTCATAACAACAGCAACTGGAAGGCTTACTACAGAAGGTTCCATCAATTTGGTTTCCCTTGAATGAATCGGGGGAGGGGGTCATTTTCTCCTTCAAATTGGGATCCTGAATCGAAGGGACTTTACATTTAGCCACTATGTGTCCTTTTCTATTACACCTCTCAATGAACAAGGAAGTGTTCTCATAAACCAATGCCTGAGTTGACTTGCTAAGTTTTGACTTCAAGACCACAAATTTAGGGAGAGTCTTGTTGATAGCCACATTAACACATAACCTAGCATAGACTAGTCTAGATTTTTTCCATCTAACTATGTCAATTGAGACATAGTGGTAAAAAGATTTACCGACCCATTGAATTATTTGTTCATCCAAAAACTCTAGGGGGGCAGGCATACAAACCCAAATAGGAATCATTCTATTAATCTCATCTAATGGGTCAAAGCCTAGTTTTCATTTAGATAGGGTTAAAAAATTCTTACCATGGGCCCAAGACCCAGACAAAACAAATATTAGATCTTCCTAATTATTAAACTTGAACAAGAAGAGACCCCTAGGCATAGCAGGAATACCTATGCCACCTTTTAGCTTCCAATGTGGCCCAACTCATTTCCTTACCATGTCAATGGAGGGACAAAAGTAAAAAAATATTCCCATCAATGCCAGATGTATGTCAACCATAATTCTTCCAAAATAGAGTTAGGGAGGGAGATTTGGGCGCCCTCCTCTATTTGCACAAATTCCACAAGGAGAAATTCTAGGTCCTTGTTGGGGGCCTCCACCATCGCTCTTTCCAATCTAGCTTGGGGGAATCATTATTCTGGGACCCATTTGACACCTTAGCTTCTACAGATGAAGGACAAGGCCCCAAATAATTACCAAAAACACCATGTGAAACAATAGGATTAGAAGAAGCAGACCCATATTAATAATTGGGAGGAGGGTCTGACTGCGGGTAGAAAGATTCCTCCCTAGACAATGCAGACATTCAAGTATAGGTTCAAATTTGATACGAGTGGGAAATTTGTAGAGAGATAACAATAAAATATCAATCAGTATAAAATTATAATATAGAGGAAGAGCACCAACTATTATCTATGTTTTAGTTTCCATTCACTCTTTATTTATCTATCTTTCAATTACTAAATTTAAAGAAACCAAAAATGGTAATTAAAAATTGAAAAATAAATTATATGTATATATACAACTACCTACGTATACCCTTAGTAGTTATAACTCTTGAAATTTTATAGGAGTTGTGAAACTTTATTGGTACACATAGTGCATGACTGCTTGGACATTTGTGAATAGGTACTAGCAATTTTTGATGTGGCTGTAATGCATAACTATTAGAGAATATTTAAATAGCTATTAGGTGACACTTTAAAATTACCATTTTTTATCCTTGTGCACATAAAAGGTCTCACAATGTGTATCATTCAACTCAAAATTTAGAAAAGTAGTTATAATAAATTTAGTTGTATATGAAGATTAAAAACAATATATTGAAACTTGATGTATAATTTATGATCTGTGGGAGCACAAAGTTATCCATGACAAATACTTGTATTCTTTCTCTATTTTATATAAATTTATGTATCTCTTATATAGCCCTTCTTTTTGACTTCTTATTAGTTGTATAATTTTTTCCTTGTAACTATCTATGGATAGCTTTCTTTCTTAAAATTGATGTTTTAAAAATAATTAAAAGATAAAAAATAAAAATAAAAACCTGTCTAAATTATTCCCAATAGTACAATGTTCTTTGGATAAGAAGACAATTGCAATATTATTTCATGAATAAGGATATAAAGATAATTTCACCCACCACCTTCATGTTTTGAATATCTACATCTTAAAGTGAACATGAATTGAGATCCCACCATTGGCCATTGGCATCAGTGTCAATTTTTTAAAATCGTGTGTCAAATTAATATGGCTAATTATATTATTTTAGGTCATTAACATATTATTGGATCATTCGATAAGTATACAACCTCTTCTCTTTTTAGGAACCTATATATCCTCTATCTCACATAATTAACACAATAACTCTCTACAAACAATCCATCAATACTCACAATTAACGAAGAATACACCTTATGCAAAGAATTCAAGGAAATCAACATATTTTAGTGTGTAAAGGTCTAGAATATGAAGTAAATACCAAAAATTGTCCCTTAAAAAGGATACAATATTAGTGGAAGTAGGTGGTTGTCTCCTCTTGAGATGGGATATAAAAGTGTTTAAAAATATAGAATGTATTATTTTTAATTGTGAATATAATCTCACCTATGATATATTAGTTATGATGCATATGGTTATTGGACAAGCGAATCATGAAATATGTCATAATTCTCATAAATTTCTTTGGGATTTAAATCTAGGAGTTGTATATATATGTCAATTTTGTAGAGGTAACATCTTTTATATTAATTTCATTGGAAAAAACGTGTCTTAAACTTTAATTTTTAAGTATGAATTTTTTAATTGTAAATGTTGATATTATTTTTATAATTTTCTTATGTAATTAAATTTTATGTGCCTATGATCATGTCATTTCTTGGAGTTGCACTTTGATAAGTTCCAAATTACATATGAAGCGACATGGATGAAATGGTTTATATTTTCGAAGAGATAAGAATCTCACATTGGATGAGTTGATTTAAGTCATTGTTGTTAGCTAACTCATGTCATATTTTAAGTTAACAGTGATGGCAAATTTGAAAAAGGAAGAGTTCATTTTTTTTATTGCCAAAGTAGGTAGAGTTGTGGATGTGGACACATTTCATTAACAATTTGAATTTCATAAATAAACATTCCTTTCATGTGAAGTTGATGACACATATTTGTTTATAGTTACCAAGTTTTAGTTAACATGTGAAGGAAAATATTGGAACCTTGCATGTTCATCTTCAATATTGCATGCATACAATGAAGAGGATATGATGCAAGAGCATCTTGGGTTCTTGGCAATCCTGCTCAACCAAAAATATGTTTGTTGTTGTTCCTAAGTTTATTTGGAGGCTGCTCGGTGAAGTGCTTGATAACTACTATTGCTCGGTTACTTGTTCTGTCTTGCTTTACTGATTAGTCTTGGTGTGTGTTGGCTTTTCGGTATTTCTTTCACCGAGTTGGTTTTTGTTGCTCAGTTATGTTCTTATCGAGTTGTTCATGTTGCTTGGTTATCTTCTTACCAAGTTGTTTATCTATATCTGGCCGACTTCTACATTTAATTCTAGTGGCATAATTAATGTGGGGTCTCTCCTTGGGATCTCTGTGGACCTAAATTTGGGTCACAATTTGGGATTTGAGTGCCTACCTATTTGGTGGACTCTTGTATATAATTGATGTATGTTCTTATTTTAGGGGCATCTATATTTCAGGGTTATTTGGTATCAGACTGTGATAGAAGATTTAGTGTTAAGATACTTGATGAAAGGTCTGCGACCTCACATGTATGAAGATAATTTTTTAGTTCATTTGAATGTACATGGCCGAAACCAGGAAGCCTGACATGTATTGATTTTCATCAGTTAATAAAAAGATATATGTTGTTTCTTCTCTCCTTCTTGTGTTGTTGCTTCTGTGTTGTGTATGTGCAAGCTAGTTTGGTGTTTGGGGATGCTTTTGTCTCTAAGTACTATCCCTCCTTACGTCAAGTGGTATCAGAGTGAAGTTGAGATATAATTTCCTTCTTGTAAGCCCTAACCCTAATAGTTGATGTTTTTTGGGGTAGTAGATTACAATTTGGCCTACAAGTGCAGAGGGATTCAAGATGGTTCATTGGAGAGGAAATGCAAATCCAGGTCTAGCTAATATCCTAAGATAGATGAGTGCAAGATTGGAAGTTGTTGAGATAGCCTAGCGAAGAGGAATATATCATGATGATGTTAGTGATGATGAATTGGAGGAAGTGCAAGGAGAAGCTGCACATGCACCTGTTATGGATCAGGAAGAAGAGAGATTCCTATGAGCATTGACAAGTTTGAAATCCACACCTTAGTTTAATCCTCCTGAGTATTGTGGAAAATTGGATGATGATGAATTGATATATTGGATAAGTGAGATGGAAAAATACTTTGAGTATGAAAATGTATTAGAGGAGAAGAAAGTGAAGATTGCAAGCACAAAGTTAAAAGGTCACGCATTCTTATGGTGGGAACATCTGCAATTGGATCGAAAGAAGAAATGTAAAGATAAGATAAAGGTATGGGATAAGATGATAAACAAATTGAAAGGAAAGTTTCTACCTTGAGATTATTAGATTAACCTGATTAGGAGAATGTAAAGTTTGAAACAGAAAGATAGCTCGGTAAAATAATATACTAAAAAATTCTAGAGATTGGACATCAGATCTAGGCATGTCGAATATGAAGTGGAAAGAACAGAAAGATATCTGAATGGATTAAGAAGTTCCCTACAATATGTGATCACTTTGGTGAAGATGGAAAGCATTGAAGAGGTATATTAGTTTTCCCTAAGAGCTAAGGAGAAATTGAACAAGAGATATGAACAAAGACAAAGACAAAGAGGTGGTAGATTCCCTAGAGGAAGAGGTAGATCTCATGGTTTAAAAAATAGATCTAAACCATACAAGTCAATTTTAGACACACATCAAGATAAAGGAAATACCGAATGGAAAGGTGGAAGTTCATACCGAGGAAAAGGAAATTAGTCCCGAGGTGGTTATAGTAGAAGAGGGTTCCAAGGAACTTGTTACAACCATGGTGAAGGACATCGATCTTTTGAGTGTACACATGCAAGAAAGAAAGTGGGTAGCATCATAAATTCTTTTGTGCAAGAGGAGGCATCGAATGAACTTGAGAAGGAAGGAAATATCATGATTAGAAGGATACTATGGAGTGAGAAAGGTAAGATCATGTTAGGAATTTTTTTTTTTCAAGACCAGATGTAGAGTTGTAGACAAAGTTTGGAAGGTGATTGTTGATAGTGGAAGCTCAAATAATGTGGAATTTGACGAAATGGTCACAAAATTGGAGTTTGAAAGAATGAAGCATTTGAAACCATATAAGATTTTGTGGATCAAGGATGAGAATACATTAATGGTAAGTGAACAATGTTTTGTGAATCTCAAAATTGGAAAGTATTATGATAAGGCGTTGTGTGATATTATACCAATGGATTGTTGTCATATTTTGTTGGGTAGACCTTGGAAGTATGATAGACATGCTATACATGATGGAAGATTGAATAGATATACTATTTGGGTTGATGGTAAGAAACAAGTCTTGTTACCTTTGGTTAAAGAATCTGTTGGTGAGATATGTACATCTGTGAAAGTTTATTTGATGGAAGGTAGATAGTTTGTTAAGGATTTGAGAAGAAATGATATATGTTATTCTTTGATTCCTAACAAACTGAGTAAGAACATGGAAGATGAAATTCCTACAAAATTTGAGAAGTTAATCAACTTTCAGAATTAACCTCATAAATATACTTTGTGCATTAGTTAAACCAAAGGGCATAACCAACCACTCATACAAACCTTCTTTTGTCTTGAAAGAAGTCTTCCATGCATCACCTTCTCTAATTATGATCTAATGATATCCACTCTTCAAATCAAATTTGGTAAAATATTTTGCTCCACTCTAACAATCCATTATTTCATCCATCATTGCTATAGGAAATGTCTCCTTACCTTTTATCTTGTTGATTTCTCTTGAATCGGGATACATTCTCCATTCTCCATTCTTCTTAGGTACCAATATTGTTGGTACTGCACATGGACTCAAACTTTCTCTGATCAAACCCTTTTTCAAAAAATCATGAACTTATCAGTTGAGTTCATTCTCAGTCGTTGTCAACATATGTGGTGCCTTGTTCAGAAAACCAGCTCTAGGAATTAGATCCATAAAATGACTAATATCTCTCATCAGTGTTAAACCATCAGGTACATTATCTAAAATGATATCCTTGTACTCGCTGAGCAATTTCTCAACTTCTTGAGGAACTTTATCTTCTGTGCTCTTACTCGGTTTGTGAGGAATCAAAGCACACCAAATATCATTCCTTTTCAAATCCTTAACAAATTGTCTACCTTCCATAAAAAAAGCTTGCACAGATGTACATATCTCTCCAATAGATTGTTCAACCAAAGGTAACAAGATTTTCTTCTTTCCATCTACCCAAATAGTATATTTGTCCACTCTTCTATCATGTGTATCATGTCTATCATATTTCCAAGGTCTATCCAAAAAAAATGACAACAATCCATGCGCATAATATCACATAATACTTTCCAAACTTTAGATTCACAAAGCATTGTTCAGTTACCATCAGTGTGTATGCATCCTTGATCTAGGAAATCTAATAGGGCTTTGAGTGCTTCATTCTTTCCAACTGCAACTTTTTGACCATCTCCACTAATTCCAGATTCTCCAAGCTTCCACTATTAAAAGATACCTTCCAAACTTTGTCCACAACTCTGCATATGGTCTAGAACAAAATTTTCCTTATAGGATCTTTCTTATTATTCTCACTCCATAATATTCTCCTGACCATTATTTTTCCTTCCTTTTTACGTTTATTCGGTGAGTCTTCTTGTACCAAAGAATTTCTTCTACTACCAACATTCTTGCTTGCATGTGTACACTCAAAATATCTATGTCCTTCTTCACCACAATTGTAACAAGTTCCTTGAAACCCTCTTATTTTATATATATCCACCTTGGGAGTAGTTGCATCTTCCTCAAAATGACCTTCCACCTTTCCACTCAGTCTTACCTTTGTCTTGATGTGTGTCTTGGATTTTCTTGTCTGTATCATATCTAATATTTTCACCATAAGATCTACCTCTTCCTCTAGGGAATCTACCTCCTCTTCCTCTTTTTCCCTTGTTCATATCTTTTGTTCAATTTCTCCTTAGCTTTTAGGGAAAACTGATATGCCTCTTCCAAACTCTCCATCTTTACCAAGATGATCTCATCTTTCATACAAAACTTCTTAATCCATTCAGATATATTGCTATTCTTTACACTTCATCTTCAACATGTCTAGATCTGATGTCTAATGTGTAAAATTCCTCAGTGTAATCTTTTATCAATCTATCTTTCTAATTCAAACTTTGCATTCTCTTAACTAGGTTAATCTAGTAATCACAAGGTAGAAACATGTCTTACAATTTGTTTATCATCTTATCTCATACCTTTATCTTGTCTTTACCCTTCTTATTTCAATCCAACTGTAGATTCTCCCACCACAAGGATGCACAACCTTTAAACTTTTTACTTGCAATCTTCACCTTTTTCTCCTCTGATACATTCTCATACTCAAATTATTTCTCCATTTCAGTTATCCAGACTATCAACTCACCCAAATCCAACTTTACACTATACTCATGAGAATTAAACTGAGGTGTGGACTTCAAACTTGTCAATTCTTACAGGAATCTATCTTCTTCTTGATCCATCATAGGTGTAGGTTTGGCTTCTCCTTGCACTTATTCAACTTCATCATCACTAACATCCTCAAGATGTCTTCCTTGACGTTGGGTTGTCTCAACAGCTTCCAATATTGCATCAATATGTCTTAGAATATCAGCTAGACCTGGATCTACATTTCCTCTCCCATGAACCATCTTGAAACCCTCTAAAATTGTAGGTCAGATCACAATCTCATACTACCCTGAAAAAATATTACTAGGGTTCACAAGAAGGAACCTTGGATCTAACCTTCACTCTGATACTACTCGAGGCAACAGGGGTAAGGATGAATAGGGCCCAAGGCACTCCAAGCTATGAAAACCAACTTGCAGAAAAACTTGGAAGCAACATACACAGAAAGGGAGAGAATGAAAGCATAAAATTTATGTTATTTCATCAAACATTTTTCATGTTGGGTTGTAAGGCCTTCCTAGTTACGACCATATACATTCATATCTTCATAGAATAATCTTCATACATGTGAGGTCATAAACCTGCGATCCAAATCATCTAACTCTTTGCTACTCTGCACTGCTCTTCTCCCAAAAACTACCCCAAAAATAAGAAAAAAAAACAAATATATACAAGGGACCACAAAAGAGGTCAGCACCAAACATCCTAAAGATTGAAGATAAGAAACAAAAAAGACCCAGATTTAGGTCCACATGCATCCCAATGAGAGAACCCAACATTAATTATGATATAGAAATTAAATCCATAAGTCAGCTAGAAGATCCAATGTCTAAAAGCCAACTCCATGAGAAAGACTACCTAGCACAGAGACCAGTCGATGAAAACCACCAAGTAGCCAAGAACAATGACTGAAACCCCATCGGTGAAGTCAACCAAAATAAGTAACCGAGCCCAAGGAGTAAAAAAACAAACCTTCAACTGACCAAGAAAAGGAGGTACTAAGCAATCTCCAACAAGCTACCAAACCAAAAAAAACATATTTTTGGTTGATATACGATTGCCAAGAACCAAATATACTCCTACATCATGATGTAAAGGAAAAGGTAAATTGGGGGGGGGGGGGTCTAATTTTTTTNATATACGATTGCCAAGAACCAAATATACTCCTACATCATGATGTAAAGGAAAAGGTAAATTGGGGGGGGGGGGTTCTAATTTTTTTACTAATAGAAAGTGAAAGGACCCTACTAAGTCCCATTTGATGGATGCTCATAGGAATTCCTCTCATTTGAAGAAATTCAAGAATAATTTGCATATGAGCACGAACACTATTTTGTGGCCTCTACCCATGGTTGATCGTGATCTAGGTATAGGTATTAAAATTCTAGTGTAAATTAGTAAATATAACACTTTAAAAAAGGTTTAATTTATTCATTATGCTCTGAATATGAACAAAACTATCAAGGAGGTTATGGATAGTTAGTGGCATACTACTATCTAGATTGTGTCTAAGATTAATGCTATCAAAAATAAGACTATTCATACTTTTTCTACACATAGTATGGATGAAATTATCTCTAGTATTTATTATTTGACCAGGGATATTAACGAGTTAAAGGAAGGGCATGAACAATGAGTCAAAATGATGGAGGAGTCCATTGAAAACATTCTGAAAAAATTGAGGGTTATTTTGGTAGTAATTCACATAGTCCTGTGGAGAAGAGTCTGAAGGACTAAAATATTTGATTGCCAAAATTAAGGATATATAGGATCTTTCTAAAGGTACTTCTAGGTCCCCCACTAGCTGTGTGAAGTCTAATAAAAAAAATTTATTCATGAGAGGGCCTATGGTTCTATTCTTGGTCCAACTACTAGGCTCTGTAGAAAAGACAAGGGTATGAATTTCATTTTCTTCATCATCCACAAGGTTTGTAGCATCAATGAAGATATCATTTAAAAGAATGGAACTTTAATAAAAAATATGTTAGGTCTTTGGGACCCTGTTCCCTTATTTTTATTATTTTTATTTTTCTTATGTGAAACAACTAGTTAGCATATGTTTGATTTTGACTAGTTGGTCTTGATGTTAAGGGTTATAGGCCCCTTCAAAACATGTTTTCCTTTAACAAAGAACAATTAAAGAAACTAGATGTGTAAAAGGAGAATTTTTTGGGGGGCAGATAAAAGATTACCATTATAACACTTGATACTCTTATACCGACATTATTTTATCTCTTAATCATTCATAGTGCAATTCAAGCTTTCTTGGTAATTGTATTTTATTATTTATAGATAAATACTATGTTTTTTACTAAAATGCGTCTAGCTATATCTAAATCATGCAAGGAGTTAAAGTACTTACAATAACAACTTAAATGACAAAATATGGTGGACCTTTAAATTAATATACAAAATTTATTAATTTATTGTGTTGAACCATATTTATATTGCTAAGGGTTAACTAACAATTATTTATACCACATAAAAATTCTATGGTCCTTACTCTAAGATAGATTGTGTAACAAATACTTATATGGACCTTCTCTTCCATTTTTTATCTATAAAATCTTTGATATTAGTTAACATTAATAATTACTAATACATGTCACTGTATACAAGAGGGTATTAAAATATTTTCATGCATCATGTACAAAATGGTATTATCAAATCAGTTATAGCCACAAGTTCATAATTTACTATACAAATCCTATAAAATAGATTTTGGTTTATCATTAAGTCACAAGTTCCTTTTTTATTATTCACATAATTACACACATTCCAAAACATCATTTATTAATATACAATCAAAATCATTAATATACAAGTCAAATCATTAGTGGCCACAACATATAAGGGTGAAGCATGAATGACTCATGGAGAGCACTCTACTATCCACAAATATTCATGATGGTTGTGCTCACATAATTTTATTTATTGAACTCTTCCAACTACTATGTGAGACTAATTTGAACCCTTCACTATTAAATCTTAGGCACACAAAAAAAACATTTTAAAATTCTATGTTTAATGCTTATTACACAATTTCATTCCTTGAATACACTTTCCATGTATTTATTAGATATTCAGATATAAATTTTACATTATATTTATCTATAAAAAAGAGGGGTGTTATCATTTACTAATGTATTTCTTCACATTATCAGTTTCTTTTTTAATGTCTTTGACTCATTAGCTAATCCAACCTTACAAAAATCTAACAAAACATTCTCCTTTTTTTCAAAAAAAAAAATATTTATGTTAAAGTTAGAAATAAAAAATTATCATGGTCTCTCACATATCATGGTCCATAATGATGGTTTAAATATGAGTGAGATGGAGGTGGGTCACCTAATTCTTGCTAACTCTCCATCTATTCCCTTCCAAAATTATAAGCTAGGCCACTAAATTAGTTGATAATAGGCCAAGGTCTGAATTTTATTGATTTAAGTAAATAAAATACAATGAAACTCCATTCACTGAGAAGAAAACCTCCAGTCTATCCCATGATGTTAGTGCAGAAAGATTAAAAAATATTTTACAAAATAAGTGATGAGGGCATTCCCACACTTACAATCTTTAAGATTCAACATTTATATGGTTAGGTACATTTCCATAATATTTAGATCATGTTGTTCTCTTTCCTGAATGCTAGCTTCTTTGTCAGAACCTGCAAACCTTGCTTCTCGAACTTGGCTAAGATCTTTATTACAATATATAAGAAAAAAATCTATAATGCTTAATAATCTTTGTTATGTCTGTCTACCATATAACTAACTATATACACATGGATGTCATGGAATGTGATGAATCGATTCTCTTTATTCCTTTAATTTGGTTTTGAGGATTTCTAGAACCTAGAGTGTTATATATATTAAAAGTAGGATGACGTGAGTTTACATAATATTATCAGGAATTTTGGTAGTCAATATGGTTTTGATCATCATGCAAAAATTTTAAGAAAACAAAAAGTCTTTTAAGTATAAATAATATTTCTTACATTTAAAAATATTAAATATGCCTTAATTAGCATTCGAATATTCCTTAATAAATATAGAAAGAATGTGTAAAAAAAATTAACCTACTTGAAATTGAAATCTATTTACCTTGCCTTATAAATCTTAGGATTGTGATTATGAATGCATAAATTGTGTTACGAAAGTTGGTGAACAACACTTGTATTATAATAACCAAATAAAGGTTATTATCTCTTAGACGAAAAAACCCATACAACCTAAATTATTTATCAAATTGACAAAAAGTAAACCTAACAATGAACAATAAATATAAATTGATAAAACAAATATTTATCATCATATCACTAAAATTGTATTTAAATACAAAGTTTGGCACAAAGTTATACTTATAAAATAGTCTTTATTGTAGATTCATTCTCATTGAATGCATCTTGTGGCACAATAATCTCTTTCCATTCCCAAGGAGACACGTAATAAAAACATTAAAAGTATGTCATAAATACAATATATAAGGTTAGGACACAACAATAAATCAATGTAATTGGTGGGAGCCTTTCCCCACTTAATTTAATAAAAAATAACAACAAATCAATAACATAACCCTTCAACAATTAGAATGATTATAATTAATCTAACCCATTCAAAACATCATATCTTGTTTTTTATTGGAATGATTATAATTAATCTAACCCATTCGGAATATCATAGCCTATTTTTTTTTTTATCTAATAACATTTAAAACTCAACTAAATTTAAAAAAATTAAAAGACATTAAAGAATTTTTAAAAATCAAATGAGTTCAATTGAGTTGCATTATACCATTCCCTTAAAAAAAAACTCCCTTAGAGAAAAATAACTATTGTCCATAACATCTGCACTTAATGCAAAGCCAAAATTGAACCCAACACGATTTAGGTGCCTACAACATAATTTTGCCAATAAACCAAATGTCCATTGGCAAAATTTAACCACTTTTACTCATCTTCACCTAAATACACTTCTATCATCAATATCGGTAAGCATGCTATTAATATCAGAATTTAATTACCTAGTTCTTAAGTTAAATTCATTGCGTCATATTTTGTCAGTGGTCATTTGCGTCAACTCATCTCTCGTGAAGATGGATGGTAGACTTAATGCATCTCTCATGAAAATGGATGATAATCGATGATTCAGTTAACACTCATTTTCATGATAGTGATATCCAAGAACATATATTTGATATACTCAACACTCATTACATCTAAATGATAGTTCAATAAAATTCAAAAACTAAGAACTCTAAGAGAGGGCCCATTAAGCATGACCCACTACCAACCTATAGAACTCCATTGGACCTGAACTATCCAGAGGACAATGACCTCCTTTTGAATGTGTATTCATACTCTTGCCAGAGAATGCATTGCACATAAAACAAAAAAGCTGAAGCAAATAAATATGCCCTAGACGATGATGACATGGTCGAAAGAGATCCGTCATCTGACAGACTGCGATTTCTGAATTGAATCGTCTTATCTTAGTCTAAGACTAACAATGTTATTTTCCCCACAACCACCTCGTGTTCTCCCTGCGAATACGCCTTTATTTGTCATGTCAGTTGTCAGTCTACAAGCCGTTTCATGTCGCATTCATTGAATATTCCCTCTTTACTCAATAATTTACCCTGTCAATGCAAATCTTTTTACAGTCGGTTCTCCGCATCATAGGATTCGGTTTCCATTTCCTCCTGCTGGAAAACAAGTTAAAAGAGATCACCACTGTACAAGGTATTAATGGAAATCTGTTTAGTCGACCCATAATAAAGAAAAAATCTACTGAGATCTAATCATGGCGCCTGAATCTTATCAAGGAATTGAGTTTATAAATGTAGTGTATAATTGATAATTTTTTTAATCTGATTAGTGATACTGGCATGATACGTTCTATATGGCCGAACAAGACTTGTATCTTATATTAAGTCCAGAAAACCAATCTCTATTAGAAGTTATATAAAAAGATGCACCTAGAAAGTTGCCATAAGATGTCGAAGAATCAAATTTCTTCTTTGCACTCCTTACAAAAAAAAATCAGACTTACTACATTTCCAACAAATAAGTTTAGACTTTCAAGGAAATTTTTAACTCTCCTTAACCTTGAGTCCAAACAAAGATACAATTACTATCATGAGAGATAGGTTAGTGTGAATCAGTACTCACATAACACGAGTCAATGAGTTGACTCAAAAACTACACTTGAATCGTTATAGTAATATCACAATTTGAATTGCCATGGAATATCTCCTACTCATCAATTGATGAGGTAAAAGGGTTCTAGAATGAATGGTTCATAAGGCACAACACTTGCTGAAGGATTTGCAAATGGGATGGGGAGCTAAGTTGGTTTTATCTTGGAGGAACGCACTTGAGTTGGAGTCGTCTCAGGAAGGCCCAATACTTCACCTGATAAGTATCACCTAAATATAATGAATGCCAAATGATCCATTCATTTTTATGAGAAATATATTCTTGTAAACCATTACTCATATAACACAAATCAATGAATTTGACTCCAAAATTTCACACTTAATAACAAAATCACAATTAGTATCATTTTAAAGAAACCTTCCTAAACTAAACCCTAATAAGACTAACGACTTCATTTTTATCATAAGTATGGGTTTGAAGTGTTCACGGCAAGATTTACGCAAGAAATTGTGTATAATTTTTGGGTCTTTCCTCATTCGCGTATGCACAACTAACCACATTTGGCTTGCGAAATATGAGGAAAATGTCCGATTGGGAGGTACTTGATGTCTTGAAGTAATCCGAATATAGATAAATTTTCAGTATTCCGTAATCTGATGAGCTCCCTGGAATTAGAAACAGAAATGCAAAAGTTGGTGGTGCACTAACACCAAAAGAGAAAGCGGAACTTCTCTTCAGTTATAAGAAATTTTGTTTTGGTTATACAGAATGGATTCCATAATTGACCTGAGATTAAAGAATGGAAATGACAATAGTACGCTTATGTTTATAGGCCAACATTCTAGATTCCTTACTCGTAGCTTTAATTATAGTTGTTGCACATTTTTGTCAAGTAAGCATAATAAGGTCAACTTTTCCCAAAAAAATCACACAATTACACTATCAATTTCATTAATAATTATACAAATATATCTTATGTGAGTAAAATAATAAAAAATATCAATAGTTACAACTTAAGTGTAATATTTCATATCGAATGATAGCTATATATTTTATTTTATTCCTTTCTTTATTTTTTTTGGTTCATGTTGACAATATAATAAGGTCAACTTTTTCCAAAAATCACACAATTACGCTATCAATTTCATTAATTATAATACAAATATATCTTATGTGAGTAAAATAATAAAAAACATCAATGGTTACAACTTAAGTGTAATATTTCATATCGAATGATGATAGTTATATATTTTGTTTTGTTCCTTTCTTTATATTTTTTTTGGTTCACTTTGACATGTTTATTCATGATGGCATAAGTATTTTATATTCTAGCCTCCATGATATGTCCCATCAAGCTCAATAGAGAGATGTCTATCCCAATTTGAGGTATTTTGCATCAAGTCTATGGGAGAGATGTTTGTAAGGAATTCAATGTGTTGCTAATATTGCTACGAGAAAGGAAGAAATGTCTAAAAGGATTAGAGAAGAGAAGGCCAAATTATGTGTTGTCTAGGAGGTGGAAAAAAATGGTCTAAACTGTAGAAAAGGTGATGAGAACAAAAGAGAGCATGTTCAAGTTGTTGAAAAAGATTGGGAAAAGATGGAGAAGAGAAAAGGATTAGATATACATGTCGAAGGATATTTTTTAAATTGATTTGAGATCAAATATTGATATTTCTAGTTCTTTTATTGCTTTGAATTTTAAGTTTGCTGATGTGATAAGTTATTCAGAAGAATATTTTAAATACCAAGAAATTATTGATTTAAAAGAATTACATTAAAGAGAATCAATATCAAAGGACATGCTATTTTTATTACATAGAGATCAATTCAGAAAGATATAGAAGGAAAACCATTAAAAAATGGAATAGAATTGTAATAAATTTTGAAAATATTTTCAACATAGTAATTATATGATAAAATTATTGAAACTTTTATAAAAATGTAAAGAAGAAAGAAAAGATAATTAAAGAATATTGTAACACCCCACAAGGGAACCTAGAAGGACAAAGCTTCTAACCACTAAAGTTGCAAGTAAATTTTTTTTTAACAACCAACATGAAAATATTATAAAATTATTGCCTAATTCACAAACCTGTATATCATTTCTCTTAACAACATAAAGTATCATTTAGTATCTAACTCAACCTATGTCCTCCACAGGTTCCCTAAGGTTGTTACTTAATAACATCAACCATTATGTTGGTGTTTTAAACTGTTTATGCTTTGTAAGAAACCAACACACCTTGAGACGGATGTTAGGAGTGGTTAGCTCCAAGTATCAAAGCTCTGCAAGGTAACTGGTCCAACTATAGGGACAAGACTTCCCTTTGCACTTTCATCTCTGATAAACCAAGCTGGGTACACCTAATCCAGATAACTCAACTCTTTACAAGTCCTTATAACTATGGATTTTAACAACAGATAATGATAAGAAAGCATGAAATCATAACCATGCATTCATTGACTCTACACTACCATTCAGGACAAACAACTAACAACCATGAAATTCAAAAGGAGCTAAGATGGTTTTGATGTTTTTGATAGAGAAGAATATAGCCAAACTTATCAGATATGTATCAATGTAGAAAATAGTAATTATTGATCAGTGCTTTATCCATTGGGAAATATTTTTAGTTCTGATACACGACAAAGAAACTAGCTATTGTCAAGGAATCAAAATCATAAATACAAATAATTTAGATCAACCACTTCTTATAAGATCCTTTTGTAGACAAACCAAATGAGTTTGTGTCATATCCAAAGCAGATTTTAATTTTATCCTAGATCAAAACTAGGGAATAAAACATATACATAGAAAAGTTCTATGTAGTGAACCAGAAGATTCAAAACTCAAGAGATAAACACAAGGGAGAGACTTGAATATGAAATATTGTATTAAGTACAAAGAATCTAGTTTCAATTCCAAAATGTTTCAAAACATATGCCACTTCAACAAATGCAAAATATTTCCAACTTTCTGTTCTATAATGCTACTCTCTAGATATAGATCTGTTATACTCACTGGAAGCAATAAATAGTTTTATGCCTTATGTTACTTCCCCAAATTTCCAGCCCTTCTAAATGATCTTGGGAGTCTTTTTATAAGACAAGGACCGTAATAAGCTTCAGATAATTTAGGGTTAGGGCTCAAATATTTAAAACATTACATGACAGAAGAATTTAATTAATCTTAGCAACCAAGAAGCTCTATCACTGGCAAGTTGAAACATTACTTTTATTCAGTCTCTTGAAAAATATGATCTAGCCGTCATCCACCTAGGAAGTGTAGAACAAAGTGTTGTCAAAGGAATAATAAATGGAATGTTTGGTTTATATTAATTACCCTATGAATACTTATCCTTTTAGAACTGCAAAAATACAACTATCCTTTCTCAAATTTAAGCTCAGTTTAATCAAGAATATATCTCATCTTCACTTGTACAATTCTGGAAAAGACACTTCATTGATGGCGAAGATAGAGAAGAATAAAACAAAGGTTTTAACTAATTAACAAGTAAATCAAAAACTCTAAAGAGATAATCTATGCATAAATGCATTTATAATCACCACACTTTCCTTCATACAAAAATCCACAGTTGTTCAAACCAATCCCGGAAGATCAAATTCCTCAATTAAATGCTTTGTAACAACACGACATAGTTCCTTGCTTGAGAACCCTAAAAAATAGATTTGAAAATTTGAAAATCTAATAGAAAGGCTAAACATGGCACGGAATATAGCATCAATGATCCATATTTGAACTTAATTTGTCTTTTAACAGAGCCGTAGATCATCTTTAAGTTACCCAGGCTTAAAAGATCTGATCGGACAGGTGTCATCACGTCGCAATGCCTTGAAGATTGTCCCTCGATCGTCTTCACTTTCAAGGCATAGCACCCACTATCAGATGCACTTTACATATTTTCTTTGTTTTTAACTTTCCTTAAACCTAGATCACCTCAATCATGTGTATCTCTGAATTGCTTGATGAAAGTCTTAACTCTGATTCGGTCTTGAGATTCATAGATAAACGCTATTTCTGAATTTCTTAAATGTTGTCTTAACCCATGGTTTATCAAAAGATTAAGAGACAACCACACATGTGAAACATGATCAACGATCTACACTGAATCTCTAAACACTTTGCTTACCTACAGTTAGATCATGAGATTTAAAGACAAGGCTATCTCTAAATCGCTGAATACAAGACTTAACCTAACTTAAATCATGAGATCCAGTGATAGCCCTCCAATCACAATATCATCAATGGTCCTCCCTGACTCTCCAGATCTTTCAAGACTTAACCAAAACCTTATGAGATTCAGTGAAAGCATAAAAGGTCTAGTCTTACCTTTGTCACCAGATCTCTAGATTTTAAAGACTTAACCGTAAATATTGTGAGATTTGGAGATAACCATTAGATCAAAATATTGAACTCTTTACCTTGCTTCGATCTCAGCAGAACACACGGTGTGGGCACATTGCCTTGAACATTAGATTGACTGCATTTTCGCCATTAAGGGAAAGCGATATCCGTAGATGAAACTAGATCTAATTGAACATTAAATCTTTCCCACACTTTGATCACAAAAGGAGACCTATCACCCAGACACAAAGCCTTGATGAGAAAATAGAGATAATCTTTGTCTTTGAGGCTTAACGCCCATTGTAGGATTGAACCAACTTGTAAGAAAAACGTAAAGCATAAAACATTATCGAGCACTTAGGAACTTAGGAAAAAATAATATGAGCCTTGCTTGACTTAGGAAATAAATGCATGGCCCCACCAACAACTTTAAACACAATTACTTAAAATAATTAAGTAACTCAAAATCATAACAAGACCATGAGTCTTAGGGTTTTAGGGTTTTTCATGGAAATAAACCAAGGGTTTAAGGACTAGAGACCTAAGAAAAAACAAAACCATAAGTACTACCTTAGAACCATGGAAAATTTTGACAAGGATAACAGTGGCTCCGACTCAGGATGTATGCCTCCTGCAGGCATAGAAAGATTCCAAAACACTAAGTTAAGAAGAGTACCTACATGAAAGGGAAAACTAACCTAAAGCAATAAAAACAACTAAAAGAATATGTACAAACTGACTGCCATCAAATATCTTCACCTCTACTACTTTTTTTCCTAATTTGAAGGAGTCAAACCAGGCCTGATGGCCCAAGGCCATCACCAAAATTTCTAATCCAGCTTGCCTCTATCAAAAAAAAATTGTCTGCTCCTTGTATTGAAAGCAAGCTAAAAAAACCACTTTCATCTGTCTGATCAGACCTAATTTTATTTTCCATTAGCTAATCACATAAAAAATTATCATCACATTCATCATCCAAACTTATATGGAAACCAGGCAGACTATCAAAATGTAAATTATGTGGCATATGCATGTTACATTCATTAGATAAGAAGAAACTAGGATAAATGTAATATTTATGATCTTTAAATATAAGGCCACATCTTGGAAAATCACTATCTAGCTGAAAAGGAAAGCACTCAAATTCTGTCATATTGCTGGAGTCAACATTATTGAAAATATTCATATCTATAGTTTGCATATCAAAGGAAACACTATAAGACTGAACTTTGTGCAAACATTGAGGAAACTCATAAATTGGTACATGATCTAACCCAGTCTCCATAGGCTAAGAAACAACCTTCGGAGAATATTTAGGATCAAGCACATCATATAAATCAGGGATCATCTATGGATCATTTTTACCTTCTGTAAGAGGAGACATATCAAAACTTGAAAAAGAACAAGACTCATCATTATCAACTTTAAAACATGAAAACTCCATGTTATGATCCTTATTCTACTCTTCAAAAAAGTTATTATCCTATATCTTATCACTTGTTTGCATATCCATATCAAAGCTCCCTAAAGAACTCACTTGTTCATGATCAACCTTATACAAACCAGCATCTTGTTTGTTGGAAGGAGAACACACATCAACACATTCATCAGTTATCTGCACGCTTGGAGGAATTGAAAGGTCATCCTACACTGGTTCAATGAATGAGCTAGAATTTGAAAAAGTTTCATATTCTACACAACTATCCCAATCAGTACTCAACATTATGTCAGGAACCTATTCATCCTTTGAATCTATTAATGCTTAATGTTTTCATCATCTAATAAATCATATTCAATCTTATTGTAGCCTAATGATACAGAAGTAAATGGAGAATTAGAAACAAAAATATCACAATCAGGATCATCTGATTCATGTTCTTTGTCAAAATCAATGTGTGTTGGGTGTAAGGTTTCAAAGCTATCTTGAGAGGAATATCTGAGATAAATTCATAAGACAAAAAATCAGAAATTTTTTCACTATGAAGTGAACCACTATCATCATTCACATCGACCTCTGATATGTATTCACAAGCATCTTCATTTATCAAATCATTATCCTCTTGCTGACTAAAAATATCCTATGCAACATGTTGAGAAGGAGCATCATTTTCATGATCACAAGAGATAGCATCCCTACTAGACACATATATATCATTTTGTTTTTCATCATTCTCAATATCATCATCACTAGGTAAAACCTCATGTGTAACCTCAAATTTAGGATTCTCAACATTAGAAATTGAAACTTCATGACTCAAGTCATTATCATCAAAAGAATCATCACAACAACTTACCTCTACATCAGAATTATCCTCTTTTTCTTGGCAGAAGTCCTCCTTAGACTAAGATAAGTGAACTGCACTATCATGCTGAGAAGAAAATAATTCTATAGATTTAATAGGAACACTATCCACTCTAGATTCAAATTCATTATTTTGATAGTCATTTACTTCAATGTCATCTTCAGAAGCATCATTAGTATAATTAGAGTCAGCATCACTAGAGTTATCGTCAAGTACATTTTCAAGTTCATATTCTCAAATTGATTGTATCCATTTCTTGGAATGTTCAACCTTCTCTTCTCTATGAGATGAAAAACAATTGACTGATTTAGGCACACAAAGTTCTAGAAATAACTCAATTTATGTAAAATTTGGAAGGTAAACATCCACTGGAAGATCACTGTATGCATTAGAAAAAATTCCATAAACCAAAAAAGTTGATTCTTCCTTTATCCTTCCTAACTTTTTATTTTAAAAAAATATGCACTTCCTTCGGCTGATTAGATCTCTCCTATTCTCACTATCCTCAGATTCAGGATCCTCAATATCCTCTATCCACCTCTTGGTGTATTCAAAATATTTTTTCCTCAAGGAAACTGACCAATTAGTTGAACTAGGAAAACAAAGGGCCACAAATTCGTAAACCCAAAATGACTCTTGAGGAAAAAAAAGGTTACCACAATCGCTCATGGTAGCAGAAAAACCTCTTATAAAAAATAAATGAAGATTCTCCCTTCATTATTTTATTCCATTTTTGTATCCCCAAAATGAATTTTTCTTGCAACCATTGGTCCTCTCCAAAATCCTCTTCAATATTTGGATCTGGCGAAGGTACTCTAGATTTGGACATGGCAGAATCCCTAAAATCTATATCACCATACTCCTTCTTGAAACAATCCACTAGTTCATCCATAGAATCTACTAAATCATGTGGAAATCTTTTAGACCAATCTGTAGCATCTTTAACTAGAGATTGATAAAAAATTGTCATTAGTACATCCTCATGTATGATGTCATAGTCATCCATCAAATGAAAAATACACTTTAGATGTTGCTCAATCAATTTCTCACCCATACCATTGAACTTAGGCAAGTAGTCTCTGACTTCTGATGGAAAAATATTTGGGAAACTAGGGATGCCATTGAAATTTATAGCTCCATGCAACCTATTTATAAACTTCTAGGACATCTTAGTAGGCAAGATAGTACCAACTTCCTTTCTCTTCCTTCTCAATTAGTGCTGATAATTTAATAGGGAAAAATTTAAGAACTTATTTTAATTGAACAAAAGATTATCCAATGAAAACAAAATACCTGGATGTGATGAAATTACTGCAAAACTTTGATCTAAATTCACCTCCAAATCACCTACAAAATTTTTGGTACAGTCGACACCTCTTTTGCAGAGGAAAGAATTTGAATCAGTTGAGAAATCTTTCCCAACTCTAACCTTCTCTAAATTAGAAAACTCACAACACATCCCCAATAGGGTCTCATATTAATTCCTTGCTTGACTAAGCTCATAGTCACAAGAGTCCAAACAACTATTTCGGCTATCACTCCAAGTCCACCTCTTTCCTTTGAAGCCTTTCTTCAATCATGCACACTACTGTAAATTAGAGAATTGGGAGTCACTGCTTACTACATGTGAGATAGTATTTGCATTACTTTAAGAACTAGGACTTTCAGACAATATCCAATGATCGACAAAAAAATTTGACTCACTCTTAAAAATATGAGGAATATCTCTTTGCACAACATGACTCTATAACTCAGATAAGCTAACTCAAATGGGTATTGATTTTAAAAATTATACCAGAGATCCAAAAAAGGATTATATCCCTTTCCCCAGTAGAGTAGCCATTTATTTAGTGTTTTAAGTTGTTTATGTCATGTAAGTAACCAATATACCTTGAGACTGATGTTAGGAGTGCTTAGCTCCAAGTATGAAAGCTTTGCAAGGTAACTGGACCAACTATAGGGACAAGATTTCCCTTTGCGCTTATGGATCTACAAAACCAAGGCAGGTACACCTAATCCCGATAGAAACTTAACTCTTTACAACTCCTTATAACTTTGGATTTTAACAATAGATAATGGTAAGAAAGCATGAAATAATAACCACTCATTCATTGACTCTACATTACCATGCAGGACAAACAAGTAACAACCATAAAATTCAAAAGTAACTAAGATGGTTTTGATGTTTTTAATAGGGAAGAATATAGCCAAACTTATCAGATATGTACCAATGTATAAAATAGTAATTTCTAATCAGGGCTTTACCTATTGGGAAATGTTTTTATTTCAGATATAGGATAGAGAAACTAACTATTGTGAAGGACTCAAAACCATAAACACAAGTAATTCAAGTCAAACACTTCTTATAATATCCTTATGTAGACAAATCAAATGAGTATCCAGGAGTTCTATGCAGTGAACCAGAAGATTCAAAACTTAAGAGATAAACACCAAGGATAGACTTGAATCTAAAATATTATATTAAGTACAAAGAATACAATTTCAATTCTAAAATATTTCAAAACATATGCCACTTTGAAAAATGCAAAAGATTTTGAAATTTATGTTCTATAATGATACTCTCTAAATATACATCCTCTTTACACACTAGAAACAATAAAAAAAATTATACCTTATGTTACTTCCCCAAATTTCCAGCACTTCTAAATGATCTTGGGAGTCCTTTTATAAGCCAATGATTGCAACAAGCTTTAGATCATTTAGGGTTAGGACTCAACTATTTAAAAAATTACATGATAGAAGAATTTAATTCATCTCAGAAACCAAGTAGATGTGTCACTTGCAAGTTGAAACATTCATTTGATTTAGTCTGTTGAAAAATATGATCTAGCTGCTATCCACCTGGGAATCTGCAGAACAAAGCTCTATCAAAGGAATAATAAATGGAATGTTCAGTTTGTATTAATTACCCGAGGAATACTTAGCTTTTCAGAACTAAAAAAAACCTAATATACTTTCTTGAAAAGCTTAGGATACTCAAGAAAATATCTGATCAAGTCACTTATACAATTTTGGAAAAGACACTTCATTGATGGCGAAGATAGAGAATGATAAAACAAAGGTTTAAACTCATTAACAAGTCGATCAGAAACCCTAAAGAGATAATATCTACATAAATGCATTTATAATCCTCATACTTTCCTTCATACAACATCCAATAGCTATTCAAACCAAGCTCAGAAGATCCAATTCCTCAATTAAATGCTCTATGACAAGACGACATAGTTCTCCGCTTGAAAACCCTGAGAAGTATATTTAAAAAATTTAAAATCTAATACAACACCTACACATAGTGCATAATATAGCATGAACGATCAATATTTGAACTTAATATTTCTTTAAAAAAGAGTCATAGATCATCTTTAAGTTACCCGGTCTTCAAAGATCTGATCGGATAGGTGTCATCACATCGCAATGCCTTGAAGATTATATTTTGATCATCTTCGCTTTCAAGGCATAGCGCCCATTATCGGATACACTTTACATCTATCATTTTTCTTTAACCTACCTTAAACCCGATGCACCTTGATCCTTTGTATCTTTGAATCGCCAGATGAAATTATTAACTCTTGTTCGATCTTGAGATTAATAGATAAATGTTATCTCTGAATCGCTTAAATCTTGTCTTCACCTGTGGTTTATCCAGAGATTAAGCAACAACCACACATTTGAAACATGATCAACGGTCCACACTGAATCTCTAAAACATTTTTCTTAACTGTAGTTAGATCATGAGATTCAGAGACAAGGCTATCTTTGAATTGCTGAATACATGACTTAACCCAACTAAAGTCATGAGATCGAGCAACAGCCCTGCGATCACAATATCATCGACGGTCCTCAATGAGTCTCCAGATCTTTCAAGACCTAACCACAACCTTATGAGATTCAGCGACAACATACAAAGTCAAGTCTTTCCTTTGTCTTGAGATCTCTAGATGTTAAAGACTTAACCATGAACATTGCAAAATTTGGAGAAAACCATTGGATCAAAATGTTTAACACTTTACCTTGCTTCAATCTCTACAGGACACGTAGCACACGGGCATGTTTCCTTGAACATTATATTAAGGGAAAGAGACAACCGTAGATGAAACAAGATCTAGATGAACATTAAATATTTCCTACACTTTGATCACAAAAGGACTTCTCTTTCCCAAGCTCAAGGCCTCGATGATTAAACTGAGATGATCTTGGTCTTTGAGGCTTAACGCCCGCCGTAGGATTGAAAAACCTTGCAATACAAACGTAAAGAATAAAACATTATCTGGGACTTAGGAACTTAGGAGAAATTAATATGAGCCTTACGCAACATAGGAAATAAATACATGGCCCCGCCAACAACTTTAAGCACATGACTTAAGTCACTTATGTGATATGAAAAGTGTTGGAAACACTGAGAGGGGGGGGTGTCAATCAGTGTTTGTCTATTATTTACTTTTCAACAACTTAAATATAAATCAAACATACATAGAATGAAGCTTAATATAAGAACTCATAACACATGATATGATTACGGGGAAACCTTTGATCAGAGGAAAACCCCAGTGGGAATTAGTACCCACAAATATTGTACTAGGTATAATGAACCTATTAAAGTTCCTTTTCCCTATTAGAAGCAGTCTTTACAATATGAGTACAATGACTTGGTTAAAGGTCTGACCCTGGTAGGAGTCTTTTACAAAACCCTGTTAAAGGTATATGGCTCTCTGCCTAGGCTCACTGCATAGTAGGATGAAGGCTAAAACCTTCTGAAAGATGATATACACTATATCAAAATGAACTGGTGTGATGACACTGCTATCTGATCAGTTCTGTGTATGCGTGAATGCTCTTACTCTCTTAAAGAGCTATATCATATACTGACTTCATTGTACTACACTTCTGTGTCTTCCTCTTACATCATAATTGACGCTTGTAACATAACTTTACATTACATACTTATATATTTATATCTGAATAGGTGTGACCCAAAACAAAACACTATTTATCCCTATAACAAAATATACAGCACTTCTGAACAAGTCATCTCAAGCGTGTTTACTACAATATTAATTACATCATTACAAACATAGAACCAAAGGCGCTTAGCCATTACATTACAAAATAATTCACACTGATCAAAATAGTAGTCGGCTTCCATGCTCTGTCTTCTGGACTGTTGGTCTACTAATTTGCCTGTAAATTTTCCATACTATTGTTCCATACTATGCGTGTCTAGGTGTAGCATGTACACGTGTCATACAATATATATATAAACATGCATATGTTGACTCGATCTCTCGCACATGCGCTGATGTGTTGATCGCTGAGTATCTCTGTCTACCCTATTTTCATACTTAGTCATTTGTCTTTCAAGACAGAAACTAAACATGACTTTGTTGCCATGATGACAATAAAAAATGAGTCATGCATCCTCAGGAAGTCAACTTGCCAACAATATCCCCCTTTTTCATTTATGGCAACAAAGGAATGTGGCCAAGTTACTCAAAATGAATTAACATAAAAAGTGTCTTGTATATAACATCTTATTGATATATACATATACTTTTCTGCATATACACATTCTATATTACTCCCCCTTTGACCTTAATGACAAAGGTGTATATAAACTAGTAAGTCTTCTGCATACTTACTCCATGTAAACTTTAGGGTACACAATTTGAAGAGATTGAATCTCTTTCTACCAAAATACTTTCATAGCATCAACTGTCTAAAGATGCGCGCATAGGGCATATGTCAGTTTCTCCATTTTTATCAGATCCATGCAAGGAACTTGATCATATGTCACCATGGTGTCATCAATCTATTTAATGTTCTCATTAAGGACTACTAGAGATGGCACAAGTGCATTTCTCAACTGGGTTTGTTTTATTCTTATCTTGTTGATTTCCAATTTTGCCTTCTCAATTTTATCCAACTGTCTTTGATAGACATTATTGTATATTTTCATGTCTTGCGTGGATGATTCAACTAATTTTTTGATGCTATCCACTATTAAGTCTACCTCTTCTACCTTTTTGGTGTGCTTAGAGGTGAACTTCACTTTGTCCATGCAGTTGGCTATAACTTTCTTGCCTTTAGCTGCCAACTCCTTCAGTATGGATTGCCCAATTTTTAAGGAGTTCAAGTCTAAGGTAAAGTTCTTTACCAAATCATTCAGTCTCTCCTTCTTGTATTCATCTTTTGCAATATTAGTAGAAGATTCTACTAAGCTTATAAAGTGTGATTTGAAGTTTGACAAATTGTTGTCCACATCTTCAACTGATTGGACTTTAGCTACTTTCTGATCAGCAGACACTAAGTCATTCAATATGTTTATTGTTTCCAAAAAGTAACGAATTCTCATCACTTGTTTCTCTTTTTCCTTTTCCATAGAAAGAACACTGATCTTAATTAGGTCTTCTTCTCCCCATGCATCTAGACTTGCTGAATCAAGAGTTAACCTTGACAACAATGTGGTAGATGGTTGAGTGGATGGTAAGAATATAGTATTCTGACTTGTATCGATGCATTCAACCTTTATTGGTATCTCTTTTATTGGTGTCTTATCACCTTGAGTATCATCTTGAGTATCTTCATTTATGTCAATTTGATCATTGATGGGAGCTTCATCTTGTTGTGTAGAGGTATCATCAGTGCAAATTTCTTCAGTGATTACAAATGCCTTATCAACTTTGTCCATATATTTTTCAGATGCAGTCATGGATATCTTGACATTGTCAACTACTATAGTGTCTTCTGAGTCTTTATCTATAATAGAATTTATTGTCACTGTGGGCACTAAAACCAGTGGACCTGTCATAGGCACTATCTGAATCACCAGTTTTGTAACCTGTTTGGGAGGAGCTAGAGTAACTTTTGCTGTAGGCACCATTGGTGGATACATGTGTCTATCCATAAACACTTGTGCAAATGCCTCTTCAGTCTCCTTACCTATCTTCTCATACTCTTTGTTCATAATCTTTAAGGTCTTTGTTTTAGTTTGGAGATGAGGCTTCACCAGATCTAATAATAAAGCATTTTCATCATGCGAGCATACAAGGAGAAGAGTATCCAATGTTTCTTCTCTAATCTTCATGTCTTCCTCTATTGCATGTCTTTTCATGATCTCCAATAACTTCCATAACTGATCTGGTATCATTGTCTTGAGTTTAAGAACTGTCTTCTTAAACTTGATCATATGAGATATGATCATAGAATGTATCTCAGTCTTATCAATTTCTTGATATTTGTCATAGACTTTAGAAAGTGTATCTAATCTCCCTTCATTTATAGTCATGTTCCTCAAAACATTTAGACTAGGTCTAAATCCTACCTCAGGAGGAGCTTGAGTATTGTTTGCTTTTCTCCGAGTGTTCCTTGAGGATGGGTGATTTGTGGGCGCCTGTTTTCTTCCTCTAGTCTTCTTGCTTGGTGTAGATAGTGGAGATGAATCTAAGTCAATGGTGGTAGAGGGTGCAAAGGTGCCCTCTACTTTCTTCTTCTTATGGATCTATTCAGCTTTCTCAAGTTCTTTTTCTATCTTGGCATCTCTTGCTTTGTCAAGATCTTCTTGAGTGATTCCATGAACTTTTAGTATGTTAGATGTAATTCTGGATTCTTTCCTTTTATTATCAGCACTGTGTAAGATAGTATCCACTTCATTGGTCTTCTCTCTGTAGGTGCCCCACATAGGCTCATTAGGATCTTTGGGCGCAGAAAATAGAACTTGCACATATCCTTCTAACACATGTTCTTCCACTTCATAACCAAGAGGATGAATCCATTTGGTTCTAGGTTCAGCTGCCTCCGTGCATGTGCAATCTGTTTCTACCATGAAACATATGGTATCCTTATATTTGTCAACTATCTTCTCAGATAGTCTAAACCTATTGTGCATTTTGATCCTGAATGTCTTTATATCCATATCCATGGCATCCCTTGCACTACTCTCTAAAGTGACCTTAAGAGAAATCTAAGACATTGTGGGTTTTCTCCTATATAGGCAAAGGTTTGCAACCTTTCCAACTATATATAAATACAAGTAGATGATCAGAGATCAAAACCTGAATGTCTTTCTCCTATCATGCTTGATAATTTGAATGTTGTCAATCAATTGACCACGTAAGATCTCACATAGGTTGTATTGAGCGTTATCATTCACCATTCTGATAGCTGCTAGGACTGTTTCTATAGAGACATTGTTCAACCTGCTTGCTTTCTAAAATTTATACCCAAGTATCATTGTTAATAGTTTTATGTCATCTTCTTTGATAGGGTCAACTGTCATTTCGCGCTTGTCACTTCTAGATAGGAAAACTTACTCAATTTGTTTCTTGACATCCTTACCAGTAGGAAAAATTGGTCTAGTCTTGGGAAGTCTGGTTAATTCATGGATTAGGTCTATAGTGATATGCATAAGGACCTCACCAATCCAATAAAGATCATCATGTATTCTGCTTAAAAAAATCTTCAACCATTCTGGCTCATCAAACTCATGCGCATTCAAATATTCAAAAATAGGGTTGTCAATCAAGTGCATGAACTCATCCTTGAATGTGTAACCAGGTTTCATCATAGATCACATATGAGTGGCTATGTTGATATCTCCTAATGTTTCCCTTTTATAGTAAATTTACGCATGGATATCTTCCACGTGAACAACACCTAGCGGGGTTTTGGAGAAAGCCCCTTCCACATCATCTAGTATGGATTTGAATGGATGCCTCTTGAATACAAATCTCTTCCTCTCTACTATATTAAACACAACTAGGGTTGCCATACTTACTTGGAACTTGCTTAAGTAGGGTTTCATGAAATTTCAAAACGGCGCGACTACTAGGGTTTTGTTCCAAATTTCTTATCTGTTTGCTTAATTACCAAATCTATTATGCTTCTGTGCCTTGATGTCTAGTGCTCCAATTCTCTCCAAATTTTGTGCTCTCAAATGCAAGTGTGAAGAATATCGAACACTTACTTTCTTTTATATAATCTACCGCATTTAATGTTTGCAACCGTACTCAAATTACTCAGATATTTTGAAACTTAGATCCCGATGCATTTTAGACAGTGCATGAATGCATATATAAATTTTATGTGCTTGTAACCATGAATTCATAGGTGCATACTCAAAGGTGAGTATACCAACTACGCAGGGGTCCTGAGCTAGAATAGCTCCCCCTAATACCAAGAAGGTCTATTCAAGCAGAAGTAGAGAGTGCGTCTACTGTGGATGCATCAACTACTTTGTCAAAATCATTTTCATTCTTTACTTCAACCCAAATTTTTCTTGAATCTTCATTTTCTTGAAAAAACTTAACTTCTCCTTTCTCTTCAAATAGTGACTTCTTAGGATCCTTTTTATTTTGATTTTTGGATCTACAAAACTTTGAGATGTGTCTAGCCTTTCCACATGGGTGACAGATGATATGAGGTATGATGCTCTTGTTCATCATGTTGCATTGCTTTGTTGTGTGTCCATTGTAGTTGCATATCAGACATGTAGTGTTCTGCAGATTCCTTTGAGGTTGATTTCTTTGATTGTTTTGATTCATTCTTCTTTGATTTTGCTGTGACTGATTTCTTTGATTTGTTCTACAATGTATAGCCTTGTGACCAAATTTGTTACATGAGAAACAATATCCATTAAAAGGTCTTACTTCTTTGCAATCTCTTGCCAAATGACCATGTTTATTACATGCATAACAAGTTCTGTTAACTTTCTTGATTTCCCCTTTAGGTGGATCTATTTTAATCTCTTCAATATTTGCTTCTTTCTTTGCTTCTAAAGATTCTTCATGAGGTTTCTTTCTTTCTTGCAATGAATTGACTTCAATTTGTGCTACATTGAATCCAAGACCATTAGTGTCACCTTTTTTTTTTTGTGCATTGAGCTGAGATTGAAGTGAAACAGAACTTGTGTGAAGTTTATCAATCTTATCCTTTTCTTCTGTTAATTTAGATTCCAACTTCTTCTTTATGTTTTCCAATTCTAGGACTTTCATGTTTTCTTTCAAGAGTTCATCATCTAGTTGTTTGCTTTCTTTGATCTTTTCTTCAATAGCAATTTGGCTGTCTGTGAGCTGTTCATTCAAATTTTCAATTTTATCTTTCAGAGACATATTCTCTTCATTGAGATTTTTGATCATTTTCACTAAATCACTTGTAGAACAATCTTTCAAATCTTTTCTTAATTTCTTGATAAGCGTTTGTGAGCCATCAACTTTCAGTCTAAGTTCTTCATTTTCTTTTACAGATCTATCAGGATCTTCAAGAGCTACTTCAAGATTATTTTTCAAATTTTTTGCTTCTGCTGAGTCCTTTATCTCCTCACGTGGTTAAAATTATTTGCTGAGAACCAGAGCCCTGATACCAATTGTTGGAAACACTGAGAGGGGGGGAGGTGAATCAGTGTTTGTCTATTATTTACTTTTCAACAAATTAAATATAAATCAAACATACATAGAATGAAGCTTAACATAAGAACTCATAACACATGATATGATTATGGGGAAACCTTGATCAGAGGAAAACCCCGATGGGAATTAGTACCCACAAATATTGTACGAAGTATAATGAACCTGTTAAAGTTCCTTTGCCCTGTTATAAGAAGTCTTTACAATATGAGTACAATGACCTGGTTAAAGGTCTGACCCTATTAGGAGTCTTTTACAAAACCCTGTTAAAGGTATATGGCTCACTGCCCAATAGGATGAAGGCTACAACCTTCTGAAAGATGATATACACTATATCAAAATGAACTGGTGTAATGACACTGTTGTCTGATCAGTTCTGTGTATGCACAAATGCTCTTACTCTCTTAAAGATCTATATCATATACTGACTTCATTGTACTACACTTCTGTATCTTCCTCTTACATGCATCATAATCGACACTTGTAACATAACTTTACATTACATACTTATATGTTTATATCCAAATAGGCGTGACCCAAAACAAAACACTAGTCGGCCCTAAAACAAAATATACAATGCTTCCAAACAAGTCAGCTCAAGCGTGTTTACTACAATGTTAATTACATCATTAAAAACATAGAACCAAAGGAAATTAGCCATTACATTACAAAATAATTTACGCTGATCAAAATAGTAGTTGGCTTCCATGCTCTATCTTCTGGACTGCTGGTCTACTGATCTACCTATAACTTTGTCGTACTATTTTTTCATACTATGCATGCCTGGATGTAGCATGTACACATGTCATAAAACATATATTTGAACAAGCATATGCTGACTTGATCTCTCACACCTGCACTGATGTGTTGATCGCTGAGTATCTTTGTCTTCCCTGTTTTCATACTTAGTCATTTGTCTTTCAAGACAGAAACTAAACATGACATTTTTTCCATGGTGACAACACCAAGTGAGTCATGCATCCTCACAAAGTCAACTTTCCAACAAAAAGGTTACTCAAAATCATAACAAGTCCATGAGTCTTAGGGTTTTAGGGTTTTCATGGAAATGAGCAAAGGGTTTAAGTACCAGAGACCTAAAAAATGCAAAACCAAAAAATAATACCCTGGAACCATGGGAAAATTTAACAGGGCTAACAATGGGTCTGACTAGGGATGTATGCCTCTTCCATCCATTAAAAAAATTCCAAAACTCTGAGTTAAAAAAACCACTTATAGGAAAGGGGAAATTAATATAAAGCAGGAAAAAACAATTGAAAGAATATGTACAAACCCACTGCCAGCAAAGATCTTCACCTCTGCTACTTTTTTTCCTGATTTGAAGGAATCAAACCAGGCCTGATGGTCTAAAGCCATCGGGAAAATTTCTGATCTAGCTTTCCTCTGTCCAAAACTAAATTCTATTCTCCTTGTATTGAAAGCAAGATGACAAAACCACTTTCATCTATCTGATCAGACCTAATGGCATTCTCCATTAGCTCATCACATAAAAAATTATCAGCACACTCATCATCTAAACTTATATGGAAACACAAAAGACTGTGAAAATGTAAATTATGTGGCATATGAATGTTACATTCATTAGGTAAAAAGAAACTAGGATACATGAAATATTTATCATCTTCAAACCTCGGGCCACATCTTGGAAAATCACTATCCAGCTAAAAAGGAAAGCACTCAAATTCTACCATATTATTGAAGTCAACATTATTGAAAATCTTCATATCAATAGTTTGCATATCAAAGGAAACACAATCATACTGAACTTCATGCAAACATTGAGGAAACTCATAAATTGGCACATGATCTAGCGCACTCTCCATAGGATAGGAAACAACCTTATGATAATCTCTAGGATCAAGCTCATCATAAAAATTAGGGATCCCCTATGGATCATTTTTACCTTCTCTAAGAGGAGACATATCAAAACTTGAAAAATAATAAGACTCATCATTATCAACTTCAAAACATGAAAAATCCTTGTTATGATCATTATTCTTCTCTTCAATAGAGTTATCTTCTTGTATCTTATCATTGGTTCGCATAACAAAATGAAAGTTCCCTAAAGAAATCACTTGTTCATGATCAACCTTATACAAACCATCATCTTATTTGTTGGAGGGAACGCACACATCAACTCATTCATCATTTATCTGCACACTCATAGAGGTTCAATGAATGAGATAGAATTGTAAAAAGATTCATTTTCCACAAAATTATCCCAATCAGTACTCAATATTATGTCAGGAACCTCTTCATCCTTTGAATCTGAGAATGCTTTAATACTTTCATCATCTAATATATCATATTCAATCTTGTTGTAACCTAATGAAAAAGAAGTACATGGAGGATCAAAAACACACATATCACAATTAGAACCATCTGATTAATGTAAGGATTCAGAGCTATCCTGCCTCAAATATCTGAGATATTCATAAGACAAAAATTTAGAAATTTTTTCACTATGAAGTGAAATACTATCATCATTCAAACCCGCCTCTGGTATGTAGTCACAAGCATCTTCATTTATCAAATCATTATCCTCTTGTTACATATAAACATCCTCGACAAAATGATGAGAAGGAGCATCATTTTCATGATCAAAAGAGATAACATCCATTCTAGAAACAACTCTATCATTTTTTTTTACATCATTGTCAATATCATCATCACTAGGTACAACCTCATGTGTAACCTCAAATTCAGGATTATCAACATTAGAAATAGAAAATTCATGGATTAAGTTATTATCTTCAAAATAATCATCACTGCAACTTACCTCTGCATTAGGATTATCCTCTTGTTCTTTGCACAAGTCCTCCTTAGACTGAGACAAGTGAACTGCACTATCATGAGAAGAAAATAAATCTACATATTTAACAGGAACACTATCCACTGTAGATTTACATTCATTATTTTGATATTCAATTACTTTATTGTCAACTTCAGAGTCAACATCATCAGTATAATTAAATTCAAAATCACTAGAGTTATCATCAAATACATTTTTAGGTTCAGATTATTGTATTTATTGTATCCATTTCCTGTTATGTTCAACCTCCTCTTCTATGTGGGATGCAAACCAATTGATAGATTTAGGCACAAAAATTTATAGAAATAACTCAATATATGTAAACTCTAGAAGGGAAACATCCACTAGAAGCCCACTATATGCTTTAGAAAAAATTTCATAAAACAAAAGAGTTGATTCATCCCTTATCCTTCCTACCTTTTTATTCAAAAAATATATACACTTCCTTTGGCTGATTTGATCTCTCCTATTTTCAATATCCTTAGATTAAGGATCCTTAATGTCCTCTACCAACCTCTTGGTGTATTCAAAATATTTTTTCCTTGAGGCAATACACCAATTAGTTGAACTAGGAAAACAAAGGGCCACAAATAGATGAACCCAAAATGACCCTTGACGACAAAAAGGATTACCACAATCCCTCATTGTAGTGAAAAACACTTGTAAAAAAGAAATGAAGATTATCCCTTCATTATTTTATTCTTTTTTTGTAGCCCCAAAATTATTTTTTCTTGCAATCATTGACCCTCTCAAAAATCCTCTTCAATATCTACATCTGGCAAAGGTACTCCAGATTTGGACATTGCGGGATCCCTCAAATCTATGTCACCATAATGCTTCTTGAAAAAATCCACAAGTTCATCCATAGAATCTACTGAATCATGTGGAAATATTTTAAACCAATCCCTATCATCTTTAACTAGAGATGGATCAAAAAGTCTCATTAGTACATCCTCATGTATGATGTCATAGTCATCCATCAAATGAAAAAACCACTTTAGATGTTTCTCAACCGATTTCTCACCCATACCATTGAACTTAGGCAAGTAGTCTCTGACTACTGATGGAAAAATATTTGGGAAACCAGGGATGCCATTGAAATTTATAGCTCCATACAACCTATTTATACACTGTTGTGACATATTAGTAGGAAAGATAGTTACCAACTTCCTTTCTCTTCCCTCTCAATTAGTGTTGATAATTTAATATGGAAAAAATTAAGAACTTATTTTCATGGAACAAAAGATTATCCAATGAAAAGAAAATACCTAGATGTGATGAAATTTATGCAAAAATTTTATTTGAAGTCACCTCCAAATCACCTTCAAAAATTTTGGTAGAGTTTCCTTCTCTTTGCACAGGAAAGAATTTGAATTAGTTGAGAACTCTTTCCCAGCTCTACCCTTCTTTAAATCAGAAAACTCACAACACATCCCCAATAGGGTCTGATATTAATTCATCTCTTGAATAAGCTCATAATCATACGAGTCCAAACATCTATTTCAACTATCACTTAAAGTCCACCTCTTTCCTTTCTAGCCTTTCTTCAATCATGCACGATAGTGCAAATTAGAGAATTCAGAGTCGCTACTCACCACATGTGAGATAGTATTTGTATTACTTTAAGAACTAGGACTTTTAGACAATATGAAATGACATACAAGAAAACTTTACTCACTCTTAAAAATATGAGGAATATTTTTTTGAAAAACATGACTCTATAACTCAGATAAGCTAACTCAAAAGGGTATTGATTTTACAAATTATACAAGAGATCCAAAATAGGCTTATATGTCTTTCCCCAGTAGAGTCACAATTTTTTTGGTTTTTTAAGTTGTTTATGCTTTGTAAGAAACCAATATACTTTGAGACTGATGTTAGGAACTTGGTTAGCTCCAAGTATGAAAGCTCTGCAAGATAACTGGACCAACTATAGGGACAAGACTTCCCTCTACACTTCTAGCTCTACAAAACCAAGGTGAGTACACCTAATTTGGATAGAAACTTAACTCTTTACAACTCCTCATAACTCTATATTTTAACAACAGATGATGGTAAGAAAGCTTGAAAGGATAACCACTCATTGATTGACTCTACACAACCATGCAAGACAAACAACTAACAACCATAAAATTTAAAATGAACTAAGATGGTTTTGATGTTTTTGATAGGGAAGAATATAGCTAAACTTATCAGATATGTAGCAATGTATAAAATACTAATTACTGATCAGTTATTTATCCATTAGGTAAAAAAAAATTGTTCAAATATAGGACAGAGAAACTAACTATTATCGAGGAATCAAAACCATAAACACAAATAATTCAAACTGAACACTTCTTATAAGATTCTTATGTAGACAAACCAAACGAGTCTATGTCTTATTGAAAGAATATTTTTATTTGATCCTAGATCAAAACATGGGAATAAAACATATACATTGATAAGTTCTATGCAGTGAAACCAAAAGAATCAAAACTCAAGAGATAAACACCAAGGAGAGACTTGAATCTGAAATATTGTATTAAGTATAAAGAATCTAGTTTCAATTCCAAAATGTTTCGAAACATATGCCACTTCAACAAATGCAAAAGATTCGCAACTTTCTGGTCTATAATGATACTCTCTAGATATACATCTGTTATGCTCACTGGAAATAGTAAGTAATTTTATGCCTTATGTTACTTCCCCAAATTTCTAGCCCTTCTAAATGATCTTGGGTGTCGTTTTATAAGCCAATAACTACAAGAAGCTTCAGATCATTTAGGGTTAGGGCTCAACTATTTAAAACATTACATGACAGAAGAATTTAATTCATCTCCTTAATCGAGCAGCTCTGTCACTAGAAAGTTGAAACATTTCTTTGATTCAATCTATTGAAAAATCTGATCTAGCTGCCATCCACCTGGGAAAATACAAAACAACGCTCTGTCAAAGAAATAATAAATAGAATGTCTAGTTTGTATTAATTAGCCTATGAATACTTAGCCTTTCAGAACTAAAAAAAGCTAACTATCCTTTCTCAAAAATCTTAGGACACTCAAGAACATATCTGATCTTCACTTGTACAATTCTGTAAAAGAAACTTCATTGATGGCGGAGACAGAGAAGGATAAAACAAAGGTTTAAACTGATTAATCAGTTAATCAAAAACCCTAAAGAGATAATCTCTATATAAATGCATTTATAATCACCAGAATTTGCTTCATACATCATCAAATAGTTGTTCAAACCAAGCTCAAAAGATTAAATTCCTCAATTAAATGCTCTGTGACAAAACAATATAGTTCACTGCATGAAAACCCTGAGAAACATATTTGAAAATTTCAAAATCTAATACAATGGCTACACTTGGAGTGGAATATAGCATCAACGGTAAAAATTTGACCTTAATCTATATTTAAAATAGAGCTTTAGATCATCTTTAAGTTACCTGGGCTTCAAATATGTGATCAGACAGGTCTCATCACATCACAATGCCCTGAAGATTATCTCTCAATCATCTTTGCTTTCAAGGCATAACGCCCACCGTTGGATGCACTTTACATCTGTCATTTGTCTTATTTTTGGTTCAATCATGAGATTATTATATAAAGGCTATCTCTAAATCACTGAAATCTTGTCTAGACCCATGGTTTATCCAGAGATTAAGTGACAACCACACATCTCAAACATGATCAACAGTCAACATTGAATCTTTGAACACTTTGCTTAACTACAGTTACATCACTAGATTCAGAGACAAAGCTATCTCTAAATTTTTGAATACATGACTTAACCCAACTTAAATCATGTGATCCATCAAAAACCCTCTGATCACAATAGCATCGACGGTCCTCTTCGAGTCTCCAAATATTTCAAGACTTAATCAAAACCTTATGAGATTCAGTGAAGACATAAAAACTCAAGTCTTACCTTTGTCGCCAAATCTCTAGATGTTAAATATTTAACCATGAACATTGCAAGGTTTGGAGATAACCATTGGATGAAAATTCTCAATACTTTACCTTGCTTCAATCTTGGTAGGACATGTGGCACACAGGCGTGTTTCCTTGAACATTAGATTGACTGCATCTTTTCCATTAAGGGAAAGTGATAGCCATAAATGAAACTAGATTTGACTGAAGAGTAAATCCTACCCGCTCTTTGATCACAAAAGGAAACCTATCACCCAAGAGCAAACCCTTGATGAGAAAATTGAGATGATCTTGGTCTTTGAATCTTAACCCATGTCATAGGATTGAAACAACTTGCAAGATAGATGTACAATATAAAACATTATCGGGGACTTAGGAACTTAGGAAAACTTAATATGAGCCCCGCCCAATTTAGTAAATAAAGACATGGTCACGCCAAAGACTTTAAACACATGACTTAAGTCACTTAAGTGATATGGAAAGGTAACTCAAAATCATAACAAGACCATGATTCTTAGGTTTTTAGGGTTTTTCATAGAAATAAACCAAGGGTTTAAGGGCCAGAGACCTAAAAAAATTCAAAACTAGAAGTAATACCTTGGAATCATGGAAAATTTTGATAGGGATAATAGTGGTACTGCTAGGGATGTATGCCTCTTGCTGACATAGAAAGATTCAAAAACTTTGAATTAAGAAGACCACTTATAGGAAAGAGAAAACTAACCTAGAGCACCAAAAAATAACTGAAAGAATATTTTATCATTGATGTCAATTATTGACCTTATGTTCTTAGTATTTTGTCAAGAATAATTATGAGGAATTAAGGATTATGGTGGGTTTTAGTGGTTTCTATCTTTAGGTGACACTTAGGTATGTCTCTGTATGACTAATGTATGACTACTACTACTAAAGTGATCGTGTGGGGAAGTTGTGATCAGTTGAAGTTTAATAGAATAGTTAATGATAGGTGATATATGATTTGAATGATTTGTCAAATTTGTGTTATATTTTGTGACACATTCATAGGATATGGTGGGAAATAATATTTAAATGTTGCAATTGCAAATACAACTAATTTGAGAGATTAGTGTGCATGCTAGGTGACTGATGAGTAGAGACAAAGTTGTGAATTGTTAGTAATAACTGAGAGGGGAGGGTCAATCAGTGGCCTCAAATTTTAATCCTTAAATCAACTGTTAAAACTTATAACCACAAATTATGCCTCTAGTTATCTTATGTCCTACAAGACGAATGCCTTGAAATACTTATATCAATTTACTACTTGTCGGATTGCTTTGCAAATCTCTCTTTTGTATGATTACCGATAAGCAGTCAACTATTTACCGAAACACGGTAAATATGGAGAGTATACCGATAAATCCAGAATTGCATATGTGAAATGTAAAATAGTAAAGCAATAAAACATAAACACACAACACATGGATTTTTAATGTGTAAACCCTCTTAGGGAAAAACCACTGGGACCGGTACCCCAAATTTTCACTCTTCTGAATTGAGATCTGTTAAGAGCCAACCCTATTAAAGGTTACAAACACACTGTTAGGTGTGACCTTGTTAGAGGATTTAAAAGATAGTTTGTCACCTAGTATTTGGCATCCAATGCTACCATCCTGGATCAAACACTCACTTCGCATGTCAATAGGTATCGGGCATATCCAATACTACTTTCTATGATCAAACTTTCTGATACTTGTTGGGATGTATCTCAATTGTAGAAGACTTTTAAGTCCTACTTACTTAAGAGACTTGATGCTTCAATGGTTAAACTAAAACATTAAATGATTTTTTCACACATACAACTTAATTGCAGATTTTTAGACCTATTGTAAGTGAATTACCTCTCTAATCAATATAATCAATTTTATACCTTTGCTCCACATTGTTCTTCTTTGTGATGTTGTCTCATTGTTTGTTGGTGTCTACAAAATCTAGCTCTTTCCTCAGCTTGATTGATCAGGTCTGAATGAATACTTTCTTCTCCTTCAGAATGTCTTTAGAATCTTTCATCTTTTCTCTTCACCCCACACAATTTGTAATGAATTGGGTTTGTCTTTTTATAGACATGATTTACCTTTTCTTAGCTTTCTTGATCTTGGCGTGATCCATAATTATCACCAATTAGATTTATAGAAAACTCTATTTATATCTCAAAAAGATCTTCTTTCCAATTGGACAAATCAACTTTAAATCAACTACTTATCCTTGGCTTTATCTGGATGATTAAAACAATGATAAGTATCAGTTAAGTCTATCTTTATCTCTTTGACAGCTAAGCATTTTGTTGTTTTCTAAACTCTATGTTCTATCGGTCAACACTTCAGTTAGTCATCGGTGATAACTAATTGTTCGTCGGTGTGACTTCAATTGTCATCAGGATCTCCATCCTTGTATTTTCCATCAAGCAACACTATGGCTTTGCTCATTGGTAATGTTGTGCATTTGCTCGTTGGGTAACACTGTCACTTTTCTCTTTTACTCTGACCGTCAGTGTGCACTCCATCGGTGTATACAGTCACTTAGTGGATACTTGATTTATATGCATTAGTGATAGCATATCCTTTGATTCATCGGTTCTTTGAAGTCTTTGGAAGTATTTCCATGAATATACAAATTATATCAAGTTGACATTAATGATAATACAATACATTAACTAATTTAATGCCTTGCATTATCATCAACTTAACATCCTCAAACATTCAATCAGTTACATGTCATTAATCTCTCCCTTTTACATTGATGGAAACATACTACATTATCATACTATACTATTAATACAATATGAAATATATAGTTTCATCAAGCTTTCCTAATGTAACTATTACAAATGTCTGGCTTTTGGTAAGCTCAAATAGCTTTGATTTGATTCTTGCAGCTTTCTGTCTATCTTCAATTCCTTAAATGGATAGATGTAGAATATTTCTTTCTCTAATTTGATGTGTTTTGTCTGTGTTAAACTCTCTCCTTTTGACTATTCTCCTTTCTTGTGATGTCTCTTGTCAGCAATTATTTCTCTTTGTGTGTACTCTACTTTTCTTGTTACATCTCTTCCTTTGGATACTTTGATGGATATAATCTCTCTCTAAGATGATAATGGATATAATCTCTCCCTTTGTCAGTATGATAATGAGATATCTCTCTCTCCCTTTGACAGCAATGCCAAACAAACATCTTTTCCAAATGGATCTTTTCTATCCATAATATATTCCTTGAATTTCCTAATCCATCGGTAATAACTCTAGTGATTGGAGTAGATAAATAACTTATTGTTTATAGATGTCTCTTTGAAGTCCATCTCTCCTCTTGCATCAACATGAATGATATTCTGATAATATGTAGGCTGATGCAGCCTTCTAGTCATCTTACTGAGCAGTAGACAAGGGTCTGCCCCCTAGTCTCTTTCTCAAGTATTCAAATGCATCCTTGGGAAGTGGCTTGGTGAAAATATCGGCTAATTATTCCTTGGATTGCACATACTCAAGTATCACCTCCTTTTCTTGAACTTGTTCTCTCAAATAATGATACTTGATGGAAATATGCTTTGTTTTAGCATGCATGACTGGATTCTTGGAAATGTTTATTGCACTTTTATTATCATAGTAGATAATTACTGGTTCAAGAATTTTCATATGCATACCTTCCAGTAACTATTTGATCCATGCAATATTTGAGCAGTTTGCAGTAGCAAAAACATACTCTGCTTCTGCAATAGATTGGGAGATGCATCCTTGCTACTTTTTGATCCATGTGACAAGTTTGTCACTCATAAATAATGCTCCTCTAGTTGTGCTCTTCCAGTCATCAATATTTCCAGCCCAATCAGCGTTGGTAAATACCTTAAGTTCAAATTTGCCTTCTATTCTATACCGTAAGCCATATTCCTCAGTAGTCTTCAGATATCTTAGAATTCTTTTCACAACAGTCATATCTGATTCCCTCGGATTAGCATAAAATATTGCAACTATTCCTACTTCATGTGCAATATCTGGTCTAGTATGTACAACATACATGATTTTTCCAATCAAAGATCTGTACAAGGTCTGATTTACCTCTGATGAATTGTCTTCCTTTGCCATCTTACATCTAGTTTCCATCTGTGTTCCAACTGGTTTGGACTCTTCCATCTTGAATATTTTTAGTACTTCTTTGATGTATTTGGATTGTGTAATGAAAATACCTTCATCTTGTTGCATGATCTATAGACCAAGAAAGAACTTGATCTCTCCAAACATAGACATCCCAAACTCTTTGCTCATTTCATTTGCAAATGATTTTCCTAACATATCATTTCCTCCAAATATGATGTCATCAACAAATATCTCAAAAATCAAAATGTTAGCATCAATATCTTCCTTCAAATAAAGATTACTATTTTTACTAGTCCTTACAAATTCAATACTTATAAGATAAGAATGAAATCTTTCATACCAGGCTCAGGGTGCTTGTTTCAATCCATATAGGGCTTTGCGTAGTCTACATACCATGTCCCTTTTGTATGTATCATAGATCTGAATAAGGTCTAATTTACCTCTGATGAATTATCTTCCTTTATCAGCTTACATCTAGTTTCCATTGGTGTTCCAACTGGTTTGGACTCTTCCATCTTGAATATTTTTAGTACTTCTTCGATGTATTTGGATTGTGTAATGAAAATACATGAGTTTTCCAATCATAGATCTGTACAAGGTCTGATTTACCTCTGATGAATTGTCTTCCTTTGTCAGCTTACATATAGTTTCCATCGGTGTTCCAACTGGTTTGGACTCTTCCATCTTGAATATTTTCAGTACTTCTTTGATGTATTTGGATTGTGTAATGAAAATACCTTCATCTCGTTGCATGATCTGTAGAACAAGAAAGAACTTGATCTCTCCAAACATAGACATCTCAAACTCTTTGCTCATTTCTTTTGTAACATATGATTGCCTCAAAATATGATGTCATCAAAAAATACCATGTCCCTTTTGTTGTTCAATGTATACCTCTTCTTCAAGTATTCCATTTAGGAATGAAGACTTAACATCCATTTGATATACCTTGAATCCTTTACATGCAGCATAAGAAAGTAATATTCTTACTCCTTCTAGCCTAGCAATAGGTGCAAAGGTCTCTCCATAGTCAATCCCTTCTTCTTGTGCATACCCCTTGCATACTAGTCTTGCTTTATTTCTGGTGACTTCTCCATTCTCATTCAATTTATTTTTGAATATCCATTTTGTACCGATGACATTATTTTCATCTGGTCTCGGTACAGGTGTCCATGTCTTGTTTTTCTCAATTTGTTCAATCTCCTCATTCATAGCTCTAATCCATTCATCATTATCAAGTGCGGCATTGATAGATTTTGGCTCATAATCACAAATAAGACATCTTGTATTTAGAGACTTACTTCTTGATCTCATACCAGCCTTCTTGTCTTCAATGATCTAGTTCTTAGATGGTTCTTTTTGACATATCTGGTAAGTACAGGTTTAGCTCTTTGTCAATCATCTTGATCATCATTTTGTCCTTCATTCTATTCTCCATCAGTTTGTACATCATCTTGAGCAATATTCTGATCGGTAGTATTTGCAGCCTGATGCTTAGGTGCAATGATCTATTTCTTGAGAGCTCTACATTGTTGGTCAGGTAGAGTGTTAGGTTCTTCATTGTATACAAACTTATTGCAGTCCTCTATCCCTTTAGTGCTTTCCTTTTCATTCTTCTCTGCAAATTCATCTATCTTTATATTTGCACTTTCAACAATTTTGTTAGAGGCATTATTGAGACATTTATAAGCTTTTCTCTTGGTGGAATACCCTAGAAACATTCCTTCATCACTCTTGGAGCCAATTTTTCCATTTCTATCATCTTTTAATATATAACATTAACTACCAAAAAATTTGAAATAACTCACATTAGGTGTGTATCCATACCAAATCTCATAAGGTGTCTTTCTTCAATTGTATTGTGTTTAATATGTAAATAGCAGTACTGACAGCTTCTCTCCAGAAGATTTGGGTGATGTCTTTCTCTATCATAAGTGTCCTTGTACAATCAACTATGGATCTATTCCTTCTTTTACCAATACCATTTTGTTGTGGTGTTCTCGGTGCAGAGACCTATCTTTTGATTCCATGCTCATTACAAAAGTTAGTAAATTTCTCTGAAATAAATTCCCCTCCTCTATTTGATCTTAAGCATTTCAATTCTTTACCACTTTTTTTCTTGACCATTTCCTTATACCTTTTAAACATCTTAAATGCTTTTGATTTATCTTTTAAAAATATGACTGTCATCATTCTAGAGTAATCATCAACAAAGAGAATAAAATATCTATCTCCATAATAACTCTTTGTCCTCATAGGTCCACATAGGTCAGTATGGACTAATTCTAGAATGGCATCAGATGTATGGTTTTTTATTTTGAAACTAGACTTTGTCATCTTACCTTTTTGACAATTCTTACACATGATGTTGTTAGATTTTGTCATCGTTGGTAAAACTCTTACATTTCTCTTTTTTCTAATATTTATCATGTTGTCAAAGTTCACATGACACAATATTTTGTGCCACAACCATATGTCTTCATTTCTAGCCATTAATCAAGTGGTTTTGGTATCATTTAGATAGAATAAGTTACCTTTTGTTTGCTCACCGGTACCAATCAGATTTCTTGATTTATTGAAGATCTTTGCCTTCTTATTTTCAAATGCTACTCTATGACCTGAATTATTCAACTGAGAAACACTCAATAGATTAGATTTCGATCTATTTACTAAATAAGCATGGACCGCCTCACAATAGGTGTATAATAATCATGCTCAAGGCCTTTCTTAGGAATGGTTCATTCAATCTAAGGACTACTTTTCCCATTATGAGGTGCATTTAACTTGTCAATCCAGGGATGTATACTTGAAATGGTCAACACGGTATGTGCACTGGGTTCCTTAAGGAGTCATTCTGCTTATGCTGCAGGAAGGTAAAAATGCATAAAATAAACCTACACTAGTGCTACAGGAAAAGAATACATTTATCTTCTTACTGGAATGAATGCTATAATCTGCAACTCTACTGAAACCTATGATTTCAACCTAAAACATCCATTATAACTATTCTTGCAGATGTTGCAGGAACACTCACAAGTTTTGATGTTGTAGGAAGAAATTGTAACTTCTATCTAAAATACTAGAAATGCTGGAAATGATGGAAATGAAATCTATTCTATTCTAACCTATTTCACCTCCCAAGTGGGCCCCCTTGGTCAGTTTCTGCTAAACTATGAACACAGAATGTAAACCAAGAACTATTTCATTGCATTTCAAAAACTCATTACATAAAAACAAGACATGGAACTTGAAAATAGATTGCTGCAAGATACAACAGTTCCCTTTCAAAAAATTTTGTCCTTCATTTTTCCTCCTAGCTAGCTCCAACTATCAGTCCAATCCCTATATAAATAGAGGATCAAACATTTATTAAAAAAATAGAAAAGAAACTATCTTGCTGAAAATGTGTTGGAGAAGAAGATGGAAGAACAACAGCCCGCGGCATGGGTAGTAAAGCTCGGGTGACCAATTCAACATAATGAAGTGCAGAGGGAAAATAGGCATGCTACATCCCTGCATCCTAGAATAATGGCTCCATTGTAGCAGTCATGTTTCCTGGTGCTGTAATGATCACTCCAATGTAGCTGGTCCTCAACAGCCCTCCATGAATGTTTTTGACCACTCTCCAGCCGCTTTCTCTCCTATCAAGTTAGTTATGATACAGAAATATTCATGCAACAAGCTTAATCAAATTAAATATCCAGATATTAGAACATAGATTCTGATGGTTTTATGAAATACTGCACTATATGTATAATATTAGCAAAATATGTCACAAACATCTACCCATGGTTCATCAGTTCTTTCTGGACTTTATCACAAGTTTTTGGCTAGTTAGACTCTCAAATGTTTTAACAAAAACTAGAACAAAGTATTAAAATTATACAAAACAAAGGCAATAATTTAGCCTTATCATCTGCCCCTTGGTTAATCAAATGCTTATCCTCAAGCATTGCACCTTCTAGCAATTGACCTGTAGTCACCAAATTTAGTTATTCCCCTCCTCTGGCTCTTAAAGGAGTAGTAGAATCCCCTTGTTCTTTCGCAAACTTCCCTTCTGTGATCTTCCTGCATCCTGTCAAGTCTGGTATTGTTGATATCATACAAGGGCCAAAGGAGCATGGGTGGTTGCATTGTGAGTGGACACCAGAGCTCCTACCTAATTTTCCTACCCAGTGCTATGTACTTTGGTGCCGATGTATAGCTGCTTCAAGGTTAATGGGGCTATGTGGTTCTGATCTTTTAAATACCTCTGATAATCTTCCCCATCTACTTCCGGCACCGGTTAGGGCTCTTTGGAAGACAAAGTAGGACATGCTGTCATATTCTGCATAAACATCTGCTCTAAGTTTAAATTTTTTATCTCTAATCTCCTTTTTAACATTCCCATATGTTAGTCTGAACCAATCCCTCAGGAATACTTCTAGTTGACTGCTTTCTGCTCTTAATGGTAGGGGTTTTGTCTTCTCAAGATCTCTATAACTCCCCAACTGCCTATCATAGTTGGCCTCATTGCGCATCCATGACATTAGAGCCCTTAGGTGTATATCCCCTATGTAAGGCAGGGGATTCCATTCAGTCTCTGTAGGGATGATGAAATTATGCGCATACAACTCACAAAGTAGGTTTTGTTGCCAAGATGGAAGTGTTTGGTATAACCCATAGAATTTATGGGCTGATTTGAACTCGACATTTATATCCTTGAGGGTCATCATCAACTGGAATAGAAGGAATTGTTCTTTGAGATAGATAGTATAGACCCTAGGTGGAGGTCTACAAGTAATGACCTGGTCAGTTAGTTTAAGAGCATGGTCCATTCTCTGTTTCTATTTTGTCAACTCATCTTTCAATTCTGCAATTTCCTTTTCCAGTTCTGTTATTACTTTCTGCAATTTCTTTTCCTCTTCTTCAAACAGAGTGGTGGTAAGCACATATTTATTATATAACTAAAAAAGAAGCATTTTTAGAGTAATCAGACCATTATTTTCATCTTGGTTATTCTTCTTTCTTTGTTCTTTCCATAACTGTTCTAAGAATTTTATTAACCAAGTTCATTTATAAGAAACTACAACATTTCTTGTGCAAGGCATCTGGTGAGTTTTAGGGGTTTCTTCCTCATGAGTTGGAACATCCTACTGGCTGGCTCCTGGGTCATTCTGACATACATTTGGCTCATCTTCACACTCCTCTTCTAGATTTTGAGGAATGTCAGCAATTTTAGATTGACTGGGAGAATCATCAGGAACAATATGGATAAGAGTTTCCTCCTCACATTGTTTGGGGGAAGAGGGCTGGCTTTTGGTGGGCATTTCAGGAATCTTCCCTCTCATCCTAGGACTTCTTCTTATAGGGATTTCCTCAATTTCTATGGATTTTTTCTTACTAACCCTTCTTTTTGTCTCTGTTGCAGGAGTAGTGGCTACAGGAACAGTGGCTGCAGGAACTGACTTCATTCTCTTCTTTCTTGAGACTTGAGGGTTTTGCAGTTCAGCTGCAGGAACTGAAGTTTCTCCTACTATCTTCCATTTTCCTTTGGTTTGGGTGGTAGTAGGTATATTACTCATGTGAGCGGTTAAAGGCACATTTTCTTGTAAATTTTCAGTTTCTGCCCCTTGGTTATTTTTCTCGGCAATTGAATCAGGGGAGACTGCATTATCTTGGTTCTCTTGCACATTAGGGGCAATTTGAGGCTGAAGGGTTTTATGATAGATGAACTCTTCCCATGTCATAGGGGAAGCATCCCTAAGAGATCTTTCTACGAGTAACTTAATCAGGGCATGGTGAGTAACAGAGTTGTCTTTCCCTTTCTGGGTTTCTTCGGCACTAATGCACAACATATTAAATAGAAAATTGGGTGCATTCATTAGGATATTATGTCATACATAACTAAGCAGCTTAAAATGATGGGCATGTAAATTAGAGAATTTCCCTTCACAAGTGAAATACCTTATAATTTGCGTAGCCAACTCCTGGTATGGTGGTGGAATGGACATCCTTTTGCATCCCTATTTAGTGATCTCCAATGGAGGCTCTCTTGGTAGGGTGAATTGAGCCCTGGCTGACCTGGCATCATGGGCATTGGGATAATGTTCCCCTGCTACTGGCAAACTAGTCACTTCCACTATTTGCTCCTCTGTTGCAACAACTGGCAATCCCCATACCATTGTGTGGCCCTCATCAAATGTGTTCAAAAATTCTACTACTGCTTCATCATCAAACTCTGTCAATTTTAAGAAATACCCCAGCCATCCACAGGCATTAAATATTCTTACGGCCTCTACGTCGGCTAGTAAAATATTATGACCCACTGGTTCATGCCGCTGAATTGGCCCCCCATTTTACCAAATTGAACCTCTGCTTTGTTTAACCTCTACTCTATTCTTGATAATTACCTTCTTTTCTTTTGAATTCCAGACTAATTCACGTAAACCCACAGACCCTCTTTCACATTCTTCTGTTATTCTTGATGTGAACAATAATAATGTAATTTTAACAGAATGAATCATAGATATTCATGCAAGTGAGATTTTTGTCATGGTTTTAATATTGGGTCACATCTTAGTTTGATAGTTAGGGGTTTATTCAGAATAAAGGTATGACATTTGACACTTGTGTGATGTGGCAGCTGGATTTTAATTAAGATAATGTCGAAGTATAGATTTGGGGATCTTTTAATGAGTAAATAGAAATGAAACTTTTTAGAAATTGGCACACTTCCCTACCCCCTAGGAAATATTGACAAGTGTCCTCACTTGTCAGACTTGGCAGAAGGTACGCAACTGGATTAAGGTGCCAACGATACATTTATTGCAGTATTCGATATAACCAACTAAATCTATGCACTAAAAATGGAAATAAATTTGAAAATATCATACCTATTAATTGATCATCGCACGTGTTAGGAAAGATTGGCAAGAGTGGAATGATGGCATTGGCGGTCGCATGCGTCAGCACACTATCTCTTTATTAAAAGCATAGAAACATGATGACATGGATGTGGGTGGATGAAAGATTAGGAAATGAAATGGGGTGAAAAAGAAGAATATAGAAAGTGAATGGAGAATTTGAACTTTATGTAAACATAAAGTTTTTATTATGGTCATGCATCAAAGGAATTCTTATTGAAGTGCTGCACGAAGAAGGTTGACACCCTCTGCTGCAAGAAGTGTTACCTATTGATCCGTTAAAACTGGTTGGTTGAACTGCTACAGGAAGTCTTCTTTCATCTGTGGCTGGTGATACAACTTTAGTCTATGGCCATTGACTAGTAGTTTGAAGTGGACAGGATCAATTGTTGTCAACTGGACTACTCCATTTGTAAATACATGGCTTATTTCATATGGACCCAGCCATCATGTCTGCAGCTTGCTTGGTATCTCCTAGAATATGGAATCATATAACAATGCCCAATCTCCAACTTTGGATTGCTTATTTTTGATATGGGAGTCATGCCACTATTTTCTTTTCTTTTCAACAGTTTCTGTGTGCTGTAGGGAAGACTTGCGCATTTCATCCAAAGAGTTGAGATGCAGCAATCGCTCTTTCTGTGTTGCAGGAAGATCAATGTTTAACTCTAGCATTGTTCTTAATGTTTTGTGTTCAAACTCAATCGGTAGCATTATTTTTTTTCCATATAATAGTTCAAATGGATTAAACCCTGTGGTGGTCTTCCATGTTGTTCTATATGCCCAGACGGCTTCTAATAGTCTACTGCTCCAGTCTCGGTAATGCAAATGAATTGTCTTTGTTAAAATTGCTTCTATTTCCTGATTTGTAACTTCTGCTTGCCCATTGGCTTGAGGGTGGTAGGGGCTTGATTTATGATGTCTAATATTATATTCCTTCATGAGCTCTATTATCAGATTGGAGGTGAATTGGGTACCTTGATCAGTAACAAGCTCTCTTGCATGCTTCATTTCTCTGACTTCAACCCATTTGGTTAGGTAATCTATGCACACCAGTATGTATGACTTCCCATTAGATGGAGGATCTATTGGACCAATAAAGTCCATACCCCATTTATCGAATGGTATTACCACCACTTGTGGGTTTAAGGGCATTTCATCTGATCTTGTTGGTCGGCCCATTCTTTGGCATTTGTCACACTTTCTTGTATAACTTACTGCATCTTTGTGAAGTGTAGGCCAATAGTAGCTAGTTATTAAAATCTTCTGTGTTGCTCATTTGGCTACAAAGTGCCCTCCACATGGTTCATTGTGACATGCATGAAGAATGTCATATGTCTCATCTTCTCTCACACATCTTCTCATGACTTGGTCAGGTCCAGTGTAAAATAATATGTTATCA
>MU225471.1:1155995-1182783 GCA_018584345.1 Thuja plicata | reverse complement strand
ACATCTTCTCATGACTTGGTCAGGTCCAGTGTAAAATAATATGTTATCAATCCAAGAGAAATGGAAGCTTTTCTCCACAAGTAGCTTCTTTTCCTTATAAGAGAAATGTGTTGGCATTTTATTAGCTACTAGGTAGTTAGTTATATCTGCATACCATGGATTCTGGACAGCAATATGAAACAAATGTTCATCTAGAAATATACCAACTATCAAAGTAGTATCTTCTTCAGCATAATGAATTCTTGATAGATTATCACCTACCACATTTGCTTTCCCTGGCTTGTCAATGATTGTTATATCAAATTCCTACAAAAGAAGGAGCCATCTTGCTAACCTACCTGTTATGGTAGGTTTGTTCATGAGATATTTAATTGCTGCATGGTCAGTATGAACATAGATAGGATAACCAGTCACATAATGGAAGAATTTTTTCAGAGCATAAACTACTGCTAACAATTCTTTTTCAGTCACTTTATAGTTTAACTTTGGTCCATGTAGACTCTTATTGATATAATAGATTGCATTTTCAAGGTTCTTAGTCTTCTGTCCTAAGATAGCACCTACAACATAGTCTGAAGCATCTGTATGTATGTGAAATGGAAATGTCCAGTCAGGACCCCTAAGTACTGGTGCAATTGTCAAAAGTGACTTGAGCTGCAGGAAGGACTCATCACATTCTTTTGTCCAAGAAAATTCAGCTTCTTTGGTAAGTAAGTTGTACAAAGGACTAGCTATTTGAATAAAGTTCTGGATAAACCTTCTATAATAGCCAGCATGACCTAGGAAAGATCTGAATTCTTTTTTCTTAGTAGGAATAGGGAGTGTGAGAATTACCTCTATCTTTGCAGGGTCTACCTGGATTCCAGCCTCAAAGATGAAATGTCCCAACACCACTCCTTCCTGCATCATCATAAAGCACTTTTCACTGTTGAGAGATAGGTTGTGTTCCTCACATCTGATTAGCACTTTCTCCAAGTTATTTAGAGCTTCCTCAAATGTGACACTGAATGTAGTGAAGTCGTCCGTGTATATTTCCATGCAATCATGGGATATATCAACAAAAATGTTGATCACAGCTCCCTGAAAGGTAGCAGGGGCATTGCATAATCTAAATGGTAGAGCTGAATAGGCATATGTGCCCCAAGGACATGTGAACATAGTTTTTTCTTGATCTTCGGGGGCAATGCTTATCTGATTGTAACCACTGTATCCATCAAGAAAGGAAAAATATTTCTTTCTAGCCAAATTATCCAAGACCTGGTCAATAAAAGGCAAAGGGAAGTGGTCCTTCTTTATAGCATTATTTAATTCTTTGTAATCCACACATATCTACCACTTGCCTCCTTTCTTAGGTACAATTACCAATGGTGATACCCACTTGTTGTCAGAGATTGGGTAGATGAATCCAACATCCAACAACTTCTGCAACTTTGTTTTAACTATTTCTCTCAGTGCTGGATTTATCCTCCTCTATGGTTGACACAGTGGAAAACTTCCATCACTGGTGTAGATTCTGTGGGTGCAGAGTTTTGGATTGAGTCCCTCCATATCTCCATAATCCCATGCAAAGGCTTTTTCATGCTGACTGAGGAGCTTTGTTAACAATCCCAACTATGATTGAGACAGTTTGTTGTTTACATGGAGGCTTCATCCAGAGCACAGTTGTACTATTGTTGTTAGCTCTGCCATTAACACTTCAGGTACCAAACTTCTAACTATTTCACTTGCCAGTAATTGATTAATCATTTTAGGGTTTGTTGGAGGCATACAATCCTCATAGGTACATAGTTGTAAAACAAAAATTTCTTAAACATCTTTAGCCACAACACATTCATTGGTTAGAATGCTCTGTATCACATCATCTTCCTCTTGCATCTTTAGAAAAGATTTCCTATGCAACATTATGAGATAGGCTACTGAATTAAGCTCCTCCTCTTTGTCTCCTAGGTTTGGTTAAATAGGTTCTCCCAAGTTTGGCTAGGGTTGGGAAGGAGGATATAGGGATAGCTTCCTTATGGCTTGACCATTTGAAATTGTCATACTGCCTGATCTACAATTAATTTTGGCATCAGTATTGGCTAACCAAGGTCTTCCCAAGATTACAAGATAGCCAGCAAATTTTACTTTAGGTGATAGGATGAGAAAATCAGCAGGATACTCCCATGAATCTAAGGTTACCATCACATTTTCTATGAGGCCCTCTGGAGTAATAGTTGAACTATCAACAAGTTGTAACACTATGGCTATTTTCCTTAAGCCTTCTATGCTTATCCTATGTATTGTATCTTTAGTCATAACATTTATTGTTTCTCCCAAATCAACTAGAGCATTTTTCACAGTCGGTCCATTTATTATCAGGTCGACTACTGGACTGCCAGGATCTGAATACTTGGGTATTACCACCTTTACTAACATGATATCTACCAATTGACCTACAACATGTACTATCTGAGGGTCTTTCTTCTTCCACCCTGGCTTCTTAAGGCATGCTTCCTTAATAGCCTTTCCATAAATAGGTATATCTTTGATAGCTTGAAATAGTGGGGTTTGAATATTCATATTTTTCAGCTGCTCAATAATATCAAATGTTTCTTCCTCTTGGGGTATAGGTTTTTCTTTATTTAGCCTCTGTGGAAAGGGTGGATTTGAAGTGTGGACAATAGTTTTGTTGGGTATATCAGTCGGCTGGCTGGTATTTGGCAATGTGTCTTCTAGAAGCAGTGTTGCAGGAGTGTCTGCAACTTCCATAATTATAGGATATTTAGGTGTAGGTAGGGTGGTACCAGACCTCAAATGAATATCAGCTATTTCTACTAAATAAGTAGGGCACTGTTGAGTGTCAGTAGTGTACGCTTGCTGCTGCTGTTGTTTGTTGTTTGGATTTGGTTGTGGTTGAGCAGGAAATTGGGTTGGCTTTGGATTAGCATTAGTTGCTGCATGAGGTGGCATTATTGCAGGTGGTTTCATTGGAGGTGGTAATTGTGGACTACCAAAATTTTGGTTAGGCCACTGTGGAGGCCCCCTCCATTGGTTATTTTGCTGCCAATTTCCTTGCGGTGGTTGCCATTGATTCTACTGATTTGGCCACTGATTATTTTGCTGGTTTTGCCATTGGTTATTTTTCTAATTTGGCCATTGGGTATTTTTATGATTAGGTCATTGGGTATTTTTCTAGTTTTCCATTGGTTTTTTTGCTAATTTTTCCACTGAGGTTGAGAGTATTGAGAAGTGTTTTGATAATTTTGGTTTTGCCACTGATTATTGTTAAAATTTGAAAACTGTAGAGGATCTTGTGGCATACCTTGTCGTGAAGCCCATGGTTGGCGTTGAGAAAAAAATAACACTTGATCATTGTCTCCTTCTATCTTCATGTAGTCAGTTGGCAAATGTTGGTTTTCTAGGTTGGCTACAAGATTACATCCGCAGTCTTTCTTCTATTTGCGGCAATGTGGATAGTACTCAACAAATTGTGATTCAGCTTCTGCATGCTTCTTCTTGGCAGTCATTATGTCAAGATGTGTAGCTACATCATTTATAATATCCTGCTTGAAATCTGCAAGCAAATTAGATATCTCCAGCTTTGAAACGCCTGAACCAATCCCTTTTGTGACTGTAGACCGGTATCCTCTTCCTTTCTTCACAGTTGACCTTGAGTAGTTTTGATAGATTTTCTTGAGGTCATCCTAAGAGGATTTGGATATGTCTCCACCAGCCATCAAGTGTAATGCCTCCAGACAGTTGTCATTTACCCCTCTCAAGAAGACTAGTTTTTGTGAATCCTCTGCCAGTACATGCTGGGGATTCTTCTGCATTGTGTACAAAAAATGTGAAACATAGTCCTCCAATGTTTCGTCTTCCTTTTGAGACATTCTAAAGATATCATCTCCTTTTGGGTCACTTCCTTTTCAATAATCTTTATATTTCTGTAGAAAAAACATCTGCATCTCATCCCAAGTACCTGCTGCATTGGCTCCTAAGCCCATGAACCATCATAATGCTGACTCTTTCAGTGTTGCCAGAAACAACTTGAGCTTATGGGCATCAGTATTATAGTCGAAACTTTGACACAGTATGTCAAACTCAAACAAGAAAGTGTCAGGATCCTCAGTTATAAGTCCACAAAACTTTGGAAGAGCAGCTATGGGTATATTCTTGAGATTAGCATTGTTTATAAGGCTTGGGAGAGGAAATGGGAAAGTAGGATGTGCCATTACTAGAGGTATTTGATTGAGGGGTTGCTGCTGGAAAGGAGCATTGGCTACTAGATCGTTAACGTTAGGTGGATTTGGGCTGGAATTATCTAGGAAGCTGGCCAAGATTTCTGCAAAAGGTCAGAATCCACTTACATCAAATGGTTCTACTCTGGAGGAATATGCTACAGGAAAGTCAAGGCTTGCGTCCTCAAAGGGTAACTCAACTTCTTCAACTTCCTCATTCAAATTAGCAGGCTTTGCTAGGAGAAATCTATCATATTCATCTCCTCGCCTTTCTCTTCGATGCATGCAATTGAATTCTTCACACTTGTGAAGAAATTTTTAGAAAGACAAATCTAAAAACTAATCTAGGAATGAAAAATGACTCAAAAATGTTCCTAGCTTGACACCATCCCTGACAACGGTGCCAAAAATGAACCGCCTCACAATAGGTGTATAATAATCATGCTCAAGTCCTTTCTTAGGAATGGTTCATTCAATCTAAGGACTAATTTTCCCATTATGAGGTGTATTTAACTTATCAACCCAGGGATGTATACTTGAAATGGTCGGCATGATATGTGCACTAGGTTCCTTAAGGAGTCATTCTTCTTATGCTGCAGGAAGGTAAAAATGCATAAAAGAAACCTACACTAGTGCTACAGGAAAAGAATACATTTATCTTCTTACTATAATGAATGCTATAAATTGCAACTCTACTGAAACCTATGATTTCAACCTAAAACATCCATTATAACTATTCTTGCAGATTCTACAAGAACACTCACAAGTTGCGATGCTGTAGGAAGAAATTGTAACTTCTATCTGAAATACTAGAAATGCTGGAAATGCTGGAAATGAAATCTATTCTATTATAACCTATTCCACCTCCCAAGTGGGGCCCCTTGGTCAGTTTTTGCTAAACTATGAACACAGAATGTAAACCAAAAACTATTTCATTGCATTTCAAAAACTCATTACATAAAAACAAGACATGGAACTTGAAAATAGATTGCTGCAAGATACAACAGTTCCCTTTCAAAAACTTATGTCTTTCATTTTTCCTCCTAGCTAGCTCCAACTATCAGTCCAATCCCTATATAAATAGAGGATCAAACATTTATTACAAAAATAGAAAAGAAACTATCTTGTTGAAAACATGTCAGAGAAGAAGATGGAAGAACAACAGCCCGCGGCGTGGGTAGTAAAGCTCGGGCAACCAATTCAACATAATGAAGTGCAGAGGGAATATAGGCACACTACATCCCTGCATCCTGGAATAATGGCTCCATTATAGTAGCCGTATTTCCTGGTGCTGTAATGATCACTCCGCCGTAGCTGGTCCTCAGCAGTCCTCCATGAATGTTGTCGACCACTCTCCAGCCACTTTCTCTCCTGTCAAGTTAGTTATGATACAAAAATATTCATGCAACAAGCTTAATCAAATTAAATATCTAGATATTAGAACATAGATTCTTATGGTTTTATGAAATACTGCACTATATGTATAATATTAGCAAAATATGTCACAAACATCTACCCATGGTTCATCAGTTCTTTCTGGACTTTATCACAAGTTTTTGGCTGGTTAGACTCTCAAATGTTTAAACAAAAACTAGAACAGAGTATTAAAATGATACAAAACAAAGGCAATAATTTAGCCTTATCAAATCATTTTTCACATTTTATCTTGTTATTCAACATTATGGTTCCTCTGCCTTGAACTGGACAAGGTGTGTCATTACCCATTCTTACTAAACCACCTTTATAGTATTCAAAAGTCTCAAACTTGTGTTTGTCACTGGTCATTTGGTGTGTGAAGCCACTATCTATGATCCAGACATCATTTTTACTAACATTATTTTTACTAACTTTAGATATGAGTGTAGTTTCTACATACTTTTCTTCATCATCATCTGAATCATCTTTTACTACCACAAACACCATCTCAATGTCTTCCTCAGATTTGGTGTCAGTATCATCATCTTTGCATTTTTCTAGGTAACTGGCCTTCTTTCCTTTTTCCTTGTAGTCTCAAGTATCTCTTCTTTTTGATTGTCGATAGCTTCTGTAATAACCTCTATCAGACTTCTTGTCATTACTTCTATCATATTTTCTTCTGTTAGGACATCTTGCAGCAAAGTGTCCAATCTCTTTACAATTTAAAAAAACAAGTGGTAATTTAATTTTGTTTTTACCTTTGCCTCTCTGCATTCTTCTAGCTATAAGTGCTTCAATTTCATCAAGATCTTCTTCTTCACTTTCACTATCACTATCTTTTCTCATAGTGTGTTTATGACTTGATTTACTTATTCTCAAAGAAGATTTGAATGCAGACTCTATGTTTGGTAAGACACTATTATCAAAATTGTTCATCTCAGATGAAATTAGTCTTCCAATAAAACTATCAATAGTAACATTGCTATTTTCTACTGCTCTCATTTCTTGAATGGTTGATACTCTAATAGAATAAGTAGACAGTAAGGTTCTTATAATTTTACTTACCATTGTATCTTCTTTGGGTACACCTCTAACTCCTCGGATAGCATTGACTACCTCTTTGATTCTTGTGGTGTACTATGTGATGTTTTCACCTTCTTTCATTTTGAGATCATCAAACTTTCCTCTAAGGATTTCTTCCTTGGCTCTCAAAACATTTTTGTTACCACTATGTACAAGCATCAATTTTTCCCACATCTACTTTGTAGTCTTGCAGGTTTGTACATCTTCAAATTTAGCATCAGAGAGTGAGGAAGCAAGGTCTATCATCATGCAGTTGTGTTCATGCTTCTCTCTCATTTGTTCAACTATGGGCGCACCAGTGGGGAATATATTTAGTATCTAAGTATTGAGTGACATCATTTCCAATACCTGACAAGTGGAGTCTTATTCTGTTCTGCCATGAAGCAAAATTTTCTTTGTTCAACTTGGGCACATCTCATCTGTTCATCTTGTGATCTTTATCTTAGGTCTTGAAACCTTCCTTCTTAAGCACACAAGCTCTGATACCAATTGTTAGTAATAACTAAGAGGGGGGGTGAATCAGTGACCTCAAAATTTAATCCTTAAATAAACCCTTAAAACTTATAACCACAAATTATGCCTCTAGTTATCTTCTATCCTACAAGATGAATGCCTTAAAATACTTATATCAATTTACTACTTGCTAGATTACTTTGTAAATCTCTCTTCTGTATGATTACCAATAAGCAGTCAAGTATTTACCAAAACACTATAAATATGTAGAGTATACAGATAAATCCATAATTGCATATGTGAAATGTAAAACAGTAAAGTAATAAAATATAAACACATAACATATGGATTTTTAACTTGGAAACCCTATTAAGGGAAAAACCACTGGGACTGGTACCCCAAATTTTCACTCTTCTAAAGTGAGCTCTATTAGGTGTGACCTTGTTAGAGGATTTAAAAGATAGTTTGTCACCTAGTATCTGGCATCTAATGCTACCATCCTTGATCAAACACTCACTTGGCCTGTCAATAGGTATCGGGCATATCCAATTCTACTTTCTATGATCAAACTTTTTTATACTCCTTGGGATGTATCTCAATTGTAGAAGAATTTTAAGTCCTTCCCGGTTAAGAGACTTGATGCTTCAATGGTTAAACTAAAACATTAAATGATCTATTCACACATACAACATAATTGCATATTTTCAAATATATTGTAAGTGCATTACCTCTCTAATCAATATAATCAATTCTATACCTTTGCTCCACACTGTTCTGCTCTTTGATGTTGTCTCACTATTTGTCAGTGTCTGCAAAATCTAGCTCTTTCCTTAGCTTGATTGATTATGCCTGAATGAAGACTTTCTTCTCCTTCAGAATATCTTTAGAATCTTCCCACTTTTCTCTTCAACCCACACAATTCATAATGAATTTGGTTTGTATCTTTATAGCCATGATTTATCTTTTCTTGGCTTTCTTGATCTTGGCATGATCCACAATTCTTTCCAATTAGATTTAAAGAAAACTCTAGTTTTATCTCAAAAATATCTTCTTGCCAACTGGACAAATCAGCTTTAAATCAATTACTTATCCTCGACTTTATCTGGATGATTAAAACAATGATAAGTATCAGTTAAGTCTATCTTTAGCTCTTTGATAGCTAAGCATTTTGTCATTTTATGAACTCTTTGTTCTATTGGTCAACACTTTAGTTAGTCATCGGTGTAACTGAATGTTCTGTCAATGTGACTTCAGTTGTCATTGGGATCTTCATCCTTGTCTTTTTCATCGAGCAATACTATGACTTTTCTCATCTGTAATGCTGTGCATTTTCTCATCGGGTAACACAGTGACTTTGCTCTTTTACTCTGACCATTGGTGTGCACTCCGTCGGTGTATAAAGTCACTTAGTGATTCCTTGACTTATATGCATTAATGATAGTATATCCTTTGACTCATCGATTCTTTGTAGTCTTTGGAAGTATTTCCATGACCATATAGATTATATCAAGTTGACATCAATGACAATACAATACATTAACTGATTTAATGCCTTTCATGATCATCAACTTAACATCCTGAAATATTCAATTAGTTACATGTCATTAGTTAATAGGTTACCAGTTTTGTGTTCTTGAGTGACTAGTGATAAATCTTTGATCGATGATTAGTTTTAAGTTATGGTAGGAGAGATTGAGTTAGTCACGATATGGTGACATGTCTTCATGATTTAAGGTGACCATCTGGCATCTCATTTCTTGATGCTAGCATGTGGAGAAGTTTCTTGAAAAATCTCGTGTTTGGTCAAAACTTATTTGACTCCTTGAAATAACGTTCTATGTAAATCATTGTATTGGATGACATAATCTTGGAAAAATGTTATGAGTGTTTAATTATGTTATGTGGCATATTGGATTCAAAGGGGATGCTTTCAAATTCTAATTTAGGTTTTTATAAATGAGGTGGACTTAATAGTTTAGTATATAATGGATGAAGTTGAAGGTTAAGGTTGTTGATCGTGTGGTGAAGAAGTGTGGTGTAAAGTGCGAGTTGCGATTAAGCCAAGGAAGATTTATGTATTTTATGAAGATATTGTGTGCTTTAGTGGATTTGATCAAGAAAAGGTAGTGATGTTGTACAGAACATTATTTATGTTCTTCCCTAACACTTGTAGCAAGTTAAATCCCTTAATAGGATAGATCCTAACATATATTTTTTTGTAAATCCTCTAACAAGGTGACACTTTGTCAAGTTATTAAAGTCCTATAACAAGGGTACTCTTAATAGGGTAAATGTACTAATAGGCCTAAGGTGAATGCCTTAACCGGGTAGCACCTAACAATGTGTTTATAAAATTTTAATGTGGTTAATCTCCTCAAATGGCATACTTCAGAAGAGTACATCATCTAGTGGGTACTATTCCCCACCGTAGTTTTTTCCCTATTCAGTTTTCATGAGATAAATATGTTTTTGAATTGTTTAGATTGATTTGGTTTCTTATGATTTTTATTTGTTTTTTCTAAGGTTAATCTTGTGAATTCTAGTTTAAGTTTGAAGATAGAAAAGTTTGAATTATTTTGTAGATTAGTGATTCCCCCCCAGTAATCTGACCTAAAGACTAACAATTGGTATCATAGATTTGGTCTTCTATTTTTGTGAAGCATTAATTTGTTGAGGTAAAGATATGAATATGATAAGAAAGGAAGGTCCTAAATTCACAATAGAGAACTATTTAGCATGGTGCCGTCAGATGAAGCTCTATCTGGAAGGTATGGGTGATCAGTATTGGGATCATGTGGTTAATAAATATATTGTCCCTTCACGAACCTTGAATACAGATCAATTGAAGGAAATTTCAGAACATAATGCTACTATGGAACTATTGCTAGTACTCTTTCTGATGCAGAGTATGTTGATATCAAAGACTTGGATACTGCTAATGAGATGTGGGAAAAATTGAAAATCGTTTATGTTGGAGATCCACATGTGTAGAAAGAAAAGGTTGATAGCTTGAGAGGAAAGTATGATGATACATGGAAGTAAGAAAATGAGAACATTGAGCAATATCATCAGATAATCAATGAATTTGTTGTTGCTTTCTAAGGTGCTGGTGGTAATTTTCCCAAGGAGGATTGTGTAAGAAAAATGTTGAGAACTTTATTTTATGAATATTATATTAGGGTTTCAACCATACAAGAGCTCAAATCTCTAGGAAACTTTATTTTTACTCTTGATACATTAATAGAGAAAATATTTCTATTTGAGTTAAGAAATTATGACAATAGTATGCCTAAAGTTGAAGCTGCTTTCAAGTCATTATTGAATTTTTCACCATCTAGGAAAGGAAAGGAGATAACTAACAACTCTTCAACATGTTATCCTATGAATCTATCTTATCTATAGAAAGAGAACTGGATGAATTGGAAGCTTTATTTGCTATAAGGAAACCTAGTGGGAAAGGTAAATATAAGGGTAAGTTACCTACAAAATTAGACACATTTCTTCTAGATTCCCTGATAATGGCAGGAAGGAGAAGCCAAGAAGATTCAAGGATAAAATCAAGAAAGCATGGTATGTAGCTGAGGAAGGTGTTACTGATGAAGAATTTGAAGGAAGAGATGAAGAAGAAATTGTTTTTTTGGTAGTAAAGGAAGAAACCTAAGAAGTAGGTGAGAAAGATTTGGTTTCTAACATGAATCATAGTGGTAACTGGATTATTGATAGTGGGTGCACTCATAATATGACCGGTGATAGAAGAAAATTCAATAATAAGGAAGAATGTGATGAAAGATCGATGAGATTCAGGAATGATGCTCCCTATATGGTAATAGGTAAAGGATTTATTTCTTTGAATGATAAAACAAAATTGTGATGATGTTTACTAGGTTGATGGTATGAGGTACAATTTGTTAAGTGGCTCTCAGTTGAATAACAAAGGATTTAGATTGAAGTTCAATTAGGGTAGTTGCATGATTATTGGGAAATCAAGAGTGTTGATTGCTATCGGTGAACAAACTAGAGGTAACTTGTTTCATCTAAATTCTACTATTAATCCTTGTCTGATTTCCAAGGTAGAATTATTTTGGTTATTGCATAAAATCTTTTGTTATGTAAATTTTGATAACCTTATCAAAGTTAGTAACATGAAGTTAGTGAGAGGTTTGCCTAACCTAATGAAACCAAACAATGTAATGTATAAAGAATGTCATCTTGGGAAGTTAACTAGTTCTAGTATCATCAATAAAAATTATTCTTTTGGAAAAATTCTAGATATGGTTTATAGAGATATGTGTGTTCCAATGAGAACTCGGATTTACTATGGTGATAGATATTTTATGTTGGTTGTTGATGATTATTTTATAATGATTTGGGTTATATTTTTGAAGGATAAATATGAAGCTTTTCACATGTTTAATATCTACAAAGTGAGAGTGGATAAGGAGACTAGTAAGACCCTAAAATATATTAGAGGAGGTGAGTTTACCTCACAAGAATTTACTACATATTGTGAAGAAGAGGGAATTCAAAGATAAATGTCAGCTCCTATAACACCTCAGCAGAATTATATTGTTGTAAGAATAAAAAGATCTATCATTGTTTGTGCTAGAATATTAATGATTTAGAAGGGTGTTGCACAAAAATTTTGGAGAGAAGCCGTGAGAACTGCTATGTATACATTGAATAGAGTTCAGTTAAAGAAAGGTACAATCAAAACTCCCCATGAGATGTGGTATGTCCAATCACCATGTGTAAGTTATTTCAAAAAATTTGGGAGTAGATGCTACATAAAGAGAGATGAAAATATAGGAAAGTTTAATCCAAGAAGTGATGAGGGGATATTCTTAGGATACTCCTTAAAGATAAAAACCTACAAATACTTGAAAAAGAGAATAAATTAGATAGTGGAAAGTGAAAGTGTAAGAATAGATGAATTTTCTAAGAAAAATCATATATCTAGCAAGAATGAACCTGAAGACTATTATGGGTTTGTGTATGTACAACCGGTGGAGCAAGATGCTAAAAATCAAGATAGAAAAGTCAATGAGGAGTAACTAGTATAAGCAGTTGAAGAAACTCCTAGATCTGAACTAGTATTCCTAAGGTATGTAAAGTTGAATCATTCCCCTGATCAAATTATTGTTTACATAAATGTTGGTGTATTAACAAGAAGAAATACAAGATAAGGTATTTATTTTCTATCTAAAATTGAACCTAAAATAATGAAAGATGCATTGAAAGATGAAGATTGGGTGAAAGATATGGAAGAAGAATTGGAACAAATTGAGAAGAAAAATACTTGGAGATTAGTGCCCAAACTGATAGATGAAAATATGATTGGTACAAAGTTGATTTTCATAAACAAGATGGTTGATACATGTGAAGTGGTAAGGAACAAGGCAAGATTGGTGTGCAATGGGTATGCACAAGAGGAAGGCCTGGACTATGGTGAAACATTGGGACCTGTGGCCACACATGAAGGTGTAAATATATTGCTTACATGTGCTACCTATAAAGGATTCAAGGTATATCAAATGGATGTTAAGTCATCTTTTACTAATGGTGTTTTCAAAGAAGAAGTATATAATGAACAACATGAAAGATTTTATAACTCATAAGGTAAGAACAAGGTGTGTAAATTATATAAATCCTTTTATGGATTGAAGCAAGCATCTAGGGAATGGTATGAACATTTTCATTCATATATGATTTAGATTAGTTTCATCATGAGAAGTGATAATAGTAATGTGTATTTGAATATTGAGAAAGATGATAAGTTTTTGATTATATAGATATTTGTAGATGATATCATTTTTTGTTTCAATGATGAGATGAGAAGATCATTTGCAGATGAGATGAGAAGATCATTTGCAGATGAGATGAGGAAATATTTGAGATGTCAATGATTGGAGAGATTAAATTATTCTTTGGATTACAGGTTCAATAGATGAAGGATGATATCTACATAGGTTAGTCCAAGTATTTAAAGGAGATCTTGAAGACTTTAGGGTTTGAAGACTAAAAACCGGTTGGTACCCCTATGATAAATGGTTTCAAACTATCAAAGGAATATGATTTCAAAGAGGTGGATGAGACACATTATAGATCCATGTTTTGTAAGCTACAATATGTAGTACAAAGAAGACCAGACATAGCATAGGTAGTTGGATTAGTGGCAATATTTTGTTCTAATCCTAGGGAATCTCATTTGGTTGGAGTAAAGAGAATTTTGAGATATCTTAAGGTAATTGAATATTGTGGTCTCTAGTATGGGCATAAAGGTGATTTCTCTTTGAATGTGTTTACTGCAGCAAATTAGGTAGGAAATGTTGATGATCAGAAAAGCACAAGTGAAGGAGCATTTTTTTTCTTGGTGAGAGGCTTGTATCCTGGAGAAACAAGAAGAAAAAATGTATATATACATTAACAAATAAAGTTGACTATGTTGTTGTTATAATTAATTATACATAGGTAGTATGGATCAAGCAGATTTTGGAAGGAATTAAGGAGAAGGTAACTGAACTAGTGGTTATCTATTCTAATAATACAAGTTATTTTAACATTTCAAAGAGCCTGGTAATGCACTCTAAGAGTAAGCATATAGCTATCAAATATTATTTTCTTAGAGAATAGGTAAAGGAAAAAGAAGTAAGGTTGGAGTATGTTCCAAATAAGGAATAGGTTGTTGATATTTACATTAAATCATTTCCTAAGGATGCATTTGAGTATCTAAGAGGTAGGTTGCGGGTTATTCCCCTATCTGAGTTGAATTAGAAGAATATACAGTTGCATCAGTCCTTGTGTCTTCATTGAATATCTTTTGTATAGATTTGAATTATGTGGCTACTCCTTAAGGGGAGTAGTCTATGAAGTCATGTGTGTTCAGTACAAACAATATCAGGTGTGTTTGATGCCTTTGGAATATCTTTTCAAGAGGGAGAATGTATGCTAAAGAGGAGAATGAGTGAAGTTCAATGAAATGTGGAGTAATTGTAGAATATGTGAAAGATAGAAGTGGACAGATTTTTGTTTCATATGATATCATGTTGGAGTAAGAAAGTGAGTGTTTCCATCAATTCCAAATGGGGAGATTGTTGGCATATCTCATGCAGTGATGTTACGTGATTTTTGAAGATATAATGATAAGGTTTTATAATATGATGATCAGATATTATGTTTTTATTGATGTCAATTATTGAATTTTTGTTAGTAGCATGATGCAAAGCATAGTTATGAGGAATTAAGGATTGTGGTGGTTTTAGTGGTTGTTATCTTTGGGGGAGACTTAGGTGTGTCTCTAGATAAATAATGTATGATCGCTACTGCTGAAGTGATCGTATGAGGAAATTGTGATTGTTTGAAGTCTAAGAATGAAATTTCTAGAATAGTTAATGATAGGTGATAGATGATTTGAATGCTTTGTCAAATCTATATTGTATCTTGTGACAAGGTTATAAGATATGTTGGGGAATAGTATTTAAATTCTATAGTTGCAACAACAACTATTTTGAGTGACCGGTGTGCAGGATAGGTGACCAATGAGAAGAGACGGAGTCATTAAGAGGTTAGATTATTAGTGTTCTTGAGTGATCAGTGATAAATCTTTGATCGATGATCAGTGTTAAAGTTGTGATAGGATCGATTGAGTTAGTCACTATCTAGTGATGTGTCTTCATGATTAGAGGTAATGATCTAGCATCACATTGCTCGATGCTAGTGAGTGGAGAACATTCTTGAAGAAGCTAGTGTTTGCTCAAAATATTTTTGACTCCTTGACACAACATTCTATGTATATCATTGTAATAGCCGACGCAGTCTTGGAAAATTGTTTTGTGCATTGAATTTTGTTATGTGGCATGTTGGATTTGAGTGGGATGCTTTGAAATTTTATTTTATTTTTTAATCAAGGCAGTGGACTTAATAGTTCAGTATATAATGGATGAAATTCAAGACTAAGGTTATTGATCATGTGGCGAAGAAGTGTGAGTTGGAATCAAGCCAAGGAAGATTGAAGTATACTATGAATATATTGTCTGCTTCAGTGGATCTGATCAAGAATAGGTATTTTGTTCTATAGATCACTATTTATGTTGTTCTTTAATATTCACAGTAGGTTAAATCCCTTAATAGGGTATATTCTAAGAGATCTTTTTTTGCAAATCCTTTAACAACCTGACACTTTGTCAAGTGTTTAAAGTTCTCTAACAATGCTACTCTTAACAGGGTAAAGGTCCTAATAGGCCTAAGGAAAATGTCTTAACCAGGTAGCACCTAAAAGTGCTATTGTAAGCTCATCATAGGGCGTACTTTAGAAGAGTACATCATTTAGTGGGTACAAATCCCTACCATGGTTTTTTCATATTGGATTTCCTTGAGATAAATATGTGTGTAATTTTTTTGGATGGATTTGGTTTCTTATGATTTTCATTTTCATTTAATAAGGTTAATCTTCTCAATGTTGGTTTAAGTTTGAAGATAAAAAAGTTTGGATTATTTTGTAGACTACTGATTACCACCCCCTCTCAGTAATTTGACCTCAGGACTAATACTTCTTTCCACAAAATAAGCATTAACATTATAAAAGAGATCTTCTATAGATGATTTTTCATTTGACCATTCAGGTAAGAGAGATTATAAATAATTAAGATAAGCAATATCCTATGTATTTTATTACTCCATACGCCTTTAGAGGCAATAATGAAACATATGTTAGTAATAACTGAGAGGGGGGGTGAATTAGTGGCCTCAAAAATTAATCCTTAAATCAACCTTTAAAACTTATTACGACTTTTAAGCCTTCAGTTATACCCAGTCCTACAAGATGAATGCCTTGAAATACTTATAACAATTTACTACTTGTTGCAATGCTTTATAAATCCTTCTTCTGTATGTTTACCGATAAGCATTATTTTATTTATAGAAACACAGTAAATAGCTAGAGTATACTGATTAATCTAGAATTGCATATGTGAAATATAAAAGAGTAAAGTAATGAAACCTAAACACATAACACATAGATTTTTAATGTGGAAACCCTGTTAAGGGAAAACCACTGGGACCAGTACCCCAAATTTTCACTCTTCTAAAGTGAGCTCGGTTAAGAGCCAACCCTGTTAAAGGTTACAAACACACTATTAGGTGTGACCTTGTTAGAGGATTTAACAGATAGTTTTTCACCTAGTATCTGGCATCTAATGCTACCATCCTTGATCAAACACTCACTTGGCCTATCAATAGGTATCGGGAATATCCAATGCTACTTTATATGATCAAACTTTTTGATACTCCTTGCGATGTATCTCAAATACAAAATACTTTTAAGTCCTTCTCGGTTAAGAGACTTGATGCTTCAATGGTTAAACTAAAACATTAAATGATCTATTCACACATACAACTTGAATTGCAGATTTTCATATCTATTGTAAGTGCATTACCTCTCTGATCAATATAATCAATTCTATACCTTTTCTCCACATTGTTCTTCTCTGTGATGTTGTCTCACTATTCCTCGGTGTCTGTAGAATCTAGATCTTTCCTCAGCTTGTGTGATTAGGTCTAAATGAAGATTTTCTTCTCCTTCAGAATCTCTTTAGAATCTTCCCTCTTTTCTCTTCACCCCACACTCAATTTGTAATCAATTGGGTTTGTCTCTTTATAGACATGATTCACCATTTCTTGGTTTTCTTTATTTTGTGCGTGATCCACAATTCTTTCCAATTAGATTTAAAGAAAACTCCATTTTTATCTCAAAAACATCTTCTTGCCAACTGGACAAAGAAGCTTTAAATCCATTACTTATCCTCACCTTTATCTAGTTGATTAAAAAAATGATAAGTATCAATTAAGTCTATTTATATCTCTTGACAGCTAAGCATTTTGTCATTTCTGAACTCTTTGTTCTGTCGGTCAATACTTCAGTTAGTCATCGGTGATAACTAATTGTTCCATCGGTGTGACTTCAATTGTCATCGGGATCTCCGTCCTTGTCTATTTTGTTAGGCAACACAGTAATTCTTTCCGTTGGGTTACTCTGTGCTTTTCTCATCAGGCAACACTGTGACTTTGCTTGTTGGTAATGATGTGCATTTTCTCATTGGGTAACATTGTGAATTTTCTCTTTTACTATGTTTGTCAGTGTGCACTTCGTTGGTGTATATAGTCACTTAGTGAATAATTGACTTATATGAATTACTAAAAGCATAGCCTTTGATTCATCAGTTCTTTGAAGTCTTTGGTAGTATGTCCATGACCATAAAAATTATATCAAGTTGACATCAATGATAATACAATACATTAACTAATTTAATGCCTTGCATGATCATCAACTTAACATCTTCAAACATTCAATTAGTTATAGTTCATCAATCTATCCCTTTGAAATTGATGGAAACACACTACTTTATCACACTATATTACTTCTAATACAATATGAAATATAACATTTGAAGTTCATCAAACTACCAATCTTATGTACTATAACCGATACAAATATCTAATCATCGGTAAGTTCATATAACTTAGATTTGATTCTTGCATCTTTCTATCTATCTTCAATCCCTTCACTGGATAGATGTAGAATATTTCTTTCTCTAATTTTATGTGTTCACCTTCTGTGTCAAACTCTCTCCCTTTCACTGTTCTCCTTTCTTTTGATGTCTCTTGTCAGTGATTCTCTTCCTTTGTATGTACTCTCATTTTCTTCTTATATACCGCCCTTTCTGTATAATCTCTCCCATGGATATAATCACTCCCTGAATTGATAATATCTCTCTATTAGGTGATAATATGTGATAATGGATGTAATCTCTCCCTTTGATAGCAATGCCAAACAAACATCTTTGCCAAACAAACTTTTGATAGTAATGCCAAATGAATCCTTTATATCCATATTATATTCCTTGAATTTCCTAATCCATCGGCAATACAATAACTCTAATTCTCAAAGTAGATAAATATCTTGTTGTTTATATATTTATTTTTGAATTCCATCTCTCTGCTTGCATCAACATGAATAATATTCTGATAATATATAGGCTGATGCAGCCTTCTAGTCATCTTACTGACTAGTGGAAAAGGGTCTGACCCCTAGTCTCTTTCTCAAGTACTCAAATGCATCCTTGGGAAGTATCTTGGTGAAGATATCGGCCAATTGTTCCTTTGATTGCACATACTCAAGTATCACCTCCTTTGCTTTTACTTGTTCTCTCAAATAATGATACTTGATGGCAATATGCTTTGTTTTAGCATGCATGACTGGATTTTTGGAAATATTTATTGCACTTGTATTATCACAATAGATAGTTACTGGTTCAAGAATTTTCATATGCATACCTTCCATTAGTTGTTTGATCCTTGCAATATTTGAGCAATATGCAACAACAACAACATACTCTACTTCAATAGTAGATTGAGAGATGCATCCTTGCTTCTTGTTGATCCATGTGACAATTCTATCACCCATAAAGAATTCTCCTCATGTTGTGCTCTTCCAGTCATCAATGTTTTCAGCCCAATCAACATCGGTAAAGACGTTAAGTTCAAATTTTCCTTATCTTCTATACCATAAGCCATATTCCTTGGTATTCTTCTGATATCTTAGGATTCTTGTCAAAGAAGTCATATGTGATTCCCTCTAATTACCAGAAAATATAGCAACTATTCCTACTGCATGTGTAATATCTGGTCTAGTATGTACAACATACATGAGTTTTCCAATCATAGATATGTACAAAGTCTGATTTACCTATGATGACTTGTCCTCCTTTGTTAGCTTACATCCATTTTCCATTGGTGTTCCAACTGGTTTGGACTCTTCCATCTTGAATATTTTCAGTACTTCTTTGATGTATTTAGATTGTGTAATGAAAATACCTTCATCTTGTTGCATGATTTGTAGACCAAGAAATAACTTGATCTATCCAAACATAGACATCTAGAACTCTTTTCTCATTTCATTTGCAAATGATTTTCATAGCATATCATTGCCTCCAAATATGATGTCATCAAAAAATATCTCAGGAATCAAAATGTTAGCATCAATATCTTCCTTCAAATAAAGATTACTATTTTTACTAGTCCTTACAAATTCAATACTTATAAGATAGGAATGAAGTCTTTCATACCATGCTCGGCGTGCTTGTTTCAATCTATATAGGGATTTGTGTAGTCTACATACAATTTCCCCTTTTTCTGTATCAACAAACCCTTCTAGTTGTTTAATGTATACCTCTTCTTCAAGTATTCCATTTAGCAATGCAGACTTGACATCCATTTGATATACCTTGAATCATTTACATGCAGCATAAGCAAGTAATATTCTTACTCCTTCTAGCCTAGCAATAGGTGCAAAGGTCTCTCCATAGTCAATCCCTTCTTCTTGTGCATACCCCTTGCATACTAGTCTTTCTTTACTTGTGGTGACTTCTCCATTCTCATTCAGTTTATTTCTGAATATCCATTTTGTACTGATGACATTATTTTCATCTAGTCTCGGTATAGGTGTCCATGTCTTGTTTTTCTCAATCTGCTCAATCTCCTCATTCATAGCACTAAGCCATTCATCATTATCAAGTGTAGCATTGACAGATTTTGGCTCATAATCACAAATAAGACATCTTGTATTTAGAGACTTACTTCTGGTTCTCATACCAGCCTTCTTGTCTCCAATGATCTAGTTTTGTGGATGGTTCCTTATGACATATCTGGAAAGTACAAGTTTAGATCTTTGTCTATCATCTTTATCATCATTCTATCCTTCATTATGATCTCCATCACTTTGTGCATCATCTTGAGCAATATCTTGATTGTCAGTATTTGCAGCGTGATGCTCGGGTGCAATGATCTATTTCTAAGGAGATCTACATTGTTGGTCAAGTAGAGTGTATAGTTCTTAATTGTATAGAAACCTATTGTAGTCCTCTAGTTCTTTTGTGATTTTCTTTTCATTCTTCTCTACAAATTCATCTATCTTTACATTTGCACTTTCAATAATTTTTTTTGAGGCTTTATTGAGACATTTATAACCTTTTCTCTTCGTGGAATACCCTAGAAAGATTCCTTCATCACTCTTGGAGTCAAGTTTTCCATTTCTATCATCTTTTAAGATATAATAGTGACTACCAAATTTTTTTAAATAACTCACATTGGGTGTGTAACCATACCATAGCTCATAAGGTGTCTTTTTTGTGTCTTTCTTCAATTGTACTATGTTCAGTGTGTAAACAACAGTACTGACAGCTTCCCTCTAGAAGAATTGGGTGATGCCTTTTTCTATCATTAGTGTCCTTGCACAATCAATTATGGATCTATTCCTTCTTTCAGTAATTCCATTTTGTTGTGGTGTTCTCAGTGCAGAAACCTGTCTTTTGAATCCATGCTCATTACAAAAGTTAGTGAATTCATCTAAAATAAATTCCCCTCCTCTATATCATATTAAGCATTTCAATTCTTTACCTCTTTGTTTCTCTACCATTGCTTTGTACCATTTAAACATCTTAATGATTCATATTTATCTTTTAGAAACTTGATTGTCATCATTCTAGAGTAATAATCAACAAAGGGAATAAAATATTTGTCTCCATAATAACTCTTTGTCCTCATAGGTCTACATAGGTCAGTATGGACTAATTCTAGAATGGCATCGAATGTATGGTTTTTTCTTTTGAAACTAGACTTTGTCATCTTACCTTTTTGACAATTCTTACACATGATATTGTCAGGCTTAACCATCATCGGTAAACCTCTTACATTTATCTTTTTGCTTATCTTTATCATATTGTCAAAGTTCACATGACACAATATTTTGTGCCAAAACAATATCTCTTCATTTCTAGCAATTGAGTAAGTGGTGTCAGTATCATTCAGATAGAATAAGTTACCTTTTGTCTTCTCACTGGTACCTATCAGATTTATTAATTCATTGAAGATCTTTGCCTTCTTATTTTCAAATGCTACTCCGTGACTTGAATTATTCAACTGAGAAACACTCAATAGATTATAATTCAATCCTTTCACCCAATAATAATTTTCACATTTTATTAGGTTATTCAACATTATAGTTCCTCTACCTTCAACTGGACAAGGTGTATCATTAGCCATTCTTACTGATCCACCATTGTAGTATTCAAAAGTCTCAAACTTTTTCTTGTCACCGGTCATATGGTGAGTGCAGCCACTATCTATGATCCAGACATCATTTTTACTAACTTTAGATATGAGTGTAATTTCTACATACCTTTCTTCATCATCATATGAATCATCTTTTACTTCAACAAACACCATCTTGATGTCTTCATTAGATTCGGTGTCAGTATCATCATCTTTACATTTATCGAGGTAACTGTTTCCTTTGTCGTTGTAGTCTCGGGTATCTCTTCTTTCTAATTGACGGTTGCTTCTATAATCACCGTTGTCATACTTCTTTTCAAATGACCTGTCATAACCAGTGATTTTTTTAGTGGCTAATATTCGCCAATTGGCTAATTTTTGAAATTTGAGAATCCAAATTTGGCTAATAATTCAAGATTTAAGGTGACCTAAATCGCCAATTTTTTACAAAATTTTATTTTAGAAATATTTAAATCGCCAAATTATTTATTTTATTAAAAATTTGAACTCAAAGATTTGCCTAATATTTGATAGATGGTTAGATTCAATTCACGTAAATTTTATCAGTTATTATAGAAATGTAAATTAATTCACCAATAATATATCATAACTATTAGTTATAGTAAGGTTGTGTCACCAATATTAGTTGTCATTATTGATTTAAAACATCATCTAGTGATCTTCATTATATTTCAGGGGGCAAAAATGTTACTATCTTATTTGTAACGCTTATCGGGGCTAAGATTTCCTTTGGATTGTTGATAAATCAATGACACTGAAGAAATTTTGGGTCCTATTATAATAATAAAAATAACGATACATTTACTCACACAATACAATGAGGATTATTTGATTATATTTTAAATAAATGGTAGGAACTAGATACTATAGAGTTCCCTTAAACCCATCAAATATTTTCATAGTTAACCTAATAATTTTCTATAAGAAATCTTTTTTCTTCAAATATATTTATTTTCCATGGCCATTAATGAAATTTTGGTTATTGTTTGAGATTTTCCAATACTTTCTACAAAAAATTTGTGATTAAAAAATAATCGCCAATACAAATAATTTATTTTCCCCAAAAATTGAGAGATTTGCCAATAGGAATTATTTTTTTTAAAAATAAAATGTAAGATTCGCCAAGATTTTATATCTTTTTCTGGAGGGGGTTTTCTTAAAGTTATCCCTGGTCATAACTTCTATCATATTTTCTTCTATTAGGAAATCTTGTAGCAAAGTGTCCAATCTCTTTACAATTAAAACAAACAAGTGGTAATTTACCTTTGTATTTACCTTTGCCTCTCTGCATTCTTCTTTCCATAAGTGCTTCAATTTCATCAAGATATTCTTCTTCACTTTCACTATCACTATCTTTATCAAGATACTCTAGGTTTGGTAAGATACTATTATCAAAATTGTTCATCTCAAATGAAATTAGTCTTCCAATCAAATTGTCTAGAGTAACATTGCTATTTTCTACTGCTCTAATTTCTTGTATGTCAGATACTCTAATAGCATAAGTAGGTAGTAAGGTTCTTAGAATTTTACTTACCACTACATCTTCTTCTAGTACACCTCCAACTCCTCGGATAGCATTGACTGCCTTTTTTATTCTTGTGTTGTATTGTGTCATGTTTTCACCTTCTTTCATTTTGAGATCATCAAACATTCCTCGAAGGCTTTCTGCCTTGGCTCTCAAAAAATAAATTTCATGACCATGTACAACCATGAATTTGTCCCACATCTGCTTTGCAGTCTTGCAAGTTTTGATATCTTCAAATTCAACATTAGAGAGTGAGGAAGCAAGCTCTATCATTATGCATTTGTGCTCATGCTTCTCTCTTAATTTTTCAACTGTTGGTGCTCCTATGGGCAACACATATTTAGTATCTAAGTATTAAGTAACATCATTTCCAATACCTGATAAGTGGAGTCTTATTCTCCTCTGCCATGAAGTAAAATTGTCTTTGTTCAACTTGGGCACATCTCATTTTTTCATCTTGTGATCTTTAGCTTAGGTCTTGAAACCTTCCTTCTAAGAAAACAAGCTCTGATACCAATTGTTAGTAATAACTGAGAGGGGGGCTGAATCAGTGGCCTCAAAAATTAATCCTTAAATCAACCCATAAAAATTATTACCACTTTTAAGCTTTCAGTTATACTCAGTCCTACAGGATGAATGCCTTGAAATACTTATAAAAATTTACTACTTGTCAAAATGCTTTGTTAATCCTTCTTTTGTATGTTTACTAATAAGCAGTCTTTTATTTATTGAAACATAGTAAATATCTAGAGTATACCGATCAATCCAGAATTGCATATGTGAAATGTAAAATAGTATAGTAATGAAATATAAACACGTAACACATGGATTTTTAACATGGAAACCCTATTAAGGTAAAAATCACTAGGATTGGTACTCCAAATTTTTGCTCTTCTCAAGTGAGCTCAGTTAAGAGCCAACCCTGTTAAAGGTTATAAGCACACTGTTAGGTGTGACCTTGTTAGAGGATTTAAAAGATAGGTTGTCACCTAGTATCTGGCATCTAATGCTACCATCCTTGATCAAACACTCACTTGGCCTGTCAATAGGTATCAGGCATATCCAATGCTACTTTCTATGATCAATATTTTTGATACTCCTTGGGATGTATGTCAATTACAAAAGACTTTTAAATCCTGCTCGGTTAAGAGACTTAATGTTTCAATGATTAAACTGAAACATTAAATGATGTATTCACACAGACAACTTGAATTGCATATTTTTAGATCTATTGTAAGTGCATTACCTCTCTGATCAATATAATCAATTATATACCTTTGATCCATACTTTTCTACTCTGTGATGTTGTCTCACTATTCGACGATGTCTGCAGAATCTAGCTCTTTCCTTAGCTTGTTTGATCAGGTCTGAATGAATACTTTCTTCTCCTTCAGAATCTCTTTAGCATCTTCCCTCTTTTCTCTTCACCCCACACTCAATTTGTAATGAATTGGGTTTGTCTCTTTATAAACATGTTTTACCATTTCTTTCTTTTCTTTATTCTTGGCATGATCCACAATTCTCGCCAATTAGCTTTAAAGAAAACTCCAGATTTATCTCAAAAAGATCTTGTTTCCAACTGGAAAAAGCAGATTTAAATCCATTACTTATCCTCAATTTTATCTGGTCAATTAAAACAATGATAAGTATCAATTAAGTATATTTATAGCTCTTGACAGCTAAGCAGTTTGTCATTTCTGAACACTTTATTCTGTCAGTCAATACTTCAGTTAGTCATCGGTGATAACTGATTGTTCCATCAGTGTGACTTCAGTTGTCATTGGGATCTCCATCCTTGTCTATTTCATCGGGAAACACTATAATTCTTTCCACCGAGCTACTTTGTGCTTTGCTTGTCAGGCAACACTGTGACTTTGCTCATCGGTAATGTTGTGCATTTGCTCGTCGGGTAACATTGTGACTTTTCTCTTTTACTCTATCTATCAGTGTATATAGTCACTTAGTGAATACTTGACTTATATGCATTACTGAAAGCATAGCCTTTGATTCATCAGTTCTTTGGAGTCTTTGGTCACTAGATTTGCAATATAGCAAAATTGCCAAAAGTTGCTTTAAAAAGTTGTCAACAACTTTCAAGCAACTTTCCTAATGTTGTCAAAAACTTGTAATAGCCCTCCCAAATGGATAATTAGTTTAAAACTCACATGTAACCATTGGGATCATCCTATATAAGCCCTCATGGGCGGGTGATAGAAAAACAACATGTAATTTGGCATTTAAATCAATAAAATAACCAACTTTCTCTGCAAATTTCATGTTTTAGAATGTTGTACAAATAGGTATAGGTAACAAGAAATGAACCAATGACTCCAAAGGTTGAAGTATCGAATCATCTTTCCAATGCACTTGGTCTCATAGGTTGATCAGCCCTGGTTTGAAAGATATCGGGTTTTTAGTGACTGTGTCTAGTTTGTGGCTGAAAATCAAGAATTGTGATAGGTCCTGATTGTTTAGGCACATTCCACCATGGGAAATTGATGCCCCTTGGTTAAATAAAAGTAAATTCAATTCTCTTTCATATTATTCAGGTTTGGAGAGTGGATTTGTAGGGGGTTGAAAATGCCACAAAGCCCTAGGTGTATGGCTCCATACATGCACCTCACAGCGAATTAGGACAGTCATCCTAAAACTCGGTTGGAGATTCATCAAGGTCTAAAATCATGGATTTGGAGTTGTTTCATATACCCTCACATGCCTCCATTCTCAATTTGTTCTTTGACATAGGGGAAAGGGTACTTGTAGTGTAACTTGAGCCTAATTAGGCCTATTGGTCTGGTCTAAATGTTGCAACAGCAGGGGTCATCACTCCAATCTAGTCCTTGGTGTTAAGACATGTTTTGTAAACCCTGATAGGGCATCAGAATATTTGACCAAACTATCCCCTCATTTGGAAACATTTTGTCTTATGTCCAAAATTCATCCTAGAAAGGGCTACAAGAATATTTCTAGGCTTGTGCAGCAGCATAGCCTTGTGTGTTGTTCAATGGTGAAAGAACCATTGGAATTAATAAAATGAGACCTAAGCAGGCTAGGACTTTGTTCATTAGCCACCTCTGGTCATGGTACCCACTTATTGAGGTTTAAGTAACCTTTTCCTTGAAGATACCTCTTAGTAATTTGTTGAGTATTGGTGTTTGGGACTAAGGCAGACCTAGTGATTAGGTCCCAATTTTTTGTAAGGTTTTGATAACCTCTACTAAGTACTATTTGATACTTGTGATAAGTATATCAACACTAGACCTTTCACATTGGGTGTTAAGGAGTTCAATCTTCACCAAATTTCTCATTGTTGGGGAGGCTTCCGCTGACCATTGCTGCATCAAGTGGTATCAGAGCCATGTCTACTCCTGAAGATGAAGAGATCCCTCCAAGGGTCACAAACAATGAGCAATTTGGTGAATATTAAACTCCTTAACACCCAATGTGCAAGGTCTAGTGTTGATATACTTATCACAAGTATCAAATAGGACTTAGTAGAGGTTATCACAACCTTACAAAACAATGGGACCTAATCACTAGGTCTGCCTTAGTCCCAAACACCAATACTCAACAAATTACTAAGAGGTATCTTCAAGGAAAAGATTACTTAAACCTCAATAAGTGGGTACCATGACTAGGGGTGGCTAATGAACAAATTCCTAGCCTACTTAGGTCTCATTTTATTAGTTCCAATGGTTCTTTCACCATTGAACAACACACAAGGCTATGCTGCTACACAAGCCTAGAAATCTGCTTGTAGCCCTTTCTAGGAGGAATTTTGGACATAAGACAAAATGTTTCCAAATGAGGGGATAGTTTGGTCAGAGATTCTGATGCCTTGTTAGGGTTTACAAAACATGTCTTAACACCAAGGACTGGATTGGAGTGATGACCCCTGCTGTTGCAACATTTAGACCAGACCAATAGGCCTAATTAGGCTCAAGTTACACTACAAGTACCCTTTCCCCTA
>MU225471.1:1127316-1152886 GCA_018584345.1 Thuja plicata | reverse complement strand
TTGTAACAAAAATTATCAAGGATTTCAGGTCATGATTGAACCTATGGAGCTAGGTGGAGTCGATGCCCAGTACCTACAAGCCTGCATCATGGTGAAACTATACATGTGCATATACATATACATGTACATATATAAGGAAGATAGTGCAGACAGATAATTGGGATTGTGACATCATGTTGACCTTACTAAGTGAGTAACTATGACTTCATCCCTAGTCATGAAATCACATCATAGATACACACACACATATGGCATCAAGTCTATAAATCATGAATTAGTTATAAAAAAAGGTTAAATCATAAACCATTAGGGCTATTTACATAATCAAATCAAATTTCCAAAGAGATAATCATATCATGAGTACATAAGTATGACATAAAAGGAATCATAAAACATGTGTCTAAACATATAGAATCATCACATGCGAGGACCTAATAATTAGGAAGACCTGGAAATCATAATCACTGATATAGAGAATCACTCACATAGAAATCGCATATGTTTGTCAGGTATCCATCCTAACACATAAGATCCTAAAAAATCATCATCATCAAATGGTGGTCACATACCAAAGGGATAAAAGCATTGATAAGAGACTCATTTTCAAACTAGATTAGAATAGAATGAGTTAAACAAGAACCTTAAACAAATACATATCCACAAAAGAAGCACTAAGATACCTTAAACATTACCAAAGGAACATTAGGGTTAGAGGGGTATTACATCCTCCCCCGCTTAGGTTTGAATTACTCCTGGAAGTTGAAAAATATTAAATGGAAACACATCACACATTAGATCTTAAACATATTTTAACCAATATCACGTACATGCAACCGATCCTTGGATCCATGCACTATAAATAAAATAATCCTCATAACATGGTTAGGCATAAAAAATATATATACATCCCAATCATTTTTATTATCAACAGCTAGGATAACTTCAACTTCATCAATCATTAGTACGAATATAACTTTCCTTTTAATTATAAACTAAGAACCAAAGTAAATAGCTTGAACCACTCAATTTTCCTTAAAATATATCAAAATATTACAATTTCCATCTATTTTCAACACATATAAATCAAATTTTGTAGAACATGGTAATACTTGCATCTAACATAATGATACATTTCTATCTGAAATGTAACATTGGCCATATCTGGAAATGTGCATTATAAGAAATCATATCAGTATACATCACCAGGATTAGACATCACAAGGCACAGGAGTGGACATGCCTCTTTAGAAAAGCTCTTATTCCAGGGTACAATATGAGTGTCATCTATATCCATAATCCATAATCAATACCTCATTTAGTGTCTTTATGGTTTCTTGGGCCATTCACACGAAGGCCCTCCATACAAGTCCATATATCATATCTTCTATTTGTGTAAGGAGGGTAGCCTCCAAGGAATAGACACCACAGATAGGCAGGTAGTGGATAGTCCTTGCATAATAGCCTCACATATACCCATCCTCAAGGCTTCCCTACATCCCCTTCCTTGTATACACTCACCAATTCCACCTCACGAGGCTTTAGTGAGGAATCACAACACAACACAAGACCAACATTTGAAAAAATAAAAAGAAACTAGTTTACCCACCAAAGTTCATAATTAATAGAAAGTGAATTATCAATTTTCAATAATAAGATAAGAGGAATCCAAGATGTTACAAAAATAAATTACATGCAAGATAAATTTCATAATTCGTGGCTAAACTATCACAGATAAAGATGAGAAAATTCATGTCCTACACAAACAAAGATGAAAATCACCATAAATTTCACATCACATAACTGTGTGACTATATTTAGCCACCTCATGTGGAAGGAGGGAAAAATATCTTGCTACTGCAATAGTCCCTCATGTGGTTGGGCCCAGGAAACACTACCCACATGGCATGAGGGTTCACCTCAGAAATGTCCCTACATTTGGTGGTGCAGAATGAGCATTCCAAAACACCCGACATGACTATACACCAAGTGGAGAAGGCAAACTCTTGTCATATGTCACAATACAGTATTCCTTGCGGAGTAAGAAGACATAGGACACACCACAAATAGAAATGTCTCTCAAAGATCACCGTCATAGCTAGAGGTATACATGGATATGTCCCACCCATATGCATATCGCATATATACAAATGAGCATCCATGGGTGCCCCTCTACAATAATGCAAGCATCTCAAATTAACAGGGACTATGTACTGTAATGCATCAATAAGATCCTTACCACAAGTCCTATCAAACTCACCAACAAAAATTTCATCAACAACAACACCCATACTACAAACAACATAAAACTCAACAACTTCACTAAGTTCAACCAAAGGAAATTCATTCCTAAACTCAATAATATTAACATCCTCAACAACCTAATTTTTAACTCCAACAAGACACTTCTCAACTTTCATATCATATCCAATCAATCGATTATGCAAATCAACCTTATCCATGCCTACCTCATCTACTTTTTCCTTTGAAATTTATTTCATACCTGATATCAAAACATTCATAGGTGTGTTCACCTCATCAATTTTTGTCTCTTTCTCAATAGAAACCCTAACTTTATTTCTCCTCCTTTGAACAATCCTTCTCACAGGAAAAACAATCCACCTCTTGATTGTGTAGATGCCAGCACAATCTCTTTATCTCTTCAGTAGCCTCCTCATAATTATTCTTATTTTCAAATTCCCTTTGAAAACCCACTAATGCACTTTGGATCTTATTCCTCACCTCAACCCTAAGGTCTTAAAACATCTACTCCACTCTTCTAGGGTTTATCCTATTCAATGACATGTCTCCCTTCACATGGTACAATTGCTTCAGCTCATTCCAACAATGGGATACCTCAAGGACCTCAACACATTCTAGGGTTCATAACTAGAAACATGTCCTTTTGGATCCATCTGTATGAAAACCCTTTGCAAATGCATGTAAGATTTGTACTCTTTCATCCCACAATAAATCATCTATGGTTTTGCAAGTTGAGGAATCAGATCTACCATCAAAATAATATCAACTACGCTCATAAAATATAATCCATGCCAAAAATTGATGCAAGAGCATCTTGGATTCTTGGAAATCCCGTATCAACCAAAAATATGTTTGTTTTGGTTTGGTAGCTTGTTCGTGACTGCTCAGTGAAGTGCTTGGTAACTGCTCTTTTTTGGTCAGTTCAAGGTTTGTTGGTTCACCACTCAGATCGGTTACTTCTCTTGGCTGGCTTCATCGATGGGGTCTTGGTGGTTATTCTTGACTTCTCGGTGGTTTCACCAATTGGTCTCTATGCTCGGTAGTCTTTCTCATGAAGTTGGTTTTTTGGATGTCGTATGTTCGGGCTGACATGTGCATTTAATTTTTGTACCATAATTAATGTTAGGGTCTTTTATTAGGATGTGTGTGGACCTAACTATGGGTCTTTGTTGTTTCCTATATTGGGTTTTTAGGATCTTTGGTGCCGACCTCTTTGGTTTCTCTAGTATATATATTTTTCTATTCTTAGATTTAGGAAGCACTTCTAGGTAGCAAAGGGTTTAGAAGATTTGGATCACAGGTCTATGACCTGGCATATATGAAGATTATTCTATAAAGATCTGAATGTATATGGCTGTAACCGAGAAGGCCTTACAGCCTGACATGTATTATGTGTGATGAAATAATATAAATTTCTACTTTCTTTGACACAGTGCAAGGCTGGGAGAATCCCCAAAGGAGATTTCCAAGCCCCTGGCTAATAACCACATAATGGAATATAAAAAAAACATATAGATTTGGATCCACAACAATGCAAATTTCCATAATAAAATCATAAGAATTTTATTCAACATGCCCGGCTGTAAGGCCTTCCAAGTTACGGTCAAATACAAGCAATTACAACAATAATTCTGCAAGAGCTCACAAGATCCAATTCCTAACTAGGTGAGATCCACACTATGGTAGAAACTCCAGGAAGAATCTAAAATTGTGCTCACAACAAGCCAAGAAACCTTCTTTTCTTCCAAGACCACACTTAGCTACTAGCTCTTCTGAACTTCACTCCTCTCTGCTACTCCATGTTGAATGAATCTAGACTCCACAAGACTCTCTACTTATACCCAACTATGTGGTGCAGGAGTACCTTAAGGTCTCATGGAGGATCTTTGCAAATTTTGTCTTGTAGGTGGTTTTAGACAACCACCAAGGTAATAAGGACTAAGGATAAAGTCCCTAGGTTGATTTGGTGTGTGAGCTGAGGTAAGAGTGTTTAGAGTCTTGTCATTTGTGTGTTCAATTAAGCTCTAGTGTTAAAGTCCTTGAAAATTTAACATGGGTCAAAGGTTAACCAAGACTCCAAAATGGAGTGGTATTTGTTATTTTGATGTTTTTAAAGTGTTTTAAGGTCTTATAGATTGATCTAGAGTCGAATGGAGCAAGTTAGGTTAGTAGAACATGAAAGGAGGAAAAGTTGTAAAAGTTGCTCATGACAACTTTGCAACTTTACAAAGTTGTCATGACAACATTTCCTAAAAACTAGGAAAGAGCTTTAATGGTGTTCTAATCCTGACCTAGGGGTCAAAACATGTGGTATTAGAGTATATAAGCCCAGAAAAACCCTAATCTAAATGTTGAAAGTGACATTTTATGGAATGTGTTTTGAAAAGCAAAGATTTGGATTGTATTTTGTGACAGAGCCTTCATGCAGACCTTTAATGGATTGAAAGGATTGAATTAATTACTCGATTTGGTGTTATTTTCATAGGTTTGGAATTTTTCTTAATTGTTTTGTAAATTCTTTAGTTTCACAGGTTTGCTGGTTTGTTAAGAGCCAATCATGTAAAGATGAGTCCCACTTGAGTTCCCATGGTTAAACTTCAATTGGCACTTGGAATAAAGTAGGAGACTATGTAATTAGTGTAAATATAAATTTTAGAGGTTGTATGTGTAGGGGATCTAAGTTTTCCATCAAGCCCTAGGCGAGTACAGGGGTATTCTCGCTAGGATCTTGAATAGAACAGAAGCAAGAGAGCTTGCTAGATGGATTGGTTTGAGCCAATCAGTAGTGGAGTGGTTTAGGGTAATGTTTTCTTGATACGTCTATGCAAGGAGAAGATCAAAGGAGGCCATTAGAGAAATTAGAGAAAGCGGAGAAAATTAACTGAACTGCATGCCCTAGAAACCCATAAAAATAGGGGTTTGGTAGAAATGCAATGTACGAATAGTTTGAAAAATTAAAACCTAGAAAATCCTTGAGCCTAGGGTGGTCTTAGGAAGAATCCTCAGTTAGTTTAGAGGGTTGTTAATAGAATATGGGAATAAATCCAAGAGTAGAGTTTCTAGGAGGGCTAATTGGACCAAAAAGGCTACAAGGCCTAAAATAAGAAATTAGTGAACTCGATGGAGGATCTTTGAAAGAATCCATCAGAAGGGGTCAAGATTGGTTAAAACCAAAGGAAAATCAGAGGGAACAACTTTTCCTATTTCCAAGAGTAATTTGGAGGCATAGTTGTTTGATGGAGCATTTGGGTACCTTGTTGGATTGAGAAGGATAGGAGAGTGGTTTGGAGTTGGTGAAGAGTTCTAAGGGAAGTAGAGGATCATATATTTGTCCTCTAGATAGGGTAGAGAAAGATACCTTAGGAAGACCAAAGAGAGGGTCTTTGTTAGAGAAAGAGTGCTCTTGTGCTTAGATCTCCCCATCAAAGTGGTATCAAATCCATTGAAAGGCTTCAAAAGTGGATAGTGTATGTCAGAGGGAAGTGAATCCATTAGAGAAAGCACCATGGTAACCAATTTAAAATTGGCAAGGGAATTATCAGAGAAACAAGTAAAGAATAGATTTCTAGAAGAAACTATGGAAGAGATGAAGCAGAAGCGGGTAGAAGTTGTAGATACTGCAAGAAAGATAAAAGAATAGATAGGAGAGGGTAAATATAAAGGGAAGAGTCAAGTTGAAGAGGAGGTAGAACTAGAACCAGACCCTCCATTACTATAGGAACCATTCCTCAAAGCCCTCAAGGTATTAATTGGAAAAGCATTAGAAGAAATTCTAATATTATTTGGAAGAATGGATGCAGAATTTGTGATGGAGTGGATTGAGGGTATGGAAAATCAATTTGAGTGTAATGGTATCACAGAGGCACTAAAGGTGAAGATAGACAAATCAAGGCTAAGAGGAAAAGTATTAACTTGGTGGAAGTTCTTTGAGGAGGAAAGAGAAAGAGAAGGGAAGAAGACAATAGATAATTGGAAATCTATGGTGGCTAAGGTGAAGGAAAACTATCTAGTAGAGGATTATGATATAAAACTACACAAGAGAAGATAGAATCTCAGACAAAAAAATTTAGATGTGGCATCCTACACTAAATAATTTAAAAAGCTATGCCTTAGGTCTAGAGTCCAATACATAGAAAGAATTAAAGTTGCTAGGTATCTCAATGGCCTTAGGTGGAACATACAAAAAGAGTTGAGCCTCTTTACCTTAACTTCTATCTGTGGGTGTTTCCAAATGGCCCTTAAGGTGGAAGAAAAATTCAAAAAGAAACAAGATTCAAACTCTATGGGTAGAGGAAGAGGTAGAGATTCTAGATGAGGACATAGAGGTGGATCTAGTGGAAGGAGAAATGACACCAGAAGCCAAGGAGATTCTAAGTTTGTAGAAAATTACCATGAGTCAAGAAATAGAGGATGATATAATAGAGGAAAAGGTTCTCATAGTGGTGGAAGGGGCATATCAGATGGTTTTGGAAGAAGCTTACAATTTGCTTCAAAGAAGTGTTATAATTGTGGAAAAATGGGTGACTCTTCATATAAGTGTCCAGATAAGCCAACATCTTCTCATGGTGAAAAGAAGATTGCATATGTGCCAGAAGAAGACATGACCAAACAGTCAGAGATAAGTTTGGATTCAGAGAAGGGAGAGAACTTCATTCTTAGGACAATTTTGATCAAAGAACCTACCAGAGATGAACACAAACAAATAAGGGCTCTTTTTAGGGTCAAGTGTAATATTCTTGGAAAAGTGTGTAGGGTCATAATGGACTCCGGATCTACTGATAATGTGATCTCAGAGGAAGCATTATAGAAGCTCAAAGTGACTAATATACCTCATGTGTATCCTTAAAAAGTGACTTGGTTGAATAAGGGACATAATATACTGGTTAATGAACAAGTGTGGGTTGATTTCACCATAGGTAAGTATCAAGACAAGATACTTTGAGATGTTTTTCCAATCGATGCATGCTATCTATTGGTAGGAAGACCATGGTAGTATGACAAGGAGGCATTCCACCATGGAAAGGAGAAGAAGTACTCATTCAAGAAGAATGGAGTAACTTATAAGATCCAGTCTTTGATAGAGGAAGAAACATTGGAAAAGATGGACTCCAATACTCTTCTAATAAGTGAGAAAGAATTCATATAAGATATGAAGGAGGAAGAAGGAATTGGTTATGCAATCTTGGTGAAACCAAAGGAGGAGGAGACACCTAAACAAGCACCTATGCCTACATAAGTTAGAAAATTTTTAGATTAGTTCCAAGACATCATATGGAAGGGACGCCAACTACCTTACCTCCAAGAATAGAAATCAGTCATCAAATTAACTTTGTGCCAGGGGCATCATTTCCTAATAAGGATGCCTACAAGATAACACCAAAGAAAAACAAAGAGATTGCAAGGAAAGTAAAGGAGTTATTGGACCAAGTTCTGATAAGAAAGAGAATCATTCCATGTGTTGTCCCAGTGGTTTTGGCTCCTAAGAAGGAAGGTAAGTTGAGAATGTGTACTAAATCTAGGGCAATAAATATGATCATAATAAGGTATAGATTTCCTATTCGTAGAATAGAAGACCTAATGGATTTCTTAGGGGGTGCTAAGTACTTCTCAAAGAATGATCTTAAAAGTGGATATTATCAGATTAGGATGAAATAGGGTGATGAGTGGAAGTTAGCTTTTAAAACCACAGAGGGGTTATATGAGTGGTTGGTAATGCCATTTGGTCTTAAAAATGCACCTAGTACTTTTATGAGGGTCATGAACAAAGTCTTAAAGGATTACATAGGGGTATTTGTAGTAGTATACTTAGATGATATCCTCATCTTTAGCAAAACTAAAGAAGAGCACATGAAGCACCTAGAACTTGTGTTGAAAATACTACAAGAAGAGAAGATCACCATAAATATTGAATAAAGTGAGTTTATGAAACAAGAACTAGTCTACCTAGGATTTATAGTATCCCAAGGGGACTTGAAGATGGATAAGAGTAAAGTTGAAGCCATTTTGAGTTGGCCTACTCCTAAGACAGGGACTAACATGAGAATCTTCCATGGGTTATCCCAATTCTATAGGAAGTTGTGAGAAGATTCAGTGAAATATGTGCACCTTTCCTAGATACCATTAAAGGTGGATTCAATACAAAGTTCATATGGACCAAGGAAGCCAATGAAGGGTTTGAAATATTGAAGAAGGAAGTGGCTACCCAACCTATACTGGTGTGTCCAAGTTTTGATAAGTTATTCATTATGGAATGTGATGCTAGTAACATAGCAGTGGGGGCAATCCTAAGTCAAGAAGGAAGACCAATAGCCTTCTTTAGTGAAAGGTTAAATGAAGCAGAGTCTAGGTATTCATCCTATGATCTAGAGATTTATGCATTGGTTCAAGCTCTTAAGAAGTGGAGGCACTATTTCTTTCCAGAATAATTTGTTGTATACACCAACAACCAAGCCTTAAGCTACATAAATACACAAGAGATGCTTAGTTTGAGGCATATAAAGTGGATGGAGTTTCTGCAATCATACACTTTTACAATCAAGAACAAGAAGGGGGTAAACAATAAGGTTGTAGATACACTTAGTAGGAGGTTGCTTACTATTCAAGAAATATAGTTGCAGAGCACATGGGTTGAAGGATTCAAGGATCTTTATGGAGGAGATGCATATTTCTTAGAGATCTATAAGGTATGTAATGATTTTGAAAATCACTTTCATAGTGAGTATGCAGACTATACTTTATAGAATGGTTTATTGTTTAGAGGGAAGAAAATATGTGTTCCAAGGGGTTCCATGAGGGAGAACCTCATCCAAGAGAAGCACAATGGTAGGTTAAGTGGACACTTTGGGTTAAACAAGACCCTAGACCTAGTGGAGAGATTCTACTGGTAGCCTAAAATGCAGAAAGATATAAGGAGGTATGTTGAGAAATGTGGAGTATGTCAGAGGGCAAAGGGGACATCATCAAATGAAATTATTTATCAACCATTTCCCATCCCAAATAGACCATGGGAGTGCATAAGTATGGATTTCATAGTTGGACTACCTAGGATACCAACTGGTTTGGATAGTGTGTTTGTGGTAGTCGAAAAATTTAATAAGATGAGTCACTTTATCCAATGTAAAAAAACACATGATGCCAGTCACATTGCCCACCTTTTCTTCAAGGAGATAGTAAGGATACATGGTTTTCCAATGAGCATAGTTGCAGACAGAGATGTGAAATTTATGGGGTACTTTTGAAAGACCCTCTAGAAGATATTGGATACTAATCTAGCTAATAGTTCTGCATATCATCCTCAAATGAATGGCCCGACAGAGGTAATCAACATGGTTCTAGGCAAATTTTTGAGATTTTTAACCAAGGAGTACGAACAAGGATGGGAACAAGTCATACCACAAGCAGAGTTTGCCTATCATGATAGTGCACACAGAAGTACTGATAGGATTCTATTTGAGATTGTATATAGATTACATCCAAGGGGTGTTTTTGAGCTTAGATATTTGAAAGGATATAAGGGGATCACTGGACATGCAAATGATTTTTCTCAGTCAATGATGGAGGTCCATGAGCAAGTGAAGAAGACTCTAATGAAGGCAAATCAGAAGCTTAAAGCTAAGAAGGATGAAGGGAGAAGAGACTTACAATTTAAGGTAGGATACTTGGTGATGGTATACTTGAACAAGGCTAGGCTACTGAAGGGAATACCCAGCAAATTGTAGATGAAAAGGATTGGACCATGCAAGGTTGTTAGAATAATAACAAAAATAAAGAGAGATAGGAAATTGTTTAATTCAATGAGCAGGAGTAAGAAGACTTACCATGAATTAGTGCAAAAAACTAGGAGCATTCACCAAAGATTCAAGCAACAAGGAGACAAGATTTTGAAGGGGGAAAAGAATGAAAAAACCCCCATGATATAAAGAAAGGGAAAAAAATCCTAAGAATGAGAGAGAGAGAGAGAGAGAGAGAGAGAGAGAGAGAGAAGATCATACAATAGTATTCAAGGATAATTAATCCTACTTAGTCTATCTAAGAAGAGAAGGAGAGACATCTCTTTAATAGAGACATGAGAGAGGAGTTGCATGGTAACTCCCATATCTATGTATGCCACATTTCAATAGTGTGTGAGACAAGTGTAGGATTCCTCATAAGGAGGAATAACTAAAAAATAAATTACAATAAAAGGAATTATCCTCACACTTGCACAAGAAGACAAAATAGGTGTAGGGATTCCATAAGAATCTCCTACTTACATTAGTACAAGTAAAGATTAAATTCTAACACACCCCTTTAATCTTTACTTGGGGTTTTACAAAAAAATTGCAAACGGATTATCCTTCTTGTAGTAGAGGAGGAAAACTTGTGTTCCTTCACTTTGTGTTGATAGTAGGTGATCGTGCAATGATAAGTGCTCGGATCTTTAAATAGGATTCCTTTGATTTTCGTAATGCAAGAGTGTAGGAGTTTGTGGATATAGGCCCAAATATTTTAGTACACTTTGAAGTTGTTCATTGTTACTTGTCCAAGAAGGATCACCTGAATCTACAAAAAAACAAGAACCATGAAGGGATCTCCCATTATTGGGATTTCCTTCTAAAGCTGAATCAGTAGAAGCCGAGTGTGAATCATCAAGTGTAATTTCATTATAAAGAGGTTTTGTAAACCAAATGGATTCATTACTAGATTCATAATAAAGAGTAGAAATAGGACAATCACCATCAATAATATCAATAAGAAGATTAGATTTTAGAGAAGGAGGTTGGTCCTCCATAGTAACCATTTGACTGTCACAAAATTCATAATCTACTTTGAAGCAGATAGGAACATAATCTCCTATAATACATAAGGAAAAAGTGACATGGATAAATGTATTAACAATTTCATCTTCTTGTTCTAAAATATCATCCAAAGAAGAATAGGTATACGAAACATCATCAACTTGTAACATGTGATCTCTATGAGGAAAATAGGAAGCAAGGGGATCATCCCAAAAACAAACATCATCACATGGGTCATCCCAAATAGGAAAGTCATATAAAGGATACATAATGTCACAGTGCGGTGTAGAGTTTTGGTGAGTTTGAAAGGTGTTCTCCAGGACATGCCAAGCCTGATGAGCCTCAGTACAATCAGAGATAAGGTGATATAAGTCTAGATTTAAAGAGAAGATAATTAGACAAAACGCTTCCTCATCTTTCAACTGCCAGGAATCATGGTCAGCCCGAGGAGCGGTGGATGTCGGTTTCAAATTTGGTGTAGAAACAATATCCAAAAGATGTCAAGATTTAAGAATATCAGACATGTGTGTCTTCCAAACAATATAATTGGAGCTTGTAAGTTTAAATTGTGACATAATGATAAGTGAAAAAAAAAATAATGATTAGAGAACACCAATATGCAAGAATATTTAACAAAAAAATTTGTGTAAATTATGAAACAAATTTATATTGCAATTAAATGACGGATTAGAAAAAAAAATCTATAATGCCAAAATGAATAGTATTAAAATGATTTTAAAAGATATTAAACAGAAAAAAAGTATAACAGATTAAACTTTTTGTTAAAGGAATTTAAAATTAAATTTAAAGATTAAACTTAATTATTAAAGAAATAAACAAATATGATGGATTAGAGTGATTTTAAAATAGGAATAAATATAGATAAGGTCAGAATGGATAATGAACAGCCTGCAAGAAACAAAAAATGTTAAGAGAATAATGATCATGCTAGAAGAAATGGAATAAGTTAGAAGGAACAATGATAGTGTTGCAGGAAAGCCAGACAAATGTTACAAATAAAAGAATAGAAGAACCTACAAAGAATGATGAAGATTCTCCTGCATAAACATGTATAACCTACAACTCTTAACAAAAGAGTAACCTGTAGTTATGAATTTAAAAAATATTTAATGATGCACTGCAAAGAAATCATTATGATGGACTGCAAAAAAAACATAACGTTATCCACCATAGAAATCGTTCCAAGCCCACAAATAATTTTTTTTTTTCTGAAATCTGCAATGCAAAACAGAAATCTCTGTATATCACCAAATCAAAAATTGAATTTGAGAAACGTATATCACCAAATCTCTATATATCACCAAATCTCTGTATATCACCAATGCTGCGTGATTACTTTAATAATGTATTTTGAGAAACCTGCAGTGGAGGAGGGAGGGATGGGGTTGCACAAAGGCACCCAAAAGGGAAGCATGCCCGACGGAGGTGGTCATAGGGGGATAAGCACAGGAGATCAACTCCAGTGTCTCGGTCCATAATGGATGGTAGGAGAAAAGGGAAGTGGGAGTCAGAAGAGGGGAGCAGAGTCTGAAGGGGCAGTGTGCGGGAGTGGAGCGCAGAATGGGGCACGTAGAAGATAAGCCAACAAAGAGAGAGCAGGGAGGAGGAAACGATAAACTGCGAAGGATAAAAGGAGGCTTGCGCAAGGGGATATAGAAAACATGCAATGCAAGAGAAGTCAAGAATAAGGGAGGTTGTGCATGAATTCTCCCTCCACAATGGAAGAAAAGGAAGATGGGTTGCGTGGAGAAAAGAAGAGTGCAGTGCAGGATAGGGAAAAGCTAGATGAGCAACATGAGGAATAGGAATAGCTGCGCAATGAATGAAGAAAAGAAGATATTAGTTTTAAATGAACTTGCTGTAAAATATCTAGATTCTGTAAAATATCATTACATATGTGAGTCTAAGATTCTGTAATGAGTTGTTTTCTTTGAAGTTAGCCTTGAAATTTCACTATAAATGAAATAGGCAATTTAAGGCTATTCAATAAATAGAAGCCAAGCATAGCAATGACAATCAAATTCTGGTACTCCACAACCAATTTTGCCTACTTCTATCATGTTTTAATGTGTCCTCTGTCGAATCAAAGATTATTCTTAAGTTTGTTCATATGCTGGCTTACATGAGTAAAAGCTGGAAAAAAATAATGCAATAGTCTATGGGGGTAAAAGATAACCCGTGAGATGGCCTAAAAAAAGCAATTTGAGCTGTACTGTGAAACTAAGCACTTAAAAAACACCACCTTGCAAACTACAACTTTGAATTTGATGGACGTCTCCAATAGGTGGTTCTTCTAGATAAACTTAGGTGCAAGGTTAAAGAAAAAAAACTTTGAAATCATGAATTAGTTAGAAAAAAACCGAGTAGAGATGCAGGAATAAAAGATCTAATAAATAGAGATATGTAAAGCTACAAAAACATATTAAAAATAAAACAAGATAAATATAAGCATCTGCAGATAATGAATAGAAGAAAAAAAGTTAGCAAAGATCTGTAAACTAGATTTATGAAACCTTGCAGAAAACCAGAGATTAAAATATTGAATCCTATAGATCAAATAAGATAGATCGATAAAAAAAACCAGCATGCAAGTATAGAGCCAAAACATGCAAAAGGAGTTAGATTAAAGATTTCGATTTTGATTTTTTTTCTCTCAATCAAATTAGTAAAAAATTATATACTAGCAATACACTCTCTCAAGAGTCTCTGATATTGGAGTGCTCCAAGATATGGTAGCTCCTTCACCTGTAAACTCAATAGAAGATTAAACCAACCTCCTCTGATACCATGTTAGAATAATAACAAAAATAAGGAGAGACAGGAAATTGTTTAATTCAATGAGCAGGAGTAAGAAGATTTACCATGAATTAGTGCAAAAAACTAGGAGCATTCAAAAGATGTCAAGATTTAAGAATATCAGACATGTGTGTCTTCCAAACAATATAATTGGAGCTTGTAAGTTTAAATTGTGACATAATGATAAGTGAAAAAAAAAATAATGATTAGAGAACGCCAATATGCAAGAATATTTAACAAAACAATTTGTGTAAATTATGAAACAAATTTATATTGCAATTAAATGACGGATTAGAAAAAATATATATATAAGCCAAAATGAATAGTATTAAAATGATTTTAAAAGATATTAAACAGAAAAAAAGTATAACAAATTAAACTTTTTGTTAAAGGAATTTAAAATTAAATTTAAAGATTAAACTTAATTATTAAAGAAATAAACAAATATGATGGATTAGAGTGATTTTAAAATAAGAATAAATATAGATAAGGTCAGAATGGATAATGAGCAACCTGCAAGAAACAAAAAATGTTAAGAGAATAATGATCATGCTAGGAGAAATGGAATAAGTTAGAAGGAACGATGATAGTGCTGTAGGAAAGCCAGAAAAATGTTACAAATAATAGAATAGCAGAACCTGCAAAGAATGATGAAGATTCTCCTGCATAAACATGTATAACCTACAACTCTTAACAAAAGAGTAACCTGTAGTTATGAATTTAAAAAATATTTAATGATGGACTGCAAAGAAATCATTATGATGGACTGCAAAAAAAACATAACATTATCCACCATAGAAATCGTTCCAAGCCCACAAATAAAAAAAAATTTCTGAAATCTGCAATGCAAAACAGAACTCTCTGTATATCACCAAATCAAAAATTGAATTTGACAAACATATATCACCAAATCTCTATATATCACCAAATCTATGTATATCACCAATGCTCTGTAATTACTTTAATAATGTATTTTGAGAAACCTACAGTGGAGGAGGGAGGGATGGGGTTGCACAAAGGCACCCAAAAGGGAAGCATGCCCGACGAAGGTGGTCACAGGGGGATAAGCACAGGAGATCAACTCCAGAGTCTCGGTCCACAATGGATGGTAGGAGCAAAGTGAAGTGGGAGTCAGCAAAGGGCAGTAGAGTCCGAAGGGGTAGTGTACGGGAGTGGAGCGCAGAATGGGGCACATAGCAGATAAGCCAATGAAGAGAGATAAGGGAGGAGGAAATGATAAACTGCGAAGGACAAAGGGAGGCTTGCGCAAGGGGATATAGCAAACATGCAATGAGAGAGAATTCAAGAATAAGGGAGGTTGTGCATGAATGCTCCCTCCACAATGGAAGAAAAGGAAGATGGGTTGCGTGGAGAAAAGAAGAGTGCAGTGCAGGATAGGGAAAAGCTAGATGAGCAGCATGAGGAATAGGAATAGCTGTGCAATGAATGAAGAAAAGAAGATATTAGTTTAAATGAACTTGCTGTAAAATATCTAGATTCTGTAAAATATCATTACATATGTGAGTCTAAGGTTTTGTAATCAGTTGTTTGCTTTGAAGTTAGCCTTGAAATTTCACTATAAATGAATTAGGCAATTTAAGGCTATTCAATAAATAGAAACCAAGCATAGCAGTGACAATCAAATTCTGGTACTCCACAAGCAATTTTGCCTACTTCGATCATTTTTTAATGTGTCCTCTGTCGAATCAAAGATTATTCTTAAGTTTGTTCATATGCTGGCTTACATGAGTAAAAGCTGGAAAAAAATAATGCAATAGTCTATGGGGGTAAAAGATAACCCGTGAGATGGCCTGAAAAAGCAATTTGAGCTATACTGTGAAACTAAGCACTTAAAAAACACCACCTTGCAAACTGCAACTTTGAATTTGATGGACGTCTCCAATAGGTGGTTCTTCTAGATAAACTTAGGTGCAAGGTTAAAGAAAAAAAACTTTGAAATCATGAATTAGTTAGAAAAAAACCGAGTAGAGATGCAAGAATAAAAGATCTAATAAATAGAGATATGTAAAGCTACAAAAACATATTAAAAACAACACAAGATAAATATAAGCATCTGTAGATAATGAATAGAAGAAAAAAAGTTAGCAAAGATCTGTAAACTAGATTTATGAAACCTTGCAGAAAACCAGAGATTAAAATATTGAATCTTGTAGATCAAATAAGATAGATCAATAAAAAAAACCAGCATGCAAGTATAGAGCCAAAACATGCAAAAGGAGTTAGATTAAAGATTTTGATTTTGATTTTTTTTTCTCTCAATTAGATTAGTAAAAAAATATATACTAGCAATACACTCTCTCAAGAGTCTCCGATATTGGAGTGCTCCAAGATATGGTAGCTCCTTCACCTATAAAATCAATAGAAGATTAAACCAACCTCCTCTGATACCATGTTAGAATAATAAAAAAAATAAAGAGAGACAAGAAATTGTTTAATTCAATGAGCAGTTGTAAGAAGATTTACCATGAATTAGTGCAAAAAACAAGGAGCATTCACCAAAGATTCAAGCAACAAGGAGACAAGATTTTGAAGGGGGAAAAGCATGAAAAAATCCCTGTGATATAAAGAATGGGCAAAAAATCTATATATATATATATATATAGAGAGAGAGAGAGAGCCAAGATCATACAATAGTATTCAAGAAGGAGAATTAATCCTACTTAGTCTATCTAAGAAGAGAAGGAGAGACATCTCTTTAATAGAGATGTGAGAGAGGAGTTGCATGGTAACTCCCATATCTATGTATGCCACATTTCAATATTGTGTGAGACAAGTGTAGGATTCCTCATAAGGAGGAATAACTAAAAAAGAAATTACAATAAAAGGAATTATCCTCACACTTGTACAAGAAGACAAAATAGGTGTAGGGATTCCATAAGAATCTCTTACTTACATTTTTACAAGTAAAGATTAAATTCTAACAAAGGTATTAGCTGAGTATGGTCCAATGCCTACAAGATAGATCTACGCAAGGATATGTCAACTTCTCTCATTTTAAATGTGAAGTACTTGATTCAGTACAAGGGACCAGAGATGGATGAAGGAAATTATTGTACAGAGCTGACTAAGTATGTGGAAGAAATCCAAGTACCTAATTAGATCAAGGCACAAGTGAAGAGAATTTTGGATTCAATAGTGAAGAAGAAGACTAGGAGTAAGACTTACATGGAGCATCTAGTCAAATGGGAGCAACAACCTAAGTCAGAGGCTACATGGATAGAAAAGAGTGACTTTAAGAAACATGGCATTAGCACGGAGTTCATCACACCACATGTACCTTGAATTTCTTGTTGCACGGGGAGAATGGTGCAGGAGCACCTTAAGGTCTCATGGAAGATCTTTGAAAATTTTGGTTTGTAGGTGGTGTTAGCCAACCACCAAGGTAATAAGGACTATGGATAAAGTCCTAAGGTTTATTTTGTGTGTTTTTTGAGGTAAGAGTGTTTAGAGTCTTGTCTTTTGTGTGTTCAATTAGGCTCTAGTGTTTAAGTCCTTGAAAAGTCAACATGGGTCCAAGGTTGACCAAGACTCCAAAATGGAGTGGCATTTGTTATTTTGATGTTTCAAAAGTTTTTTAAGGTCTTATGGACTGATCTAGAGTCTAATGGAGCAATTTAGGTTATTAGAACATGGAAGGAGAAAAAGTTGTAAAAGTTGCTCACGACAACTTTGCAACTTTGCAAAGTTGTCATGACAACATTTCATAAAAACTAGGAAAGGGCTTTGATGGTGTTCTAATCCCAACCTAGGGGTCCAAACATGTGGGAGTAGAGTATATAATCCTAGAAAAAGCCTAATCTAAGGGTTGAAAGTGACATTGTACGGACTATGTTTTGAAAAGAAAAGATTTTGACTATATTTTGTGACAGAACCTTCATCCATACCTTTAATGCATTGAAAGGATTGAATTAATTCATTGACACTTTGTTATTTGTCATGTAATTACTCTTTTTTGTGTTAGTTTGATAGGTTTGGCATTTTTGTTACTTGTTTTGTAAATTCTTTAGTTTCATTGGTTCGCTAGTTTGTTCAGAGCCAGTAATGTAAAGATGAGTCCCACTTGAGTTCCCGTAGTTGAAATTAAATGGACACTTGGAATAAATTAGGGGAATATTAAATGGACACTTGCATTTTAGAGGTTGTATTTTTAGGGGAGCTAATTTTACATCAAGCCCTAGGTGAGTACAGGGGTATTCTCACTAGGATCTTGAATAGAACAGAAGCAAGAGAGCTTGCTAGATGGATTGGTTTGAGATAATAAATGGTGGATTGGTGTAGGGGCATGATTTTGTGATATGTACATGCAAGGAGAAGATCATAGGAGGCCATTATAGGAATTAGAGAAATCAAAGAAACTTGATTGGACTGTATGGCCTAGAAACCAATGAAAATAAGGATTTGGTAGAAATCTAATGTAAGGATAGTTTGAAGACTTAAGACCTAGAAAATCCTTGAGCCTAGGGTAATATTAGGAAGAATAATTAACTAGTTTAGAGGGTTGTTAAGAGAATTTGAAAATAAATCCAAGAATACAGTTTCTAGGGGGACTAATTGGACCAAAAAGGCTACAAGGCCTAAAACAAGAAATCAGTGAACTCAATGGAGGATTTTTGAAAGAATCCATCAGAAGGGTTAAATATTTGTTGAACCAAAGGGAAGGTAGAAAAAAAACATTTTCCTATTTCCAAGAGTAATGTGGAGGCATATTTTCTTGATGGAGAATTTGGGTACCTTGTTGGATTGAGAAGGATAGGAGAGTAGTTTGAAGTTGGTGGGGAGTTGTAAGGGAAGTAGAGGATCATAGAATTGTCCTCTAGATAGGGTAGAGAAAGATACCCTAGGAAGACCAAAGAGAGGGTCTAATTTATAGAAAGAGTGCTCTTGTGGTTAGAGCTCCCCATCACTAAGCCAGAAGTAAGCCTTCAATAGATATTAACAAAATACCTAAGTCAACTTACAACACCCATTAAATGCACATAGGATAAAGATCCAAGACCCAAATAGGTCCACATACATCACAATGATCGATCCACATCAGAATCACATGATACACATATTAAATGCATCAACTCAGCCAATCAAATCCAAAAGAACACCATTTGGCAAGCCAAAATGTCGAGTGTCAACAAAATTACTGAGTGACAACAAAAAACACATGCCAAGAAAGTCAGGCATCACCGAGTAAGCATGATGACTAATCTCCATAGGCATTGCAAAATAGGTTTAGCTGAGCACTACAGTTTGTTGATTTCTTCAGTGATTGATCCTCCCTTCAGAAACCAAGTAACACTTTACCAACAAGATCAAAGCATGCCAACATGTTGGATTTCCAACTACCACAGGATGCTCCTGCATCAGACACCACAGGTGCGAGAATGTTTTCTTAAAGGATGGAATTACGTGATTCAAAACATAAAATTTGAACTGGTCCTTCACATAAATGTCCTCCAAGTCTTCAACACTCTTACCCTGGATCCACTTATTATTTCTTTTCATTCTCAAGTCTTTCCTTGAAACTCCATAGGTATGTTCCTCATACTGATCTCGAACCCTTTCAGAATATCCTTCAACTCAACTTGGCTCCCAAAGCTCAGGTTCCTCCTAGTGAGTTCTTCATTCTACAAAGGAATCAATGAAAACTTCCTTCCATCCTTCTCAACAGAAAACACATTCTTGGCATGGTCATGCACAACCCTACAATCATACTCCCAAGGTCTACCAAGAAATATGTGACAACTACTCATGTCCACAATATCACACAACACTTGATACTTATACTGGCCAATCTAAAATTAAACAAGAAATTGCTCCCTCACTTCCAAAGCATTTACATCTTCCAACCAACTGATCCTATAAGGATAAGGATGTATCACTCTTTTCAAACCAAGTTTTTGAACCATCTCCTCAGCTACAAGGTTATCAACACTACCACCATCCATAATCACATTGCATATTTTACCAGAAGAATTACAATGAGTCCTGAAAAAATCACTCCTTTGACAAGGTTCCAGTAATTTCCTACCTAACAGTACTCGCTGAGACAACAAACTGTCTCCTCCTTGTTCAGGTTCATTCACCTAGTCTTTAGCCTCATTCACCACAACAACTCTTCAGTCACGAGTATTCTAGGAACATTCAAAATCTCTATGTCCTTCTTCACCACAACAAAAACAAGTACCCTTAAAGGAAACCTTACATATCCTCTTCCTTAGCTCAATAGGTTTTGGTTCATCTTTAGCAGTCATCTTATCCTTGACCGAGTGATCGTGTTTGTCCTTCCCTTGGGATCCACCTTGATGTTTTATTTTCAACTTATCTTCTTCCTTTAGAGCATACTGATAAGCATCCTCAATTGGATCAATCTTCAGGATACCAATCTCATCCTTAATATTGAATCTCAAACCATTAACATACTGAGCTACTTTTTCCTTGGAAAGTTGTCTATTCCCAAACTAAATAGTCAACTTATAGAACTCCTCTATATAATCCTTCACAGACAAATCCTTCTGTTTCAGATTCTGCAACCTCTTAAACAAAAATTTGATAGTCAGAAGGTATGAACTTAGCCCTTAACTTTGTCACCATCAATCTCCATCTAGTGATCTTCAGTTCACCTTCTTCTTCTCTATCTCACTATAATTCTTTTCACCAAAGAGAAACATTCCCTTTCATATTAGTCTGTGCTATTCTTACTCTGAGTGGATCATCAATATCCTCTAACTCAAAATATTCTTCCAATTCACCAATCCAATCAATCAGGTCTTCACAATTCAAAGATCCTAAGATATTAGCAACATCCATCTTATGCTTCAACTACAGCCGAGTTCCAGATCTATCGAACCGACTATCTCTGTTAGTTCTATCCTCTCCACTAGATCCATCAGCTTCAAAGTATTTAGCAGCTTCCTCATAACCATCATCTGTTCTACGACCTCTATGTAATCCAACATTTCATATAACCTCTAGGATTTCATTTTTCATTTCCACCATCTCAGATCTAAATCTTTCTTCTACCCTCACTTCCACCTCCTCATAAATATCTGTAATTGCCCTAGGGTCCAATCTTCTCGGATGCATCCTTCAAGATCTTTGCAAACCTTCTGGAACAAATCACCAACTTTCCAACCCAAGTTCCTGGTGCAAAATGCCTCACCCTCAGTGATTTGTCTACACACTTAGGAATTTCAAGCTTTGATTCCACCTGATGTAGTGCAACACCATTAGAATCCCTAAAGAAGATGTCCAAGCGCCTAGCTAATAACCAAAAAATGGAATATAAAAAAAACATAGATATTTAGATCCACAACAATGCAAATTCCCATAATAGAATCATAAGATTTTCATTCAACATGCCCAGCTATAAGGCCTTTTTGGTTACTACCAAATACAAGCAATTGTAAAAGTAATTCAGTAAGACCTCACAAGATCCAACTCTTAACTAGTCTAGATCCACACTCTATAGGAAACTCCAAGAACAATATATACTTTTTTCTCACAAGAAACCTTCTTGTCTTTCAAGCCCACACTTAGATACTAGATCTGATCAACTTCACTCCTCTTTATTACTCTAGGCTGAATGAATCAAGACTCTATAAGACCCTCTACTTATACCCAACTAAGCCACAAGTCGACCTGCAACAAATATTAAAAAATGCCTAAGTTGTCTTATAACAGCCATTAAATACACATAGGATAAAGATCCAAGAGCCAAATAGGTCCAAACACATCCCAACAATTGATCCACACCTCAATTACATGCTACACATATTAAATGCATCAATTTGATTGATCAAATCCATAAGAACACCAGTTAACAAGCTAAACTGCTGAGTGTCAAAAAAACTATGAAGTGTCAGCAACTGACACATGTTGAGAAAGCTAAGCATCATCGAGAAAGAATAATGACTGAGCTCCACACGCATTGCCAAGAAGGTTCAATCGAGCACTAGAGTTTGTTAAATTCTTCAGTGATTGGGCCTTCCTTCAGTGATGGAGAAACACTTTACCAACAAGATCAAAGCATGCCAACATGTAGGATTGTCGACCACCCCAGGATGCTCATGCATCATTCTTTCTCTCCCATTCTGTGTATGTTTCTTCCTATTTGTCTCTACAAGATGGTTTGGTACCTGGAAGTGCCTTTGGTATTGGTGGTTCATCCCTCGTTACATTATGTGGTATAAGAGAGAAGGTGAGATCTGAGGTTCCTTCTTGTAAACCCTAGTGATATTTTCTATTGGGTGGAAGATTGTGATCTGACCTACAATTGCAAAGGGTTTCAAGATGGTTAGTGGGATAGGAAATGCAGATCCAAGACTAGCTAATATGATAAGATAGATTGTTGTAAGATTAGAAGTTTTTGAGACATACCAACACTGAGTGAGAAATCTTGAGGATGTTAGTGATGATGAAGTTGAAGAAGTACAAGGAGAAGCCACTCCTACACCTATGTTGGATCATGAAGAAGAAATATTTATACAAGCATTGACAAGTTTGAAGCCCACACGTCAGTTTAATCCTCCTTAGTATAGTGGAAATTTGGATTTGAATGAGTTCATAGATTGGATAGTCGAGATGGAGAAATACTTTGAGTTTGAGAATGTATCAAAGGAGAAAAAGGTGAATATTTCAAGTACAAAGTTCAAAGGTCATGCACCCTTGTGGTGGGAGCATGTGCAATTGGATCGAAAGAAGAAGGGTAAAGACAAGATCAAGGTATGTGATAAGATGATAAATAATTTGAAAGGAAAGTTTCTACCTTGTGATTACCAGATTAACCTACTTAGGAGAATGAAAAGTTTGAAATATAAAGATAGCTCGGTAAAAGATTACACCAAGGAATTTTATAGGTTAGACATCAGATGTGGACATGCTGAAGATGAGGTGCAAAGAATAGAAAGATATCTGAAATCATAAAGAAGTTATATTCAATAGGAGATCAACTTGGTAAAGATGGAGAGTATTGAAGAGGCATATCAAATTTTCCTTGAATCTGGGGAGAAATTGAACAAAAGATATGAACAAAGGCAAAGAGGAAGAGGTGGTAGATTTCCTAGAGGAAGAGCTGGATCTTATGGTGAAAATAGTAAATCTCATCAAGATAAGACAAATCAAGAAACACATCAAGAAAAAGGAAAGGCTGAGTGGAAAAGTGGAAGCTCATTCCAAGGAAGAGGAAACTACTCCCCAGGTGCATATAGTGGAAGAGAGTTCCAAGGAACTTGTTACAATTGTGGTGAAGAAGGACATAGATCTTTTGAGTGTAGACATGAGAGAAAGAAATTTGGTAGTAGAAGAAATTCTTTGGTGTAGGAAGACTCACCAAATGAACCGGAGAAGGAAGAAAATATAGTGGTCAAAAGATTATTATGGAGTGAGAATAATAAGGAAGATCCTATGAGGAAAAGTTTGTTCAAGACTAGATACAAAGTTGCAGACAATGTTTGGAAGGTAATTGTTGATAGTGGAAGCTCAGATAATCTGGCATCAAAGGAGATGGTCAAATTTGTAGTTGGACAGAATGAAGCACCCAAAACCCTATCAGATTTCATGGATCAAGGATGAGCATACATTAATGGTGAATGAACAATGTTTTGTGAATCTGAAAATTGAAAAGTATTATGATAAGGTATTGTGTGATATTATGCCAATCGATTGTTTTCATATTTTATTGGGTAGAGCTTGGTAATATGATAGATATGATATACATTATGGAAGAGTGAACATATATACTATTTGGGTTGATTGTAAGAAGAAAATATTGTTACCTTTGGTTGAAGAATCTGTTGGTGAGATATGTAAATCTGTGAAAGTTTGTTTGATGGAAGGTAGACAGATTGTTAAGGATTTGAAAAGGAATTATATTTGTTATGCCTTGATTCCTAACAAACTAAGTAAGAACATAGAAGATAAAGTTCTTGAAGAAGTTGAGAAATTGTTCACCGAGTACAAGGAGCTCATTTCAAATAACGTACCTAATGGTTTGCCGCTGATGAGAGATATTAGTCATTGTATGGATCAGATTCCTAGAGCTAGTTTTCCAAATAAAGCACCACACCGGTTGACACCAACCAAGAATGAGGAACTCAAACAAAAAGTTCATGAGTTAGTGAACAAGGGTTTGATAAGAGAAATTTTGAGTTCATGTGCAGTACTAGTTATATTACCACCTAAGAAGAATCAAGAATGGTGAATGTGTACAGATTCAAGAGAAATCAACAAGATCATAGTTAAGTATATATTTCCTATTCTGAGGATGGATTATATAATGGATTGTTTGAGAAGAGAAAAATATTTTACGAAAATTGGTTTGAAGAGTGTAATACCCCTCTAACCCTAATATAAGTTTTATGTTTTTGAACGAAGTAATATCTTTCGATGTTTTCTTACAACTTAATTTGTTCATGATTCTTGTTTGATCTATTCCTATAGTTTGTTTATAATGATTTCATAAACCAGTACCTAAGGGTTCTAATATCAGACATACTGTCTAAAGGTATAATTTTTGTATGTATTTATCTTTGTGTGTGTATTGAGGAGGTTCAAGACCTTTATGAATATAGTTAGGATTTTATATATGCATATATATAAGGGATTATTTATATTTTCTTCTGTTAAGGTTACTTGTGATGAATTTTGTATGTCACTTGATGATTTGGGATATGTCTCATGATTATGTTGATTTATTATTAGTATTGATTAGATACTAACCCAATGCTCAGGATTCTAACCTTCACTAGGATGATGCTACATGCTTGGTGTGTGTGTATATATACATGACGTGTTTGCATGATTCAGGAAAAATTCATAGTTACTCACATAGCTGAGGTCCACACAATGTATCGATCTTGGTCATCTATTTGCAATGTCTTCTTATATGTATATCTATGCACATGTATTTCTTCTCTGTGATGCAGGCTTGCAGATACCGGGCATCGACTTCACCTGGCTTCATAGGTCTGAGCGTGCCCTCAAATCCTTGATGGTTGTTGTTATGCAAATAGTACTAAGGCCCTTGCATTAGTCTTCCTTTGTCATTATTCCAATTTGGGAATATTAGGGTTCCTTCTTTGTCTGTCAACCTTTGGGTGAGAAGCCCAGATCCAGCACACCCGGTTGGGCATTATTGTAACTGGTGCCTTGTGGTCACTTACATTCATTTGGTTGTGTGATTTTTTTACTCATTTTATTTATTTATCCTTCTTGGTATTATTCTTATTTAATCTTTCTATGTTGTGTTTCAGAGCTTCATACTTCGTTAGGAGTTTGGCTTGACTTTCCTTGTTGACTTTGGCTGACCTTGTTTGATCTTGTGGTTACCTAGATATGTTTCTTAGTTGATTATTATAGCATCTTTGGATGATTAGATTAATTTTGAGGCATGTGATTTTATTCTACCTCGTTGTTATATCCTATAGTAATTATAAACATTTAATAATGATGTTGTGATCTATTGCTTCATAATCATATAGATTATAGTGTTTCGTATATGGCATGTATCAATATAAATATATATAGATATATATGGGTGCACACATATATGTATGTGCATATATATAATTTATATGTGATTAGATTATAATTATTGTAGATAATGTTGACGGTGTATATTTTGAGATTAACGTAAAGTATAGTATTATTAATAATTAATGCGAGGTATATTATTCTCAATTATTAATTATTAATAATGTGGATAT
>MU225471.1:1076698-1097950 GCA_018584345.1 Thuja plicata | reverse complement strand
TACAACAAAGATCACATTACAATGAGGTTTCAACCCCTTATTGGATTAAACCTTGGCTTACTCAATTCACATGTGTTTAGCCCTGATTCTCTGAATAATTCCATGGTTCTCTTTCCTACACACTAAACTCTAGCATCATTAGTCAAAGATAATAAAATCACATGCAATATAAATTTTCAATTCAAAATTAACAACATTAATCAATAAGCAGAATTAAATTCCTAATTGCAATTTTCATACAGAAATGTTTAAAACATAATAATTTCATAATCATCATGACATAACATCCATGAAATATTTAAGTCTGATCATGATCTGATCTTCTCATCAATTCACTTATCTAACATATATAATCAAAATCAGCCACATTTTCTAGGTCTAATCCATATCAAAATGTAATTCCATACAATATAATCATCACCATAAACATAATATCTTGAGTCTCTGTCAGGATAATCAAAAAGTGTATCAATATATCAAAATAAGTGTGTCATTTGAGCTATGATGGGTTGGGGTGAGGCCTCACAAAAAAGATCTTGAGAAAGTTGAAGCTATACTTAGTTGTGGTACGCCTGAGAATGTCAGTGAGGTAAGATCATTTCATGGATTAGCAAGTTTTTACCACAAGTATATTTGTATCATCTTAAAATGGAAGCACTTCCATTTTGGTAGGTTTAACACCCTCATTTAGTACACTTGCATATTAGATTTGCATTTAGGATGTATTTGCACGTGATTCTATAATTTTAGGTGAAATTAGGGTTAGGATCCTGTGTATTCTCCTTAATTTACCTCTCTATGCATTTATTTTTAGCTAGAACCTATTTATTGGCTCTCCTAATCTTCATCATACCTCTTATATGGCCTCTGTGCCTCTCCCCAAAACTCTAGTGTGTTTTGTCACCTTCCTAGGTCCCGTGTTGACCTAGGAATCTTACAAATTTATTAAGGTGACCTGCCTGAAACCTTAGGTTAGGGTTGAGGTCGATTTTGACCTAGGTTAGAATTGATGTCAACCTTGACCTAGGTGAAGGTCAAGGTTGATTTTGACCTTTGTTAGGTATTGGTCCCCGCTTTCAGATCCGAAGCATATCGAGGCCCTAAAGTTAAAAATAGGTCCCCAGGTCTGAGTGCAGAAGTGTTTTCTCTGATATTTGAATTAATACATCCCCTCCTTGGTTGGTGATTTTAATTGGGCAATAATTCAATGCAAAATTTGAATTTGGGTCCCTTGCATTACCCTTGGAGGTCTATCTTGAGATCTCTATATAAGCACTCTCTTTTTCCTTCATTTGGACATGAAGAAATTACGATTATGACATGATGATGATGCAAGAATGTAAGAGGATGATATAGAAAGACAAGATATGATGATGCCTTAATACATGCAAGTACTTTTATGAATAAAACCATTGTAGATCTTCATTGGAGAAAGAAAGAGTTCTTCAAATCCTTCTTTCTTCATTGATCTACTTCTTTTCAGCATTAAAGCATTCAAAGGATACAACCATGGGGTACCAATTATGGATTGTGAGTTTGATAGGAGAAATTTAGCCTTGGGGGCTTGGTATGATTTCTATATCATATTCAAATATATGCATTTCTCTCTCATTTCAATTCATGCTAGGATTTTAATCTAGAGGATTTGACCTTGGCATTACACATCCAAAGCTCTTCCTAAGAGCAACACACACATACATTCTATTACATCTGACTATTTGTTGAGGTGGAAACCACCAAAATGGGGGTTTGACTAAGGAAAAACCGTATATATCCACCCCAAAACACCCTTTTTCAGATATCTACAGTCATTGTTTCGGGAGTTACAAGTCTGATTCACACTTTTAGGGTCAGAGGTGACATTCATTTCTATGTCAAAATTGACATTCTATTCTCATTCAAAATCAAACTTTCTGGGTCAGAATCAGACATTTTGTGTCAAAGGTGACATGCATTTTTGGGTCAAAATCATACCTGAGTAGATTCAGAAAAGATTTTTGGGTTTTCTCTGTCTCTATATTTTTGTTTCAGATCTGGTTGTAGATTTTCTAAAAACTCAACACAAACATCAGAAAAGGGGTATTTCCAGATTTTCTATAATATGAGGTATGTGTTTAAATCCTTTATTCTTTGTAATACTTTCAAATCTATATTTACATTTCAATAATATAGTACACAAAAAATAAACTAACAACAAATGTAAATGGTGATTAGTATGTGACATCGGATCTCTGGTTCTAAACCCTAGTAGATCTACCATACCACCTTTTATCCTTTACATTTTGGTGAACCTGTGATAGACAACTCTTTCTTTTTGGTGTTAGATTTACATTTTATATTAGATATTTCATGCATATAGAAGTAGATTTCTTTTATGCTCTTGCATTCATATTTCAAAAATATATAAAAATTACAAAATTTATTTAAAAACACAAAAACATTTACATGCTTGTAATTTTACTTTGTGTTCAACATGTATGACTTTTTTTTTGAATAATTTTATGAGGCTTTTATTGCACAAGAGGATAGATCCCTTCATGAGGTACATGGAAGTGAGGATGAAAATGGTTCGAATGAGATCTCCTTTGATCCTATTCCTATTTCATCCTCCTCCACAACCTCTCCAATTGACCTTTACCATAGGGTGTGTGCATAGTTACCTTCATGTTCCACTATTTGCAACATTGATGCATCTAAAATTTTATATCCTAAACCTTTCTTGATGGTAAAAGGATGTCCTCAAATAACTATTAAGGGTAAACCTAGAGATCCTTTGGATTTCTTTGATAATACAGATTTTGTTTCACATGCTTATCGCACATGGAATAATCCTCAACCTACTATTCCATCTTCTTTATCTCCTTCTCAACTCGTTCTTCCTCAAGCACTTAGGTTACCTTCTTCCTTTAAGGAGTATGACCTAGTTGAAAAATTATGCGCTAATCGAGCTAACATATTTTTATGGGAATTGCTTCAAACTTCTCTGACATATCATGAGGCTTTGCAAAAAGCTTTATCTACTCTTCCTGCTCTACCTCCTAACCAAGAGAATATCAATTCATTTTTTGAGTGGATGCATACTATGCCTTCTATACCTCCTATTGTGTTTACTGATGATGATTTACCTTATGTTGAGGTGCAGAATAAATATGATGCTCTTATGGTTGTTGTTTATATTAATCAGAGTATCATTCGTAGAACTTAATCGACAATGAATATGGGCTTAATGTTTGTAGCATGGATCTGCTTAAGGAACTTAAGGCTGATCTTACAACTATTCAACCGGATCATGTCCCTAATCATGGATTTGATAATATCACAAAGAAAACTTTGGGCATTATTACGCTACCTATTAATGTTGGTACAGTTCTTCTCAACACATCTATTCATGTTATGCCTAGACCTCTCAATTATAACCTTCTGTTAGGAAGACCTTGGTTACATACTATGCATGCAATTCCTTATACTCTTCATTGTAAGTTTAGGTTCATTTATAACAATTTGATGTATACACTACATGTGGATGATGCGCTGAATCCTTGTTGAAGACAATTATTCAATTGTGTATTGTCATTGATGTTACACCTGTATTTACACTTATGTAGTGGTTTTACACTAATGTCTACATTCAGACCAAGCACAGTTGGTAAACATAATGAGTTGAGGTTGGGCATTGAAGAAGTTCAGTATTGACTGAGTTCACTTGAGCATTTTAGTCTTGGTCGGGCATTCAGTTGCATCCAATTAACAGTGATTTATATTATGTAATTAAATAGTTATATGAGGCCGACTATAATATGATTTATCATTTAGAGTTTGTTCAAGCCGACTTGACAGTTCTTACCATGTATATATGAAAGGTCAAGTTTGGATTGAATGTATGGTAGTGTTGTTACAAAAGTGTGAAAGTGAAAGTAAAGGCAGAAGTGTGGAATTATGTGACATGAATAGTGAAGGCAAAATCAGATGGGATTCTGATTAAGTACAAAACACTCAGAGCTACAATAGAATATATGATTAGCAAGGATCTAGTTAAAATCAAGAAAAGATCTGAATTATCAAAGATAGTTTCTTACACATATAGGTCAATCCATTGTTACTTTCTAACAATTGTAGCAGTGATCAAAATCTCTTGACAGAGTAGACTTAACTGTCTTTTATAAATCCTCTCACAAGGTAGCATTTCCAGATTGAAGTGTTGAAGACCTCTAACAAGGCCACTCCTCACAGGGTGATTAAATCCTTTAACAAGGTCACACCTAATAGTGTATTATTGTAACCTTTAGTAGGGTTGGCTCCTAACATGGCTCACTTTATAAGAGTGAAAAATAGTAACTAGTTACATTGGTGGTTTTTCCCATATTGGGTTTCCATGTTAAATATTGGTGTTATATGTGTACTTGTTTTATGTTTTATGTTTTATGTTTTATGTTTCTACATTTAATCAGTAAAGTATAATTGCATTAAAGACTGCTTTGACACCTGAGTTACAGAAGGAACACCCGAGTAATATTATTAAAGTATTTAGACATCTAAGGGACAAGGATTTGTTTTGGAGTAATTGATTCACCCCTCCCCTCTCAATTACTTATCTCATTTCCAAAAATTGGTATAAGAGCTTCAATTGCTTTCAGGAAAGGTTTAAAGGCCCAAGCTAAAGATCATAGATGTCTTACAAGAGGGAAATCCCAAAGCTAAACAAAGACAAATTCCTAGCATGGTAGGAACTGATGAAGCTACATCTATCTACTATTTGAGATGTTGGTTGACAATTCTTAGAGACCAAATATGTTGCACCAACATGGACTATGACTATGGAACAAATGATGGAACATAAACTTCATAACATAATGATGATTGACATAGCTTCTTCACTCAGCTACTTAGAATTTGATGAAGTCAAGGACTACCCTCCACCCTATGACATGTGAAAGAAATTATAGGACACTCATGTAGGTGATGAAAATGTAAAGAGAGCTAAAGCAGAATGTCTAAGAGGACAATTTGACTAGATGAAAATGAAAGGAGAAGATATCAAAAAGTATAGTGAAAGAGTCAAGAATATTTTAAGTGCCATCAGAGCAGTAGGTGGACTAATTGAAGATACTACAGTAGTCAGCAAGGTACTCACAACTTTACTTCCTATATATGCTATTAGAGTTTCAGCCATTCAAGAAATGAGGTGCAACAAAGACATTACTCTGGATACATTAGTGGGAAGACTTACAACCTTTGAGTTAGACAATTTTGACAACTATGCTCCTGGCTCTAGCAATCTTGAGTTTGCATCCAAAGCCAAACTGAACCTTGGTAAGAAGGATAGATACTCTAAAGGAAAGCAAATTGAAAGTGACAGCGATGATGAATCTGATGATGAAGATCTTGGCATCATTGAAGCACTTCTTGCAAGAAGAGCTGCAAAAGGAAAATGCAGAGGAAAGATACCATTGATTTGTTTCTCATGCAATGAAGTTGGTCACATTGCTGCAAAGTGTCCAAACAAGGAAGACAAGGATGAAAGAAAGTTTAACAAATTCAAAGGTATGAAAGATTTCAATAACCACAAAAGCTATAAGGATAAAGGAAAGAAGTATTTTTATATTGCAAAGGATTCTAATAGTGATGAAAAAGAAGAAATGGTTTATATTTCCATAAAGGATGAGTTAGACAAGGAAGATGAAAAGACTGCACTTTTCTCACACATCAATAAAAATGATACTTGGATAATTGACAACAGTTGTTCTCATCACATGACTTGTGATAAGAAAAAAATTGAACATCTTGAACACTATGATGGTGGAAGTGTTAGTTTTGGGAATGTTGAACCTTGCCCTATAAAAGGAAAAGGTCGCATTATTTTGACAGAAGGAATCAAATGTGACAATGCTTATTGGGTTGAAGGATTAAGGAGAAATCTACTTAGTGTAGCACAACTGAACAACATTGGCTTCAAGGTAGAATTCATGAATGGTAAGGCCAAGATCCTAGATAGTAAAGGGAACCTAGTTGGAACTAGCAGGCAAAAAAAAGATAATTTATTCTATGTTGATCTCACTAAAGGTTCATGCTTTATTGCACAAGTAGAAGAAATTTGGTTATGACATAAAAGGTTGTGTCATGTGAATTTTGACAATCTAGTAAACATAAGATAGAACAAAAGAGTCAGAGGTATTCCTATCTTGAAGAAACCCGAGTTAGCAACATGAAAACAATGTCAAATTGGAAAGATGAGCAAGACTACCTTCAAGAGAAAGAATTACAATACTGATGAAGTCTCGGAATTGGTACATACTGATCTATGTGGACCAATTGGAACAACAAGCTATACTGGAGAAAAATATTTTATTTTTTTTGTTGATGATCATTCCAGAATGATGACTGTCATGTTTCTCATAGAGAAATCAGAAGCTTTTTAGAAATTCAAGCGGCATCTTGAAAGAGTTGAAAAAGAAATAGGAAAGAAACTAAAATGCCTAAGATCTGACAGAGGAGGAGAATTCATCTGTAATGAGTTCAATTAATTCTACAATGAAAGAGGAATCAAAATATAGGTATCTGCTCCTGGTACACCATAGAAAAATGGAATAGTAGAAAGAAGAAACATATCCATTATGGATTGTGCCAGAACCATAATGATCGACTAGAATGTTGCTACCAAATACTAGATGGAGGCCATCAGTACTACAATGTTCAAGAGTTCAACTGAAGAAAGGTAGTAATCAGACACCTTTTGAATTATGGTATGGATATAAACCTAATGTTTATTATTTCAAAGTATTTGGAAATAGATGCTGCATCTTGAAGGAAGCAAGAAATGGGAAACTAGATGCAAAAAGTGATGAAGGAATATTCCTAAGTTACTCATGTAAAAGAAAAGCATACAAATGTCTGAATCTTAAAACTCATAAAGTCATAGAGAGTGTACATGTCAAGGTTGATGAGTTTGCAGAAAAATGTGAAGAGAAGAGAAATAAAGAGCCTGAAAACTACAAAAACTTGGTATATCATGAACCTGATACTATACCTATGACTCAACCAATGGTGATGGGACAACAGATACTGGCACAAATTGTACTACCTGAGTTGCAAAATGTGCCACATGAAATGATAGTAGAAGGACCTAAGTCATAGGTTGATGGACTTGAGTCTCAGACAAATGGACCTGAGTCACAGTCAGATAGACCCCAGCGTCAGACAGAGGAACATGAAAGAATGTTTGAAAATGACAGACCTAGTGGATCAAGTCCAAAATCTACATTGAAGGTTCTAGTACTTTCCAGATATGTGAAAAGGCATCATGCACATGAGAAAATAATTAGAGATCAGATAGAAGGTGTAATGACAAGAAAGAAACTAAAAGGTACATTCTTACTAAGTGAATTTGAACCTAGAACTGTTGAGGATGCATTGAATGATGAAAGATGGATAGAAGCAATGAATGAAGAAATTGAGAAAATTGAGAAGAACAAAACTTGGACTCTTGTACCTAAGCCAAAGGATAAGAATGTGATTGGAACCAACTGGGTTTTCAGAAACAAGATGAATAAAAATGGGAAATTTTCTAGAAACAAGGCCAGACTAGTTTGTAAAGGATATGCTCAAGAAGAGGGTATTGACTATGGGGAAACTTTTTCTCTTGTTGCAAGACTTGAAGGAGTCACAACTATTCTAGCATATGCTCCACATAAAGGATACAAAGTATATCAGATGGATGTGAAGTCTTCATTTTTGAATGGAATCCTAGAAGAAGAAGTCTACATTGAACAACCAGAAGGCGATATTGATCCCATCAGAAGAAATATGGTTTGCAAACTACACAAAGCACTATATGGACTAAAGAAAGCACCTAGAGCCCGGTATAAAAGATTACATAGCTATCTAATAAGAATTGGATTTTAGAGAACCAATGATAATAGTAGCCTGTACATCAAGGAAGGATAAAAGAAAAAGATATGGTTAGCTAAGATATTTGTTGATGACATATTATTCATTGGTTATGATGACCTATGCAAAGCATTCTCTGTAGCTATGAGAAAATAATTTGAAATGTCTATGTTTGGTGAGATCAAATTTTTTGTTGGTTTACAAGTACATCAAATGAAGGATGGTATCTACATTGCTCAATCAAAATATATCAAGGAGATACTCAAGAAATTTGGTATGGAAGATTCCAAACCTGTTGGAACACCCATGTGTACTGGACATAAACTATCTAAGGATGATGATTCAAAAGAGGTAGATCAGAGCAATTACAGACTAGAAAATTGCAATATGTTGTGCACACCAGACCTGATATAGCATTGGTAGTTGGTATTGTTGCAATATTTTCAGCTAATCCCAGATATAATCACCTAATGGAAATCAAAATAATTATGAGATATCTGAAAGGTACTGAAGACTATCATTTATGGTATAAGAAAGGTGGAAAATTTGATTTAAAAGCATTCACTGATGTTGATTGGGCTAGAAGTGTCGATGATAGAAAGAGCACCAGTGGTGGAGATTTCTTTCTTGGAAAAAGGTTAGTGTCTTGGACTAGAAAGAAATGGAATTGTATTTCTCAGTCTAGAACAGAGCCATAATATGTTGTTGCAGTAGTGAAGTGTTCTAATATCATATGGATCAAGAAGTTGTTGTCAGGAAGAGATAAAAGAACTAGTGATTATCTACTATGACAACACCAGTGCCATTAACATCTCAAAGAATCCTGTGATGCACACCAAAACCAAGCATATAGCAATAAAATATCATTTCTTGAGAGAATTAGTATAGAATAGTGAAGTAAGCTTGGAATATGGAAACACCAATGAACAAGTTGCAGACATATTCACCAAACCCTTACCTAAGGATGCATTCTTGTATCTAAGAGAAAAACTAGGGGTACTTCCCCTACCTAAAGATCACTAAAATATAGTTTAGTGATGCATCAACCTGAGCGACAGTGAAAATCTTCCAGTTGTTGCAGATATATCAGATCCCATTGCAGATGAATCAGTACATTCATGTACATTACAACTTCAAAGAGAAATAGTACTTATGGAATTGGATTCTTTGGCATATGTTGTCAAAGAGGGAGAGTTTTCTATAATACATAATAATCAGAATGAAACTAAGGACATCTTCAGAGGGAGAATCAAAATGAAACTAAGGACATTGTCAAAGGGTTTATCAGAATGAAGCTAAAGACATTAAAGAAAATTTATGTTGCTCCAAAATTCTTTGTATTATGACATGATGTGTTTCCATCAATGCCAAAGAGGAAGATTATTGAAGACAATTAATCAATTATGTATTGTCATTGATGTTACACATGTATTTACACTTATGTAGTGGTTTTACACTAATGTCTACATTCAGACCGAGCACAGTTGGTAAACATAATGAGTTCAGGTTGGGCATTGAAGAAGTTCAGTATTGACTGAGTTCACTCGGGCATTTCAGTCTTGGTTGGGCATTCAGTTGCAGTCGACTAATAGTGATATATATTATTTAATTAAATAGTTATATGAGGCCAACTGTAATATGATTTATGATTTAGAGTTTGTTCAAGCCTACTTGACAGGGCTTACCATGTATTTATGAAAGGTCAAGTTTGGATTGAATGTATGGTGGTGTTGTTACAAAAGTGTGAAAGCAAAAGTAAAGGTAGAAGTGTGGAATTCTGTGACATGAAGAGTGAAGGTGAAATTAGATGGGATTCTGATTAAGTAAAGAACACTCGGAGCTGCAATAGAATATTTGATCAGCAAGGATCCAGTTACAATCAAGCAGAGATCTGAATCAGCAAAGACAGGTGCTTACACATATAGGTCAATCCATTGTTACTTTCTAACAATTGTAGCATTGATCAAAATCTCTTAACAGAGTAGACTTAACAGTCTTTTGTAAATCCTCTCACAAGGTAGCATTTCCAGACTAAAGTGTTAAAGACCTCTAACAAGGCCACTCCTCATAGGGTGAATAAATCCTTTAACAAGGTCACACCTAACAGTGTGTTACTGTAACCTTTAACAGGGTTGGATCCTAATAGGGCTCACTTTAGAAGAGTGAATAATAGTAACAAGTTACATCGGTGGTTTTTCCCATATTGGGTTTCCACGTTAAATATTGGTGTCATATGTGTACTTGTTACTTGTTTTATGTTTTATGTTTCCGCATTTAATCACTAAATTATAAGTGCATTAAAGATTGCTTTGACACCTGAGTTACAGAAGGAACACCTGAGTAACAGTATTAAAGTATTTAGACATCTAAGGGACAAGGATTTTTTTTGGAGTAACTGATTCACCCCTCCCCTTTCAGTTACTTATCTGATTTCCAACATATGACTTAGTTGAAAAATTATGCGCTAATCGAGCTAAGATATTTTTATGAGAATTGCTTCAAACTTCTCTAACATATCATGAGGCTTTTCAAAAAGCTTTATCTACTCTTCCTTCTCTGCCTCCTAACCAAAATAATATATATTCCTTTTTTGAGTGGATTCATACTATGCTTTTTGTACCTCCTATTGCCTTCTATACCTCCTATTGTGTTTACCGATGATGATTTACCTTCTTTTGAGGTGCAGAATAAATATGATGCTCTTATGGTTGTTGTTTCTATTAATCAGAGTATCATTCGTAGAACATTAATCAACAATGGATATGGGATTAATGTTTGTAGCATGGATATGCTTAAGGAACTTAAGGATGATCTTACAACTATTCAACTAGATCATGTCCCTATTCATGGATTTAATAATATCACAAAGAAAACTTTGGGCATTATTATCCTACCTATTAAGGTTGGTCTAGTTTTTCTCAACACACCTATTCATGTTTTGCTTGGATCTCTCAATTATAACCTTCTGTTAGGCAGACCTTGGCTACATACTATGCATGCAGTTCCTTCTAATCTTCATTATAAGGTTAGGTTCATTTATAGCAATTTGATGTATACACTATATGTGAATGGTGTGTCGAATACTTTCTTAAATGCGGAATATTCCAAGGTTTTTGAACCTATACAACCAAGTAAGGAACCTGAGAAACCACCTAAGGTTAAGAAAACTCAAAATCCATCTTCTTATTTGATCGGAGATGATTTGGGAACATTGGACTTTAATCCTTGTTTTATGGTAGAAAATAAATTTTCTGATTTAGAATTTATGAAACAACAAAGTGGGTTTGAAAAACAAGTTTTTAATCCTTCCCCACTTTTTAAGGAGTTAAAAAGTAACTTTTTTGTTGCTTCACTTGAAGAAACAATTGAGACAATAAAACCAGATTGCTATGACATTGTGACATATGACGTTCCTTTGACTCAATCTGATATGTCTAGTAGATATGGTTCTAGTTATCACCTAGTCAAGAAATCAAGATTCAACGGGAAAGGTGTTGGGATTAATGGGAAGTACTACTAAGAGGGGAGGGGTGAATAAATACCTCTAAAACTTTTAACACTTTTCACCTTTGATCATTAGTAATCATTCTTTACTGTATTACAGACCATAGATGATGTTCTTTCTTATGCATGTAATATTAATTCATAACCTTTAATTGTTTAAAACATTAATAGAAACATTCATGAAATTAATAAACACATAACACAAGATATGATATCATAGAAAAACTTCTATTAGAAAGTAAAAACTGTGGTGGGGATGGAACCCACAAAACTTGACTATCTTTAGAATGGAAGGGAGCCGGTAAAGGCTTACAATTGATCACTTTTGATGATCTACCCTATTAGGAGTATTAAAGTGGAGACCTATTAAGATCTACTATGTTAAGATCTTTAGCAACACTAATAAAATGTGCACTCGGTTAAGATATTTACAATAGGACTGTTAGGTCCACCTTTCTTGAAAGGATTTCTTAAGTGTAGTACACTTGTTAGATTGATTACAATATGTTTGACCTGACTATATGCAATCTATAATTGCTGATCATAGATCCATTAAAGCTCTCATAATATGAATATAACCCGTAGTGATTAATTAATACATTTTCTATGCTCATCGGTAGCCTGTGTTCTATTCTTGAAACTGAATTGATATTTTTTTGTCCTTCTTCATGAATTCTCTTGTTTGATCCTTAGATGCTCTCCATGGCTACAATCATCATCGAACAACAGCATGTTCACAATAGATTGAGTATCTATTTATACTAGTATTTGACCTATTATAGAAATCACGCATTACAATGTTAACTCTAGATCCAAGGTATACAACTTGACCTTGATCCTTTAGTTTTCATGTTTTAAAATAGTATAAACAAGATAAATATAAAACTTTAGTGATTTATCTGACATGGAAAGTCATACCCACTTTTTTCAGGATGTAATTGACTATTGATTCTTGATCATCGGGTTGAATTGAAAGTCTGTCGGTGTTACTTCTTTGAACTGATTGTCGGGTTCCCTTAATCTATCGAGTTCCACTCTTTGTTGTTTCTTTGGGTAGCACTGTTTCTTACTCATCAGGTTCCTTTGTCTTTTTTGTCATCAAGTAACACTGAAGAGTGTTTTTCAGGATGCTTTGAACTTGGTAGTTATCAGGTAACCTTGGCATCGAGTAGTGTTGTGCCTTGTCTATCGGTGTTGTAAAACCAATGGTGTAGATCATGTTTTTCCTTGTATATGCTAATGAAAAAATATAATTCCTTCAAAAGGATATGGTAAATATGAATTATAATGCCCCACCAGGGAACACAAGAGAACTAACCTAAACATGCAACCAAGATAACAGGATAATTTTTTTTAAATATTTATAAGCAATAATGTCAACAACGTGAAAGAAACACATGAGATAACATGACATACACATAAGTACAACTCCACAAAGGTTACAAATCTAGAGGGTTCCTTGACGTAGAATTACTTAAGAAAACTAATCTATGAAAATAACTATAAAGAACTACCATAAGGATACATCAACTGGATCCAATAATATACATATCATATAATAAGACCACATATACATCTAAATCAGCATCCACTGCACATGTCGTATGGTATGAAATAATACATAAAAATATAATACAATACATCCTCCAAAGGATGTCAACCAATATACACATGTAGTTCAAATATACAACTCATAAAACTGTACAAATTCTAGAAGATGAAGAAGATAGAAGAAGAAGAACTACAACAAGGACCACCCAAGCATGAAGATGAACATCAGATCTCAATGGTAATAAGAATCACTACCACCCAACCGTGTGGAACCAAAGGTCCACTCCCACCATGTTGAGGAGATAATAACAGGCCCACTCACATGGGTATACAACAAAAGGGAAATCATCAAAGGGTATACAACCATCATAAAGAAATTCATAGGAAGATCCTAGAAGCTCTCTAAATAAAAAAAGGAGAACTACTAAATACTAGAGGTAACAGACACATGTAGGATAACCTAAGCTGTATATAGGAAGGTGTCATCATGTACGTCTAACCCTTGAGTCTTTCCCTAGAAATACCACACTGGATCCTGGCACTCAAGTGACCATACACGACATCAATGACCTCTCAAACTGATAAGGCCACTGTCATGCCCAAAACTAGGACAAAACACACATACAATTTTTTTAAATTTTTTTTAAATGCATAAGTATGCACAACTATCAGGGGAAGAGTTGGAAGGATAAAAGAAAGGTATATTTAACCTTCGAATCTCAAAGTAACTGTGCATATTGAATAAGGGTCAAGCCACAACAGACGCAAAATTGGGCATCAACTTATTCCACGGTTATCTGAATCCCCAACTTGGCTTTACCTAAGTCTGATTCCTCATTAAAATCATGATGGTAGTTAGTGGCTCAGGAACATATGTTGATCAGGGTCGTCCTTACTTAACCTTATATCTAGATTGTAACTTAATTCATCCATGTTTAATTCTAGTTAACATAAGACAAAGAGATATTGACAAGATTGCGATTGAATAACATTTTAAACTATATAAATGAACTATTAATTAAAATCCAATTCTATAATCAATTCTGATTTCATAACCTACTAAACATCCTTAATAAAATTATTCTCCTATGACCAAACAACATGCTTTTCTAATCCATCGATTTTAATGTTCGACTTTAATTTACCCCTTTTCACTTAGACAATAGATATATCTCCTAATACAACATTAAATTTACTTTTAATTATAAACGAGTATAACCCTTAAATAGATCACAACAGAAATATAATCCCCCCCCTTACAATGATAAGGAATAAAAATTTAACGTCAGCTAAAACAATTGAATCCAAATGAACAATTTTGTCTGCCTCTATAGACTACTCAATTCTTAAGGCAAAATTCCTAATAGTTAGGTTCATAAATGTCGCAATTATAAACTAACCTAAACCACTAATGTAACATAACCCTAAAATAAACAATCATTATATTATTGAGTGGATCTAATTAAAATTAGAAATTAGAAACTTTTAACAATCCCATCCATCATCAAAACACTTAAGGTTATAAAGTTGACAATTAAAAAAGAAACTACCCCATTGATTTGATATACATATATGTCTAAAACAGTACACCATAAAAGATTTAAAAAAAAAAGAATTACATCTTATAAAATAATTTAATATTTACTAACTAATTGCTAATCTAACTATCTAATAACCCTACTAATCCTAAATAACATTTTAAACTACCAACACCAAAGCCCATAACTTAATCTAACATTTAACCTTTTTACAAAAAGAAACAAGGCTATGCTTTCAAAATCTGCAAGGGGAAATTGAGAGTACAGAAAGACATGACATCCAGGGGGGCCCACCACACTACCTACATACCCCACTAAATATTTCCTAAGGAAAAGTAAGAAAAAACATATGGAAGGGTGAAGGGAAGCGAATCAAATTCCTATGTGGAAGAGGGCTGAATTGAGGGGGGACCCACCATGTGTCTCATCATCTCTGAGCATGGGATTTTGCATGAGGTGAGTTGACTTGTCTTGTGGCCCCACTACCAAACTAACCCATTTACTTCAAAATTTAAAAAGCAAGGAAAGGGCAGCAAGGTGACACATTTATCAAGGAGAAAGGTGATGGAAAATATTCCATCTCCCAAGTAATTTTGAAAGGAGGAAGGGGAAAGGTTGACTTGGGGTACAAGGAATCATACATGTCAAAATACTTGCTTGGGGGGAAAGGATAGCAAGAAAAGGGTGGCGAGATTCCCAAGTAGTTTATCCCCCCTTATTGCAAGGTGATAAAATTTATTTATTTTAGCCTTCCATCTTATTCACATTTCTCCCGTGGGTCCCACTAGCCTTTAAGTTATATGGGTTTTATAGATCTTTATTAATTATGGGTTAGCTAATAATAGCATGGGTAAGATAAGGGGTTTAGGTTACTAATTCTAATTAGGGGAGTATAATGAAAAGGGAAGGGAATATTCTTTGTGGTAAGAGAATAATTTCCTTCCCCTACAAAATCCAGAGAGTTTATGGTCTTAAAAATCTGGAAGATGTCATTGCAAATGTATGAATTTTTCCTTTAATTTCTTTGCTTGTCCTTTTTTTGAAAGCCACATGAATACATTGATTTATCCAATTAGTGTATTATACAAGGGGAATTATGGGTTGAATAATAGCTGTATGATATTTTAACATAGTAATCTAACATGTTCATTTGTTCATTGTTTCATGCTTCAATTTAGAGGAATAAGAGAGACTTTGTTCAAATGGAGATTGATTATAATGAATATGAAAATTTACTACCAATATTAGAGAGATTACTAAATTCATTCATCAACCATGGTAATTTATCTAATGAGATTATTTCATTGTCTACTCTATCAACCTTGGATATCATTTCACAATTAAGAATAACATTTTCATTACAAGAAATAGAATACTCTAAGCATGGAGATAGTGAGTCTTTGTTTCATTATGGTAACCTCTTCCAATACAATTACATATCCTTCATGATAGAGAAGACTTGATATATACATGACTAACCTACAATATTCCAACTTTATAATGAAGAAAGCATTTCACATGATACTTGAAGATTTTTTTCAATACATTACAATATGCAACAAGAGGAGGATCTTACTACAAGGATCAACAATACAATGACATAAGGTGTTTCCACACAATCACATCAAAAACTGAACTCCTTCAAGGCTTCATTCACATGAGTCTTGACATCAATACCTGTAATGAAATGGGGAGAACCATGGGATGCTCACCTTATTGGTTGTATTTCCTATTTTTGCTTGTTCTCCTGGTTCCTTGTCCTGCTCTGAGTTCTGTTATGCTTAATTAAGCTATCTCTTGCTCATAATTGCCTTACCCATGTCATGTTTTCAAGTTTTCAATTCTAAACCTTACTAAAATTGCAAAAACCCTGAAAACCCTAAGTCTTCCAAGTGTTAAACGATGAATTTTAAACCCTAAGCCATGACTTATGTTTCAAAATTACATTTTTCATTCACTTAAGGCATGTGTTCATTTTTAAGTCGCCTCGTCGCGTTACCCCAGCCGAATATTCCATTTGCCTTCCGGACTTTATTTTTTCCTTGTGTCGCGTAGTCTTGTTTAAAATCAGAATATTCTTTCAGTGTTACGAGACTTAGTAATTCCTTTCAGTCGGGTAGTCGCAAGATATCCATGCTATAAAGCTTTGTAAAGGATGGGAACACTGTTAGTCGGGTGATCGCAGGAGAATTTAAATAGTTAGGAAAATGTTCTCAGACTTTGCGATTACTTCATGTCGCATTATCGCCAGATCAAGCCAAAGCCAACAGTTAAGTTTTCTTTCAGTTGTGTGGTCTCAGAATAGAATGGCGGTTAAGAGATTTCAAATCAGACTACATGACTAACCGTCTATGGTTTATAGTAAAGTGTAGTTGGGATGTCGCCAGGATGAGATAATGCTTCAATTTTCTATTATACAGCAAAGAAAACCAATAATTGGGCGACATCTGTCATAAGGCAAGTGGGTGATCGCATGACCGCCAAAAAGAAGAAGTGGATTCAGCGACTTCGAGACTAAGGTGCTTTCCTTTAAGTCACGTAGTCTCGAAATAACTTAAGGGTATGTAAGGAACATATAGCGATTAAGTGACAGCCATCAGATGAAAGAGTTAAAAGATCCAACGGTGGTCATAGATTCTGGAAAGAAAAGTGTCCCAGGGGAAAAGTCCTCCTGACTTGGCGATAGGGGTCTGTCGTGAAGTCATTAGAAGTGAAAGAAGGCACTTATAGCCTGTTAAGGTAAATTAAATGCTTAGGGCTTGATTCTCCCGACTGGGCGAATAGGCATTATCGCGTGGTCTTGAAACAGAAAGTAAGCATCTGGCGACAAGGAGACAACTGTGAAAGGTTAAAAGCAACGGCTAGTCGCTAGGTCTCAGAAAGAAAGATGAGTTAAAGTTAACTGCTCGTGACTTTGATTATAGTTATGTCGCGTGATCGCCAGATCATGACTCAGGTCAGCCAAGATTAAGAAAGCATGTTGTCGCCAAGTCTTGAGATGGAACCATGGTTAATGACAAAGGCCCGCGACAAAGAGACTTAATGCAGTCGCGCAGTCGCCTGATTACAAAATCTAAAATATGGCGGCAATTTTCTGATGTGACAATGTAAATACCTCGGCAACCAATCAGAGGCTTGAATTTTGATTATTGTGCATTAAGGGTAGCTGAGATGTGAGACAGACAGGGAATCAAAATGTGACATGTCAGCTTTCTTAAATGTTATATGATTGCTCCGAGGATTCATATTTGAAAATTTGATTTCCTGTCAACTTCAGTAACTACGGCTAGGTTGTTCAAAGTTCACAGCATGCCGAATTAATGGCAGAACTGATGTTTCTAAATTATGAGCTGTGTACTCTGAATGACGGCTATAAGAAGTTGATAAGTGCACTCATTCCCATTCACCATGATTTCAATTTTCAGAGCCAAGTTGCTAAGTTTTCAGAGAAGAGTGATATTTTGTGCAGTTTGCAGTGTATTCAAAGTTGATCAGAGAAGTTCTAAATTGCAGGATATTGTGCATAGAACAAATAGCTGATATTGGAGATTAGATTTGTTTCAATATCAGTTACAGAAAAGATATTCAAGGTGTTGTAGATATGAGCATAGCTGTGAGTGTCGCTTCAACAAGTGGAGCTAGTGGAGAGGAATAGAAAGGAAAACTGAGTTTCTCTGATGAGTTTCTCCAGCTTCTGCCAGGTTCAATACAGAATAAGAAGGTCGATGCTAGTGTCCTTCTGGATGAGTACAAGAACATCCGAGATGTTGTGACCCCGGGCACAACAAGTTACTATTTTTTCACATACTTCTATAAAAATTCTGATAAGCCCATCCCAATTTCAAACCCTTGGACATGTGGTCTGGCTAGGTTAGTTGTTCCTGATATTTTCTTATATGTAGACCTATTTCTTGACCTAGCAAATCACTATGATGCCCTCACAAAGACCATCAAAAGGGATGATGGCACTGCCTTGTTAATTTTGAACATAAACTCATTCATGCAAGCCTTTGGCTTATTCAGTACCATGTCTACAAAAATTGACATGACAAGGCAGGAAAAGACATACAGTTCTAAGCCTGGTATTGCAATAGGCTTGTTGTAGAAGCATATGTTGAAAGAACTGAAAAATTACTTAGGTCCTATGGTTGAGCCCTATCCATATTATTATAAGGACCTACACTTCTGCATCAAGTACAATGCTTATCCCCTATGTAGAGTGCTAAGGATAGACGCAGATGTAGAGAGAATCAGTTCTGGCATCTTAATGATGATATTAGACCTGCAAGAGGTGCATTCAAGCACCAATTATGATTACATTCAGCATATAATAGATGAAATGCATGAGGGCTTTGTTGCAACATAGAAGAGATTAAAGAACCCTAAGGAGAAGGAGCCTAAATTCTTGCATTATTCCGTCCTGATGCACCTTCTCTTATACTTCAATTTTGTAATCATGAAGGTTCATGACTTGTCTCCTCAGAGATTCTATCAGGCACAACCAAATCCTATCCAATTTTGGGTTAGGGTTTGGAATTATACTTCCAGGGAATGTGACTATTGTGCCTTCCAGAATTGGATTGTTTATCTAATTGTTCAAAGATTGGGGACAAGCAGGACTAGAGTCCCATTGAAGATCATCCAATTGCTTAGGCCCTGCCATTATAAAGAAATTTGGTCTGGAAACCACAAATGGGGTGATTTCTTCTTGGAGGATAATTTCACCATCATTAGAGTATATGGGTGTATTCATCCACCTCATATATTTCCTTATCATGTGCCTGTGCGAGTAGCTGCTATGGAAGTCATTTGGCAGTTGATGCTGACAGACAATGAGCACTTTGCACCTCATAAAAAGGGGACTATAACCCCTAGGCAGTTCAAAATTGCAAATTTTACAATTGGTAAGAATGCTATAGATGAAGTGGGTCAGTGGTTGGAGAAGTATAGAATGGGCGCAGCCCCTTATAGGTACATTGACCCAGAAGGCTTCATGGCAGGGGTTAGGAAGTTGTATACTCCTACTATCCCTAATACCAATGTTCATTGTGAATGTATAGAGGAAGATTCCACAAGAAACCTCTTGGATGAAGATGACATTCACATGAGAAGACTGAGAATTCAGGAGCTGCTAAAGCTGCAGACACAAATAAGAAGAAATGGGTTGTCATTTGGGGGTTTTCACCCTAATCTCTCCTATTTTGATAGGATTAAGGCCATTATTGACAACTACTATGTGCTAGTAGAAAAATTGGATACAGTCCTAGATAAGAAAGGTGCTCAGTCGCCTGAACACTTAGAATCAGAGGAAGAGAGTGATGATGACAGTGATTATGCACGTCCTCCTGTGAATCCTCCACCACAATAAGCCTCGAAGCAGGGAATGGCTGAGATCCCATAGTTGCAGGGAGCAGAACAACATGTTATAGATCTCACAGTTGCCACTCAGCCATATGATATAGAGGAGCCTGCAACAAAGAGGCAGAAATTAGAATTAGGTCAGCCTTCAGTAGAAGGGAAAAGTAAGAAAAAGGATAAGGCTAAAGCCTTAGTACCAGGCACCAGGTTATATGATCATAACCTAAGAAAAGCAATCAGGGAAGGCAAGAAGCAAAGGCCTGACCTAGAGGATGAGGTTGAGATACCACTCAGAGCGTGTGTGGATCAAAGATTGCTTAACCAGCAAAAGTTCCTAGATGATGACAATTTTGTGAAGATAGAGGAGTTTAAATATTTCCTCAGGTGGCACAAAATAGAGAAAATAAAGTCCCAATTAACTGTGGATGAAAAATAAACCATTTCAAATGAAGCTCTGGTGGCCCTAAAAAATTATGATCCTGAAAGTGAGGACATCTCTCCTGAAGATTCCAGGAAGATGGTGCTAGGAAGTGGGATCTTATTGGCTGAGGGCTGGGATTTGGCCTCTACATTCATTATAGATCAAATCAGGAAGTAGCCTGACCTTAAAATGGTTAGTGAAGTCTAGGTGGGAGAAATGATCAAAGGATTTGGGTATAACCCAAAGTCTCAGGCCTTTGCCATGTGGAGTTTGAGCTCTAAGGACCAGAAGCCCCAATTAGTGAACATACAAGAGAATATGGTGGGGAATCAGATGGTGTGGTCAGTCCAAAATACAAGGGACCTAGAAATCTCCCAAATTATGACACACTAGGCTCAACTCAATGAGGATAAGACAAAGCAATTGTCTGAAAGGTATACTACTATATTGGAAGAAACAAGTGCACTGTCTAAGGACAAAGACATGTGCCATATACAACTATACTAGAGGGATCAGCTGATAAAGACATTGTCAGAAGAATTGGAGGCAAAGCCTGAGGTAGTGTATGTGCCTGCCCAACAACCACCGATGCAGATTAAGGAAAAGCCTAATTCAGAAGAGGCTGTGGAACAAAAGGTGGATGAATAAAAAGGAAATGCAATAGCTTTGAAGGAACTAAAAGGCATATTACAACATAAGATTGAGATCCTCAAAGAGAAAGCTGATGTTGTAATCAATACATATAATAAGTTGCCTATATTGCATGCTGAGGTATTGAGCTACCTTGTAGTTCTAAACCCTTACTTCACAAAATAGTCTGCTAGGGCAAGTTTATTTGAGAAATTGTCATCTCTACAGACCATAAGGGTAGATTTTCCTCCAATAGTCATAGAGGTGGAAGATGAGATCAAAAGGGTAAACATTGCTCTCTCATTCTTCAAGGGAAAATTGAACCAGATAGAGGCTAAATTGAGTCTCTTTTCAGCTGATTTCAAT
>MU225471.1:1061879-1072205 GCA_018584345.1 Thuja plicata | reverse complement strand
AAGTCCCTGTAATTGGTACCATTGAGGCCATGCCCTATAGATTGGCACTTTGCCCTGATGTAGTGATGACAATGAATGTTCTTGTGGTTGATATACCACCTCATTATGGCATGTTATTATCAAGAAAATTGAGTGCCTCAATGGGAGAAAGTATACAAAATGATTTTTCATTTGCTACTTTCAAAATTGCTGGAGAGAATGTCAATAATACAAGAGAAAGAAGAACTCCCCACATGATAGAAAAGTATGAGGATACTCATATTAACTGTTGCATTGACATAGACATGGAGAATTTCAGAATGCAAAAGGAAGAACTTTGTTGTAAAGATCAAGGAACTGATTCTTTGAGTAAGGAATTAATATTACAAGAAGATGGGATATGGAAAATGTAATATGATGGTGCTTTCTCAAAAGAAGGATCAGGAGTAGGAGTATTATTGATATCCCCATCAGGTACAACTTTTAAGTACTCATTTCTGTTAGCTTTTCAATGTACTAATAATACTGCAGAGTATGAGCCCTTATTTTTAGGACTTGAGATTGCTATCAAACATGGTATAAAATGTTTAAAAGTTTATGGTGACTCTGAGTTAGTGGTAGCACAAGTCAGATCCAAATATGCTGTGAAAAATGATAGATTGAAAATGTACAAGCATGTTAATTGGGATCAACTTGAGATGTTTGATACTTTTGATATAACTTGGTTAGAAAGGTCAAAGAATATTATGGCTGATTTTCTAGCAAATGTTGCTTTGAAGAATGATGATTTGACCTTACATGGAGTATCAATACTTGAAGTTAAAACAAGACCAGTTATCCCAGATAACATATATAACTGGCAAGTCTTCCAAGATGATCAAGATATTCTAAGGTTCATGCAAGTTTAGATCAATATGAAAACCAGACCATAGATTGCAGTTCCTTGGTAGAATCAGATAATGGAAAAGAATACATCTTTGGAAATGAAGTTGTTCAATTAAGTTCTAATCAGATTCCTAGGGGTTTGGTGGAACTTGAAGAATTGTTTGTTAGTAAACAAAATGATTCAGCCAAGATAAGCAATGCCAATGTTGAGGATTTGGAAGAAATCAATTTAGGATCAGAGAACAGTCCTCAAATAGTTTACATAGGAAAAGGTTTGGACTCTCATGTAAGAATAAACCTGATCAAGTTACTGAGAAAGTACAAGCATATTTTTTCTTGGTCATATGAAGACTTGAAGGCATATAGAGAGGACCTTTTTCAACATGAAATTCCCCTGAAATCATATGTCAAGCCATTTAGACAAAAACAAAGGCCCATTAACCCCTTGTTGGCTCCCAAAATACAACAAGAATTGATGAAACTCAAGGATGCTGGGATAATCCAACCCATTAGACATTCAACATGGGTATCAAATCTAGTGCCAGTTAGAAAGAAAAATGGTGACATCAGATTATGTGTTGATTTCAGGAATCTAAATATTGCTTCATTTAAAAGATAATTATTCACTACCTAATATGGAAGCAATGTTGCACAAAGTGACTGGTTGTGAATTACTGTCAATGATGGATGGTTTTTTAGGTTACAACGAGGTTCTAGTCAAGGAGTCAGAACAATATAAGACTGCATTTACTACTCATTGGGGGACATATGTTTATATCAGAATGCCTTTTGGTCTGATAAATGCAGGTGCAACTTTTCAGAGAGCCATGGATGTTGCTTTCAAATAATTTATTGATTTATTCATGGTTGTTTACCAAGATGACCTAACTGCATATTCTAAGAAGGCTAATGATCATTGTGATCATTTGGGTAAAATTTTTGGTAAAGCACTAGAGTATGGTGTTTCATTAAACCCTAAGAAATGTCACTTTGCAGTTAAGGAGGGAAGGTTGCTTGGACATATAGTGTCTAGAGAAGGGGTAAGAATAGACCCTGAGAGGGTAGAAGCAATTCAGAAGGTAGTTGCTCCAAAAAATTTAAAAGGTGTATAATCTTTCTTAGGAAAGATTAATTTTGTCAGAAGGTTTGTAGCCAATTTTGCTGAAATTGTCAAGCCCATTGTGAAGTTGTTAAAAAAGGATACTAAGTTTGTTTGGAATGATGAGGCTCAACAAGCTTTTGAAAGGATAAAGAAGGCAGTGCAGGAAACTCTAGTGTTGAAATATCTGGATTACACTAAGCCTTTCTCCCTATTTTCATTTGCTTCATTCCATACAATTGTTGCCATTTTGCTTCAGAAAGATGAGCAAGGATTTGAACATCCCATAGCTTTTTATAGTAAATGCTTGCAGGCTGCAGAACTTAATTATGAAATAATGGAAAAACAAGCCTATGCGTTGGTAAAGGCTGTGAAGTCTTTTAGGCCTTACTTGGTGTGTGCCAAGGTGCAGGCCTATGTTCCACATTCAGCAGTGAAAGATATTCTTACCCAGTCAGAGGTTACTGGTAAGAGATGCAAATGGATTACCAGGATTCAAAAGTTCAATTTGGAAATCAGTATCACCAAATTGGTAAGAGGTCAAGGCTTGGAAAATTTAATGATAGAGGAGAACCTGGATTTAGTTCAATCAAATCAAACAGAGGCACATGATTGAACTATTACCACTATAGAGAGGAAACCATATTATACTGATATTGTCTTCTTCCTCAAGAATGCTAAATGTCCTGATCATCTGTCTGATAATCAGAAGAGGAGCTTGAAGTTGCAAGCTCAAAGATATGTTTTGATTCAAGGAGATTTATTCTGGAAAGATAAGAATGGTGTACTTTTGCTATGCCTTGACAAGTATCAAGCTGAGAAAGTCCTAATAGAGATGCATGAAGGACAATGTGGAGGTCATTTTTATGCTAAGACCACTGCCCATAAAATTTTGAGGGCAGGATATTATTGGCCTACTTTGTTCAAAGATACTTACATACATGTTAGGAAATGTGAACCATGTCAGAGGTTCTCCAATAAGTTGAAGTTTGCAGGTGCTCTATTGCTCAACCCAGTGAGTACTGAGGCTCCTTTTGCTGTATGGGGCATTGATTTTATTGGTGAATTTCAAGAAAAGTCTAGTGCAGGGCACAGTTGGATTCTAGTTGCCATAGATTAATTTACTAAATGGATTGAGGCTATGCCCACAAGGAAAGCAACTAGTAAGGTGGTTGCTAAATTTCTATTAGAAAACATTCTGACCAGATTTGGTGTGCCCAATAAATTAATCATGGACAATGCTATGAGTTTTAGATCAGAAGAAATGACAAGTTTCTGTGAGCAGTATGGGATTACAATATCATATTCATCCCATATCATCCACAGGCCAATGGACAAGCTGAGTCTAGTAATAAAAGTATATTGAAGATATTGAAGAGAACTCTGGAACAAAACAAACGGACATGGCATACAAAACTGAGATTAGCCCTTTGGGCTGATAGGATAACACTTAAGAAGGCAACTGGTCAATCACCTTTTGAGTTGGTGTATGGTTTACAAGCAAGGTTTCCTATTAACAATTTATTGCCCATTTTCCAATACATACAAGAAGAACATTTAGATCTCTCTGACAATATGCAAAATAGAATGATGCAGTTGAATGAATTGGATGAAATCAGGAGAAATAGTCAGAAAGAAAATGTGAAGCTGCAACAGCAAACGAAATATCTATTTGACAGGAGGGCTACTGAGATAAAGTTCCAAATTGATGATTTAGTTCTCCAATGGAATGCAAGGGTAGAGGCTAAAGGCAAGCATAAGAAGTTTGAGTCTTTGTGGTTGGGACCATTCATTATTGCAGAAAAATTTGGCAAAGACTCATACTTATTGAAGAATATGGAAGGAGATCTTTTTGAGTTGCCTGTGCATGGGCAGTTTTTGAAACCTTTCTTTGAGTAAAGGTCCAAGGTGCACAAGTAAGTTTGTATTATATTCTCCTTTCATTGTCCCTTGTTTGTAAATTTTGTACATATTTCCCTTTCTGCTTTAGGGTTTTACTCTGTGAAAGGTGGTCTGCAACCAGAGATTCTATGTTTCTTTGTCATAAACTGAGTTTAGCCAATCTGCATTAGAGCCACTATTGGTTGTATTTCCTATTTTTGCTTGTTCTCCTAGTTCCTTGTCCTGCTCTAAGTTCTGTTGTGCTTAATTCAGCTATCTCTTGCTCATAATTGCCTTACCCATGTCATGTTTTCAGGTTTTCAATTCTAAACCTTGCTAAAATTGCAAAAACCCTGAAAACCCTAAGTCTTCCAAGTGTTAAATGATGAATTTTAAACCCTAAGCCATGCCTTATGTTTCAACGTTACCTTTTTCATTCACTTAAGGCATGTGTTCTTTTTTAAGTCGCCTCGTCGCATTACCCCAGCTGAATATTCTATTTGCCTTCCCGACTTTGTTTTTTCCTTGTGTCGCATAGTCTCGTTTAAAATTAGAATATTCCTTCAATGTTACGAGACTTAGTGATTCCTTTTAGTCGGGTAGTCGCAAGATATCCATGCTATAAATCTTTGTAAAGGATGGGACCCACTGTTAGTCGGGTGATCGCAGGAGAATTTAAATAGTTAGGAAAATGTTCTCAGACTTCGTGATTACTTCATGTCGCATTATCGCCAGATCAAGCCAAAGCCAATAGTTAAGTTTTCTTTCAGTCACGTGGTCTTGGAATAAAATGGCAGTTAAGAGATTTCAGCTCAGACTACGCGACTAATCGTCTGTGGTTTACAGTAAAGTGTAGTCAGGATGTCGCCAGGACGAGATAATGCTTCAATTTTCTATTATGCAGCAAAGAAAACCAATAATTGGGTGACATCTGTCATAAGACAAGTGGGTGATCGCATGACCGCCAGAAGGAAGAAGTAGATTCAGCGACTTCGAGACTAAGGTGCTTTCCTTTCAGTCACGTAGTCTCGAAATAACTTAAGGGTATGTAAGGAACATATAGAAATTAAGCGACCGCTGTCAGATGAAAGAGTTAGAAGATCCAACGGTGGTCGCAGAGTCTGGAAAGAAAAGTGTCCCAGGGGAAAAGTCCTCCCAACTTGGCGATAGGGGTCTATCGAGAAGTCGTCAGAAGTGAAAGAAGGCACTTATAACCTGTTAAGGTAAATTAAATGCTCAGGGCTTGATTCTCCTGACTGGGTGACTAGGCATTGTTGCGTGGTCTGGAAATAGAAAGTAAGCATCTGGCGACAAGGAGACAACCATGAAAGGTTAAAAGAAATGGCTAGTCACCAGGTCTCAGAAAGAAAGATGAGTTAAAGTTAACTGCTCGCAACTTTGATTGCAGTTATGTCGCCTAATCGCCAGATCATGACTCGGGTCAGCCAAGATTAAAAAAGCATGTTGTCACCAAGTCTTGAGATGGAACCATGGTTAATGACAAAGGCCCGCGACAAAGAGACTTAATGCAGTCGCGCAGTCGCCTGATTACAAAATCTAAAAAATGGCGGCAGTTTTCTGATGTGACAATGTAAATCTCTCGGCAACCAATCAGGGGTTTGAATTTTGATTACTGTGCATTAAGGGTAGCTGAGATGTGAGATAGATAGCGAATCAAAATGTGACATGTCAGATTTCTTAAACATTATATGATTGCTCTGAGGATTCATATTTGAAAATTTGATTTCCTGTCAACTTCAGCAACTACGACTAGGTTGTTCAAAGTTCACAACATGCTGAATTAATGGCAGAACTGATGTTTCCAAATTATGAGCTGTGTACTCTGAATGATGGCTATAAGAATTTGATAAGTGCACTCATTCCCATTCACCATGCTTTCAGTTTTCAGAGCCAAGTTGCTAAGTTTTCAGAGAAGAGTGATATTTTGTGCAGTTTGTAGTGTATTCAAAGTTGATCAGAGAAGTTCTAGATTGCAGGAGATTATGCACATAATAAACAACTGATACTAGAGATTAGATTTGTTTCAATATCGGTTAGAGAAAAGAGATTCAAGGTGTTGCAGATATGAGTAGAGCTGTGAGTGTCGCTTAAATAAGTGGAGGCAGTGGAGAGGAACAGAAAGGAAAATTGAGTTTCTCTGATGAGTTTCTCCAGCTTCTGCCAGGTTCAACACAGAATAAGAAGGCCGATGCTAGTGTCTTTCTGGATGAGTACAAGAATATCTGAGATGCTGTGACCCTGGGCACAATAGGTTACTCTCTTTTCACATACTTCTATAAAAATTCTGATAAGCCCATCCCAATTTCAAACCCTTGGACATGTGGTCTGGCTAGGTTACTTGTTCCTGATGTTTTCTTAGATGTAGACCTATTTTTTGACCTAGAAAATCACTATGATGCCCTCACAAAGACCATCAAAAGGGATGATGGCACTGCTTTGTTAATTTTGAACAGAAACTTATTCATGCAAGCCTTTGGCTTATTCAGTACCATGTCTACAAAAATTGACATGACAAGGCAGGAAAAGAGATACAGTTCTAAGCCTGGTATTGTAAAAGGCTTATTGCAGAAGCATATGTTGAAAGAACTAAAAAATTACTTACGTCCTATGGTTGAGCCCTATCCATATTATTATAAGGACCTACACTTCTACATCAAGTACAATGCTTATGCCCTATGTAGAGTGCTAGGGATAGACGCAGATGCAGAGAGAATTAGTTCTGGCATCTTAATGATGGTATGAGACCTGCAAGAGGTGCATTCAAGCACCATTTATGATTACATTTAGCATATAATAGACAAAATTCATGAGGGCTTTGTTGCAACACAGAAGAGATTAAAGAACCCTAAGGATAAGGAGCCTAAATTCTTGCATTATTCCGTCCTAATGCACCTTCTCTTATACTTCAATTTTGTAATCATGAAGGTTCATGACTTGTTTCCTCAGAGATTCTATCAGGCACAACCAAATCCTATCTAGTTTTGGGTTAGGGTTTGGAATTATACTTCCAGGGAATGTGACTACTATGCCTTCCAGAATTGGATTGTTTATCGAATTGTTCAAAGTTTGGGGACATGCAGGACTAGAGTCCCATTGATATCATCCAATTGCTTAGGCCCTGCCATTATAAAGAAAACTGGTCTGGAAACCACAACTGGGGTAATTTCTTCTTTGAGGAGAATTTCACCATCATTAGAGTATATGGGTGTATTCATCCACCTCATATATTGCCTTATCATGTGCATGTGCGAGTAGCTGCTATGGAATTCATTTGGCAGTTGATGCTGACAGACAATGAGCACTTTGCACCTCATAAAAAGGGGACTATAACCCCTAGGCAATTCAAAATTGCAAATTTTATAATTGGTAAGAATGCCATAGATAAAGTGGGTCAGTGGTTGGAGAAGTACAGAATGTGGGCAGCCCCTTAGAGGTACATTGACCCAGAAGGCTTCATGGCAGGGGTTAGGAAGTTGTATACTCCTACTATCCCTAATACCAATGTTCATTGTGAATGTATAGAAGAAGATTCCACAAGAAACCTTTTGGATGAATATGACATTCACATGAGAAGACTGTGAATTCAGGAGCTGCTGAAGCTGCAGACACAAATAAGAAGAAATGGGTTGTCATTTGGGGGTTTTTACCCTAATCTCTTCTATTTTGATAGGATTAAGGCCATGATTGACAACTACTATGTGCTAGTAGAAAAATTAGATACAGTCCTAGATAATAAAGGTGCTCAGTCACCTGAACACTCGGAATCAGAGGAAGAGAGTGATGATGATAGTGATTATGCACGTCCTCTTGTGAATCCTCCACCACAACAAGCCTCAGAGCAAAGAATGGCTGAGATCCCACAGTTGCAGGGAGTAGAACAACATGTTATAGATCTCACAGTTGCCACTCAGCTAGATGATATAGAGGATCTTGCAGCAAAGAGACAGAAATTAGAATTAGGTCAGCCTTCAGTAGAAGGGAAAAGTAAGAAAAAGGATAAGGCTAAAGCCTTAGTACCAGGCACCAGGTTATATGATCATAACCTGAGGAAAGCAATCAGGGACGGAAAGAAGCAAAGGCCTGACCTAGAGGATGAGGTTGAGATACCACTCAGAGCCTGTGTGGATGAAAGATTGCTTAACCAGAAAAAGTTCCTAGATGATGACAATTTTGTGAAGACCGAGGAGTTTAAAGATTTCCTCAGGTGGCACAAAACAAAGCAAATAAAGTCCCAATTAACTGTGGATGGAAAAGAAACAATTACAAATGAAGTTCTGGTGGCCCTACAAAATTATGATCCTAAAAGTGAGGACATCTTTCCTGAAGATGCCAGGAAGATGGTGTTAGGAAGTGGGATCTTATTGGCTAAGGGCTGGGATTTGGCCTCTACTTTCATTATAGATCAAATCAGGAAGCAACCTAACCTTAAAATGGTTAGTGAAGTCCAGGTGGGAGAAATGATCAAAGGATTTGGGTATAACCCAAAGTCTCAGGCCTTTTCCATGTGGAGTTTGAGCCCTAAGGACCAGAAGCCCCAATTAGTGAACATACAAGAGAATATGGTGGGGAATCAGATGGTGTGGTCAGTCCAAAATACAGGGGACCTAGAAATCTCCCAAATTATGACACACTGGGCTCAACTCAATGAGGATAAGATAAAGCAATTGTCTGAAAGGTATACTACTTTGTTGGAAGAAACAAGTGCACTGTCTAAGGACAGAGACATGTGCCATATACAACTATACCAGAGGGATCAGCTGATAAAGACATTATCAGAAGAATTGGAGGCAAAGCCTGAGGTAGTGTATGTGCCTGCCCAACCACCACTGATGCAGATTGAGGACAAGCCTAAGTCAGAAGAGGCTGTGGAACAAAATGTGGATGAAGAAAAAGGAAATGCAATAGCTTTGAAGGCACTAAAAGGCATATTACAACATAGGATTGAGATCCTCAAAGACAAAGCTGATGTTGTAATCAATACATATAATAAGTTGCCTATATTGCATGCTGAGGTATTGAGGTACCTTGTAGTTCTAAACCCTTACTTCACAAAATGGTCTGCCAGGGCAAGTTTATTTGAAAAATTGTCATCTCTACAGACCATAAAGGCAGATTTTCCTCCAATAGTCACAGAGGTGGAAGATGAGATCAAAAGGGTAAACATTTCTCTCTCATTCTTCAAGGAAAAATTGAACCAGATAGAGGCTAAATTGAGTCTTTTTTCAGCTGATTTCAATAGGTTTATTCCTGCCTTAAAAGGAGATGATGACCAGGTAAAAGCTATAGATACCTGGAGAAGTGAGTTTGACACCAAGATGCCTAGTGAAGAGGCTTTTATTTTGGGAACTGAGGTTGATATAGAGGGATTTAATTTAATATTGGATGAGGCCTTTAAGGCTGAGACAGACATCAACAAGTTCCTACTTGATGTCAAGAAAATCACTGATGTAAGATGGGATAGGTAGAAGGTGCAGGTACAAAGTACTCAGGACTTCAATTGGCCAACAGATGATGAAGTAAAGGCATGGGAAGTCATGACAACACCGAAGAAAAAGAAGCATGTGGTAGAGGAAGAAATTTTGGACGATGAGTGAGGTAAACACTTGGCACTACACTGTTCATAGACAAGATGGACAGTTATTTCAAAAGGAGATGTAGGTGAGTAGGCGAGCACAATAATTCAGACTCAGCATAAAGACTACCAACTACCATCTACAAATTAGATTGCAGTCACTAGATCGGGAGAAGAACAAGAGATATATGCTTTTACCTTTTTGACTCAGTCCTTTCACCGCTTCTTCTCTCTCTCTCTCTTTTGTCTCTCTTGTATCTTTAGGGTTAGGGTTTTGTGACCATCTGAAGCTTGTTGCATTCTTAGGGATTCCAAGATGGTCTAAAATCTATATATAGCATAAGAGTTGTAATAGTTAAGGGTCTTTGATGTTGGAACATTTTTGGAGAAGAGATAATATACTACAGAATTCAGATATTGTGGTTTATGTCTATCTTTTGAAGCTGTATCATCTTTCATGTATGAAAAGCTGGATTATATAAATAAAATACGATGCAATTTTACTCTCCTCTATTGTTTTCTTTTTATTCTCTGTGTATGCTTTTCTATGCTAAGTTTACAAGGTATTCTGTAGCATTCTGGTTATAAGGTAACCATTTGATTACTTACAAGTTTCTTTTAAGGAAAGGACTAAATTTTGTGAGTTATTTTAAGGAACATACTGCTTTGATTAAGGATCTGATACAATAGACTTGAGATGACAGGATAACTTGTAAGGCAATTTATCTGAATTGCATGTGGACTGTAAGGCAGTTTACTATATTTTGTTTTTATGATATCTTAGCTTATATTTGACTCTATAGCCCAAAGGATAGGCACTGGCCCAGAAACAGTCTGATAATCCATCTGTGTCTGAGATATTCCAAGTTATCAAAACCAAATCAATTAA
>MU225471.1:1013336-1059990 GCA_018584345.1 Thuja plicata | reverse complement strand
ATGTTTAAAACATAAGAATTCCTTAATCACCATGACATAATCATTCATACAATAGTCAAGTCAAATCATAATTCAGTCTTCTCATCAATTCACTGATCTAAACATATATAATCAAAGTCAACCACCTTTTCTAGGTCTAATCCATATCAAAATGTAATCCACATGATATAATCATCATCACATCATAATATCATGAGTCCCTGTCAGGATAACAAAAAGTGTATCAATGTATCGAAACATGTGTCAAAGTGTGATAAAAAAAATGAAGCTATGATGGGTCGGGGTGAGGCATCACATCCTCCCCCACTAGGCATGAACTTCCTCCTGGAGTTCATCAAAAAGATATGGGTACTGAGATCTCATCTGCACTGCATCCTCCCATGAAGCTGTTACCTCATCATAACAATCCCACTAGACCCTAACCTGGTCCAGCTCTTTCCCTCAAAGTGCAAGGGTCTGTCAGGCTATAATGTGAATGGGATCCAGTGCTAACTACTCATCTGACTCCACCTACAAGGCACCGCAATCTATAATGCGAGACTCATCATAAATATATTTCCGAAGCATAGATACATGAAACACATTGTGGATGTGTGACAGGCTAGGTGTCAAGGCTAGATGGTAGGCAACTGGTCCTATCCTCTCCAATATCTCAAAAGGTCCTACAAAGAGAGGTGCTAACTTAGAGCCCTTTCCAAAATAGATTGGACTCTTATGCGGACGCACTCTCAAGAAGACCCTATCTCCAACCATATACTTGCGATCAACCCTCTTCGCATCTACATACTTCTTTTGCCAATCCTGAGCCTCCCTAAGGCATTGCCTAATCAAGGCAAGCTGCTGCTCCATATCCTTGACCAATTGAGGTCCAATAGATACTCTATCCTTGATCTTGTCCCAACTCAGTGGTGTCCTGCATGGTCTACCATACAAGGCCTGATATGGTGGCATACCTATAGAAGAATGATGCCCATTATTATAGTCAAACTTGACCAGATGTAGGTATTCCTCCCACTTGACCTGATGGTCGATCACATACATGTCCAACATGTCCTCCAATACCTGGTATTCCTCCCACTTGACCTGATGGTCCATCACATACATGCGCAACATGTCCATCTATCTGAGGGTGATATGTTGTACTAAAATTGAGCCTAGTGCCCAATGCCGCCTGTAACTCTCTCCAAAAGGTTGATGTGAACAAGGAGTCTCTATCAGAGATGATCTTATAGGGAATTCCATGAAGTCTAACAATATCTCACAAAAATACCTGAGCTACGTCTCGTGCTATGAATGTAGTAAACATGGGTGAGAAGTGGGCAACCTTGGTCAATGTGTCGACTGTCACCAAGATAGCATCATTGCGGTGAGAAGACATAGGGAGACCAATAATAAAGTCCATAGATATAGTATCCCACTTGCACTTAGCAATCTCATGTGGCTGTAAGAGCCCACCTGGATGACCATGCTTTGCCTTCACTCTCTAGCACTCAAGACATCTAGCAAAAATGCTGGCAATCTACAATCTCACACCCGGCCAATGCTACAATTGTCTCATATCTACATGAAATTTCTTAACTTCTAGATGAGCTACATAAGGGGCTCTATGAGCCTCAAGTATAATAAACTACCGCAAGTCACCTGTAGAAGGTACATAGATGCATCCCCTATGATGTAGAAGTCCATCAGACTCCAAGGAATAATCTACAAATTTCCCTTCCAGGGGTCTCTGAGAATGGATAAACTGACAAATCTCCACATAAAATCCATCCCTTGGCAAATGGTGCAAATACGGTCCCTCAAATCTGTACTAGAAGTCATAGATGAGAGCTCATATCGCCTCCTACTCAAGGCATCTGCAACTACATTCTCTTTTCCCTTGATGTAATGAACATCAAAATCATACTCACACAAAAACTCCATCCATCTCCTTTGCCTAGCATTAAGATTGGGTTGTGTAAAGATATACTATAGGCTCTAGTGATCTGAATGAAGCTCAAATCGGTGACCTAGAAGGAAGTGTCACCATCTCACTAAAGCATGAACCAATGCTGGGAGTTCTAGGTCATGAGTAGGATAATTAAGTTCATGAGTCTTTAGCTTCCTAGACTCGAAAGCTACAGGATGACTCTCCTGCATAAGGACTGCTCCTAAACCATCCAATGAAGCATCAGTACATACCACAAAATCTGCCAAAGGATCTGGCACTGCTAAAATGGGTGCACTAGTGAGTGCTCTCTTGAGCTCCTTGAAGGCTCTCTCGCACTTCTCTGTCCATTCAAACCTCTTCCCCTTTCTTTGAAGGGATGTGATGGGATGAGCCACTCTAGAAAATCCTGCCACGAAGTGTCTGTAATATCCTGCTAAGCCCATAAAACTCCTAACCTCAGTGACATTGGTGGGTGCTAGCCAATTCATAATAGCTCTAATCTTCGATGGGTCCATAGAGATCCCATTGCCGGATATAACATGACTGAGATAATGCACCTCAGGTCTAAAGAAGGCACACTTTGACAAGCTGTCGTATAACTGATTCTCCCTCAAACACTGCAGAACCTGTCTCAGGTGCTCCTCATTCTCCTCCTCATTGTGAGAATATATCAGAATATCATCAAGGAATATGATCACAAATTTATCCAAAAATGTACGAAATACTCCATTCATGAGGCTCATGAACACAGGTGGAGCATTGGTGAGGCCAAATGGAACTACTATGAACTCATAGTGACCATACCTCATGTGGAAAGCAGTCTTATGGATATCACTTTCCACAATCTGTAACTGATGGTACCCCAACTTTAGATCTATCTTCGAGAACACTCTGGCACCCTGCAACTGATCAAATAGATCATTGATCCTAGGGTGTGGGTATCGGTTCTTAATTGTTACTTTATTTAGTTTCCAATAATCAAGGCACAATCAAAGTGAACCATCCTTCTTCAAAAAAATCACAGGTGCACCCTAAGGTGATACGCTAGGTCAGATATGCCCTTTCTCCAAGAGCTCCTCTAACTAAATCTTGAGCTCATCGAGCTCATGTGTGGTCATCTTGTAGGGTTCTCTAGACACTGGCTCAACTCAGAGTATAAGATCTATGTGAAAATCAACTGCCCTAGGTGGGGGCATACCAGGTAGCTCGGTAGGGAACACATCTACAAACTCCTGAAGAATAGGATAATCCTCAAGAAAAGGCTCTTCTCTTGAATCCTCCTCTCTATCACTAATGGTGATGGAAAATAACTGACATCCCTTCCGCATGCACTGCCTAAGCTACATAGCGGAAATAATGTGAAGGGATACGGGCATCTGTACCCCAATTATCACCATAGAAATGCCATGATCATCAACACACTCAACCCTCTTCTGACAAAAATCCACCTTGGCACTGTGAGCACATAGCCAATCCATGCCAAGGACTACATCATAAGAACCTAGAGGGGTAATGCGGAGATTAGTCATCATGGTAAGGTCTCCAATCTGAATCTAACAACTATGAACTAAGGAACTAATTGAGACTCTAGCTCCCAAAGCTAACTCAACCTCCCAACCAACATCCTGTCTAACTGCCACCAGCCCACAATGCTCCACTACATAAGGAGATATAAAGGAGTCTGTGGCTCCCGAATCAAATAAGATAGAAACATTGATACCCTGAATCATACCTATGGCCTCAATGACCGTGGCCTGATGCTCGGCCTGGCGGTTATCAACCGCTGCAAAAACTCTATGGGATCTACCCATATCTCCAATTATAGGCTCTGAGGTAGCCCCTCTCTGACCATTGGCTGACTATCCCTGTGGGCACTCTCTCAAGAAATGACCCATACCATCGCAAGTGTAACATGGCCCATGAGTCTGAATCTGCACTCCCTGTGTCCTAGGGTGTTGTGACCCTCTGGTCCTGCCAAAACCACTGTATCCACCCCTAGAGGACTGCTGAGTCCTAGCTGGCTGTGTCTAAGGGGTCTGTGTCCTATGATCCTATCTAGGGCCCTATGACTACCACTGCTTGGGATTAGAACCCTGATAACCCTGTGAATGCCTCTGTCTGGAATCCTACTAGGATCTCTACTGCTGAAACTGTTGACCCTTAAAGGATCCTACTAGGTGATTTTGCTTCCCTTTCCAAGAGCACCTCTGCTGTCCTAATTTTTGGGAAGAGGGGTTTTGGTGCTGGGACCAATCTCGAGACTCCTATCTAGTATGGAACTCCTTGGCTACAAGTTTCATCTCAACTACCCCTCTGAATGTGGTAGGGAATGCTAGGCGTACTGTGCCCTGAAGAGACATATTAAGTCCCTTAATGAAATGGAGAATACACAGTTTCTCATCCTTCATGTAATCAACATATGGAAGGAGCTTGAGAAATTGACTCTCATACTGATTCACTATGAGGCCTCTCTACTGGAGATCATGGAACTCCTCTATCAGTCTCTGTCTGGAATTCTCGAAGATATATCTCTCACGAAAATGAGCCTCAAAAGTCTCCCAAGTGAGTGTCAATACTCACTCCACCAATGGATACCTCTTGCTCCCACCAAGTGGAAGCCCTCTCCCGTAGGAGATGGAATACTAGTCAGGCCTTTAGATTACTCCCATAAGGGCACAATCCAAAGCATCGATGTAAACTTTGTAACTAGGCCTCTGCTACTGTCCCATCAGTGGATCCCAAAAACAAGGGTGGATGGAGTCGTAATAACTCTCGGATCTCATCTCTAGCATCTCTAGGGGATCTCTCCCTGGCACGTAACTCATGCTCACATGGGATAACAACCCGATGAACTGACTCCTCCTCCTGATCATCATGACCATGAACAGATCTGGGTGGAGGACTCCTACTCCTCTCTCTACTAACTACTCTCTCATTCTCTGAAACATGTGCTTCCCCTTCGGGAACCTGCTATTGAACTACGAGTGGCAGTCTCTGCTGAATCACCCCAATCCGATTTTGAAGAATATCCATAATATCCTGGTTAGGGTTTAGAGGTGGTGGTGGTGGAGGTGGATCCTCCTGCCCTGCCCTTGTATGGGGAGCTGTATGACCTCTGCCTTGTCGGTTAGATCTGGTGACCGCAAGCATCCTACACAATGATTTAAGTTTTAGAGTGAGTTGAAACATAATGGGTTAGGTTCCTTGTGTCAAAACACTGGCTCTGATACCAAAATGTCATGCCCAAAACTAGGGAAAAACACACATACAAATTTTATTTTTTATTTTTTAAAACGCATAAGTATGCACAACTATCAGGGGAAGAGTTGGAAGGATAAAAGAAAGGTATAGTTAACCTTCGAATCTGAAGGTAACTGTACATATTGAATAAGGGTCAAGCCACAACAAATGCAAAATTGGGCATCAACTTATTCTACGATTATCTGAATCCCCAACTTGGGTTTACCTAAGTCTGATTCCTCATTAAAAATCATGATGGTAGTTAGTGGTTCAGGAACATATGTTGATCTGGGTTGCCCTTATTTAACCTTATATCTATATTGTAACTTAATTCATCCATGTTTAATTCTAGTTAACATAAGACAAAGAGATATTGACAAGATTGCGATTGAATAACATTTTAAACTATATAAATGAACTATTAATTAAAGTCCAATTCTATAATCAGTTCTGATTTCATAACCTACTAAACATCCTTAATAAAATTATTCTCCTATGACCAAACAACATGCTTTTCTAATCCATCGATTTTAATGTACAACTTTAATTTACCCCTTTTCACTTAGACAATAGATATATCTCCTAATACAACATTAAATTTACTTTTAATTATAATCGAGTATAACCCTTAAATAGATCACAAGAGCAATATAATCCCCCCTTACAATGATAAGGAATAAAAATTTAACATCATCTAAAACAATTGAATCCAAACGAACAATTCTGTCTCCCTCTATAGACTTCTCAATTCTTAAGGCAAAATTCCTAATAGTTAGGTTCATAAATGTCGCAATTATAAACTAACCTAAACCACTAATGTAAAATAACCCTAAAATAAACAATAATTATATTATTGAGTGGATCTAATTCAAATTAGAAATTAGAAACTATTAACAATCCCATTCATCATCAAAACACTTAAGGTTATAAAGTTGACAATTAAAAAAGAAACTACCCCATTTATTGTAAGGAAAGTCAGGTACGGAAACAGCTTCCTACGCTAATCTCTATAGGAAAGTATTATGCAAAATTCTTTTAAATCCTTACAATTACAGATTTGTTAACTAATTTAACAAAGATATTGCAACCACATACCATGCATACAGAAAAATAGAGAATGACACAATGATTTACCCTGGGGAAAACCTTTCGGTAAAAAACCCCAGCACTCCAAAACCTGCACAATGTATTAATCAAAACTATTATAGCTTACAATACACTTGCAATGCAAGTTCTTTCAGAATATTTCAAAACCCTTGAAGACAAATCACGGCAGCATAAAATGTTCCAACAATACACTCGCATCACTGCTCTTCGCAACCCTAAAAAATGCTTATATCATGCGCTTCACTTTTTAGGGCTACTCCCAAAGGTAACCATATTAGGGTTTTACCATTCTCTGAGAAAATAGGAAACCCCAAAAAAAATTTTGAACCCCACGATTGGGGAAGAGTGTACAGTACTCACATTTATCAGTTGCCACATGTCTTCACCTATCATTGAATATTCCTGACATAGCTCTTACGTGTCATAGGAATCCGTCATAACCGTTTTAGCCATGATCTCCTTACACACAATTCAAGATGCCGACACATCAATATTATTTGCAAGAAATACATTTTACAAAATAAATAATAAGAATAGGAATTATCCAAGGTTGAGACACCTTATTCCTAACATTTATTTGATATACATATATGCCTAAAACATTACACCATAAAAGATTTAAAACAAAATAATTACATCTTATAAACTAATTTAATATTTACTAACTAATTGCTAATCTAACTATCTAATAACCCTACTAATCTTAAATAACATTTTAAACTACCAACACCAAAGCCCATAACTTAATCTAACATTTAACCTTTTTACAAAAAGAAACAAGGCTATGGTTTTGAGATCTGCAAGGGGAAATGGAGAGTACAGAAAGACATGACATCCAGGGGGGGCCCACCACACTACCTACATACCCCACTAAATATTCCCTAAGGCAAAGTAAGAAAAAACATATGGAAGGGTGAAGGGAAGCGAATCAAATTCCTATGTAGAAGAGGGCTGAATTGAGGGGGTACCCACCACATGTCTCATCATCTCTGAGCATGGGATTTCGCATGACGTGAGTTGACTTGTCTTGTGGCCCCACCACCAAACTAACCCATTTACTTCAAAATTTCAAAATCAAGGAAAGGGTAGCAAGGTGGCACATTTATCAAGGAGAAAGGTGATGGAAAATATTCCATCTCCCAAGTAATTTTGAAAGGACGAAGGGGAAAGGTTGACTTGGGGTACAAGGCATCATACATGTCAGAATACTTGCTTGGGGGGAAAGGACAGAAAGAAAAGGGTGGCAAGATTCCCAAGTATTTTAGCCCCCCTTTTTGCAACGTGATAAAATTTATTTATTTTAGCCTTCCATCTTATTCACATTTCTCCTGTGGGTCCCACTAGCCTTTAAGTTATATGGGTTTTATAGATCTTTATTAATTAAGGGTTAGCTGATAATAGCATGGGTAAGATAAGGGGTTTAGGTTACTAATTCTAATTAGGGGAGTATAATGAAAAGGGAAGGGAATATTCTGTGTGGTAAGAGAATAATTTCCTTCCCATACAAAATCCAGAGAGTTTATGCTCTTAAAAATCTGGAAGATGTCATTGCAAATGTACGAATTTTTCCTTTAATTTCTTTTCTTGTCCTATTTTTGAAAGCCACATGAATGCATTGATTTATTTAATTAGTGTATTATACAAGAGGAATTATGGGTTGAATAATAGTTGTATGAGATTTTAACATAGTAATCTAACATGTTCATTTGTTCATTGTTTCATGATTCAATTTAGAGGAATAAGAGAGAGACTTTGTTCAAATGGAGATTGATTATAATGAATATGAAAATTTTGTTCCAACATTAGAGAGATTACTAAATTCATTCATCAACCATGGTAAGTTATCTAATGAGATTATTTCATTGTCTACTCTATCAACCTTGGATATCATTTCACAATTAAGAATAACATTTCTATTACAAGAAATAGAATACTCTAAGCATGGAGATAGTGAGTCTTTGTTTCATTATGGTAACCTCTTCCAATACAATTACATAGCCTTCATGATGGAGAAGACTTCAAATATACATGACTAACCTACAATATTCCAACTTCATAATGAAGAAATCATTTCACATGATACTTGAAGATATTTTTCAATACATTACAATATGAAACAAGAGGAGGATCTTGCTACAAGGATCAACAATACAATGACATAAGGTGTTTCAACACAATCACATCAAAGAGTGGACTCCTTCAAGGCTTCATCCATATGAGTCTTGAGATCAATACCTGAAATGAAAGGGGGAGAACCATGGGATGCTCACCTCCCAACCAAGGTCTCTATGAGACCACCCCCGAGCTTGGAGAACCAAGGCTAAACGGGTATGCTTCAACAAAAATGCTCACAACAATACACATATGCATGAACAATAATTAACTCCCTCCCAAGGCTACACAAATGAGTTTTACAAGCTCATTGAAAGAGGGTGAAGGTGGGCTTTTCCAATAGAGAGAATTCCATTGCATCCAAATTTTCTCAACATGAGTATTTCATTTTCCTCTTCAAGGCTACATTATGAAACCTCTATACACATACTTTTCTTATCAACATTCTCAAGATGCAGGGATACAAATGGATTCATGGAGCCTATACACCATGAATTTATCCCTCTTCTCCAAGAGAAGAGACTCTCACCACAATGGAGAGCCCAACTAACCCCTTCACCCAAGGCCACTTCTTCCCTTCCCAAAAGGGTGAGTAATGTCTCACTCCCCTGAACAAAAACTCCCTCATTCAAGCAAAAATAAAACCATAAACATGAATTTAAAAACTCAAATCCCATCCCATACAAAATAATGATACAAACAATATTTTACATATGCAAGAGAGAGAGCAAGAATAACATGCTAATCTAATGGATCAAGTAAGAAGAATTCCATGCAAATGAGTAACCAACCTTTCAATTGTGTTATGGCAAAATGAAACTTGAGAAGAGCCCAATTCCTTATCTCTCTTCTCCTTTCAAAACCCTAATTGTCTCTAAAATTAGAGAGTGGGTGAACACCTTCTAAGTCTCCCAAAACCCTCTAAAAAGACCTCCAAAAGTGCACTCAAGAACTAGCCATGATGAGGTATGAAAACTAGCATTTTTTGTCTCCCCTCTTAATTGTGAGGCTAGCAAGGAGTGTGGGACAAGTTAGGTGCATAAGACCATCTCTATTTTCACCACTCTTGAAAAGTGGGCATTTTGGAGGGTCATAATGGTGGCCTAGGTTTCTCCCATAGGTGAAAATTAACCCTCACCCAATCTACCCACTTAGGGTTAACTAATTTTGGTCAAAAAAACACTCTAGGGTCACTTTTAACCCCTCTAAAGTACCCCTAAGGTTCAAATCCGAGTTTCAACATGATAGGATCCCTACAAGGCAAGTGATTAATATAATTTCATCAAAGGTTAAGTGATTCTTTCCCAAGCCCTAAATGACATGTCACTATCTACATGGACAACACAAGTGTCAAATGACACCAAACAAAATATACATCACATTCACAAATGACATATTCAAATAACAACATAAATTAAAACTATTAACACACATTTAGATTACACTTACAACAAGGGTCACATTACAATCAAGGTTTCAATCCCTTATTGAATTAAACCTTGGCTTACTCAATTTACATGTGTTTAGCCCTGATTCTCCAAAAATTTCTATGGTTCCCATTTTTGCACACTAAACTTCGAGCATCAGTAGTCCAAGATGATAAAATTAGATGCAATATATATTTTCAAATTACAATTTGCAACATGAATCTATAAGCAGAATTAAGCCTCTAATTGAAATTTTCATACATAAATGTTTAAAACATAAGAATTCCTTAATCACCATGACATAATCATTCATACAATAGTCAAGTCAATTCATAATTCAATCTTCTCATCAATTCACTGATCTAAACATATATAATCAAAGTCAACCACCTGTTTTAGGTCTAATCCATATCAAAATGTAATCCACACAATATAATCATCATCACATCATAATATCACGAGTCCCTGTCGGGATAACAAAAAGTGTATCAATGTATCGAAACATAAAGTGTCAAAGTGTGATAAAAAAAATTTGAAGCTATGATGGGTCAGGGTGAGGCCGCACAGCCACTAACTGTGTCTGAACCCACACCTCGCGAGGGGGAAAGCATCATCTCATCCTCCATCTTAGCCTATAATAGCACTCAAGCATGGGTGATGGATTATTTTATTAGGTTATACTAATGCATCCTAATAAGTTATTATGTTATCACTTGTTAAAAATTACTTACAATAAATGATCCTAGCAGCCACTTGTGAGGGCCGACACTTATTGCAAGCCACCTTCTACTATACAACTAGGTAACCTACCCTAGGTTCACAAAAGAATATCATAAAGGTTCATCATCAACCTCATCACTAATTCCCGCTCATATAGGGATACACCCTCAGAGAATCATAAACAATATCAAAGAGAAGAACATAACTCTCAGAACTGGTTCTTACCCATATAAGAACTATTGGCTCTCAATTAACCAAAATCATTTAAAATACTCTCACAGAATCACATAAGACTAGTTGAGACAAATCATGTTGGGTAAAAAGATTGAGACTCAAAATAGATCTCAACAAGAACATGCACTGAAGTACACAAAACACCAAAGCTAAAGAAAACCAAAAATCTCTGGTTTTACCTCTTGATAGCCAACTAATCCCAACAGACAACCGACACACAACAGTATCGCAAAAGGGAAAGAAACACACAATCTTTTCAATCAGTCACTCAAAAGACACATCATTGCATAATGAGTACGATTCTAGAAGAGAGAATAAAACTTCAGTGATAAACTCATTTATAGTTACACTATTCAAATTAGTTTATCTGATAAAATTACTAACAATATAATTCAATTTCTCAAATAAAATGCACATTAAAAGCTCCTATAGATTGATTTATAAAATTCACCTCATATAAATTAATCTATTGAATAATTACTAAAATATGAATATAATTACAAGTAACAGTTTATTGAAAAGATCTAAATAATTTGATTTAATTTAAATTTTTTTTTTTTTAAACAGAATTTGCTAAAAATAGAATACCACTCCATGTGAATTCTAAAGTTTTTTTTTTTTTAGAATATGAATTCTTAAATTTTTTTATTCTTTTTAGAAAATAGAATACCACTCCATGCGAATTCAAATTTTTTTTGTTTGTTTGTTTGTTTTTTGAAAATAGAGAATACCACTCCAAAACAATTCTAATTTTTTTTTTTTTTTAAATAATTTTTTAAAAATAGAATATTACTCCATGCCAATTCTAAAAAAAAAAAAAAAATTAGAAAAAAAATAGAATACCACTCCATGCAAATTTTTTTTTTTTTTTTTAAAATAGAATTTCTAAAGAAACATAATTTCAAAAAAATAGAATTCTATTGCGTGCAAATTGACATAAACAAGAAAGACATTATAAATTTAATAATATTTTTCAAATGAAATCTTTGCATGCAAATTGATGCAAACAAGAAAAGAATTCTAAATATAATATTAATTTATTTTCAAGAAGGGTTTCTTTTTCAAGCATGCAATTTGACACAAACAAGAAAACATTCTAAATTTAATATTTAATTTATTTTTCATGAAGAGTTTTCTTTCTTTTAAGCATGCAAATTAACTCCTTTGACTTGTTTTCGTGCATATCTTATCCCAATTTTGGTAAGAACATAGCAAATGGGATTTTTATACATTCAAGGTACGACATTAACATATCCAAGGGTTTAAACCCTTTCTTGGACAATAATCCTCAATTTTCCCTTAAAAAACATTTTTCCAAATTGTAACGCTAAAGACAATTCTGAACAAATTCATTTCCACATGAAAAGTCTAATGCCCATTTTGCATCTAACACCCAAAAATAAAATCTTTATGTCCAGAAGTACCTATATAACATGCAAACTTGAAAGAAAGCACGAAATTGAACCAAGAATATATTTCTTCAATTTTAATCCATAAACCACACAATAATCAAACAAGGAAGATCACACAAAGGATACTAGCTTTTCATATGCATGAAACACGGGGATCCGAAAGCTAGAATTGACATGAACAAGATCCTACCTCAATAATTGATGAGAGGAATAAAATCCACAAATCCAAGCAAAGAAGAATTTTAAAAATGCTCCAAAATTCTCTCAAACTTTCACAAATCCTTCATCGCCTGATTTTTTCTTTCTCCCATGATTGAACAACCTCCAAAAAGGCTTCCAATCCAAAGATACAGATAATCCAAGCAATTAGATTTTTAAAAAGTGAAAACCTTAAAAGGAATATAAATGATCTAATTAATAATTAAAAATATTCTTTATTTTCAATTTCACTTAAAGCATGCATAACTAAACTATAGAATATGAAAGCAAAGTGTTAAATTGAAAATGCATGTGAGAATATTTCAATTAAATAAATCAATTAATCATACAACTTAAAGAAATATTCAATAATTCAACTATGCACAATTAATTACAATTAATTAAATTTAATATTTATTAAATCTTAATTATTTTAATCAAGACTTAATAATCAAATCAATTAATTAAATATAGGCATTTAATTAATATTTAATTATTAAATAGCCATATATTTTATATATCAATGTTTTAACCTTATTATAGGTGCAATAATTAACCATCAATATTTACCATAAAAATTTATTAAATAAATCAAGCCAAAAGCATCATTAATCCATCTAAAACCCATCGAAATAGATAATCAACTGAATCAGACAATCAACTAAAATAGAGTTCCACAAACACACACACAAACAGGCCCACGAATCCACGTCACTTGACAGATTCAAATAGGATAGTCAATAAAATTCTTTGTCCATCAATAGGACAAAATAAGGGTTGAGGGTATAGATTTAGACCTGAATATTATCTCCCCTCTCTTGCCATTGAGATATTACGATTGGGCACGCTCAATCCTGCTAATTTAGAGAAAACATAGCCTGATACCTGCAAACCTTTCATCACAAAGATGATCATATATACATTCAATATAACAAACAATAGTTGAGTCTAGTTTATCGCGTGGATCTCGCTGAAGCAAGGAACTATGACTCTGATCCATACCATACCAAACACAACAAAAAGTAATGTAAATCATCACAATGATCCATGTGCATATAAATATAGGGTTAGTATTATTAGAAAACCTTAATAAAAATGATTTCATAACATACATATAACCAACATGAAATAAACACAAATTATATGAAAATAGATGATATAATACAACTAACAATGGATCAATAGCATTATGAAAAACAATACATTTAAGTATCCTTAAAATTACCTGAAATAGCTAACACACACATACTATGGTCTAAAAGAAATCAGAAACTAATATAGAAAGGTAGACTAAGGAGTGGGTATTACATCCTCCTCCCCTAAAACTAGGCTTACTCCTGGAAGCCAATAACTAAACAAGTAAAGAATCAAAAAGGATTCGCACCGTAGTGCTACACACCCTATTGATTAGGATCATACTAGAAGATACACTCAATCATCAAAAGAATATACCAATCACAATTAATCACTCATTTTTACACTTCAAGAGAGAACTAATGTAAGTCAACTTAACTATCTTTTAAGATATGCATAACGAATCACAAAGAGTAATATAACTCAAATTCAAGCATAAACCAAACATCTACTTAATCATTTATTCATCATCTCACATTTCTTAATTAAATCTATATCTTTAATGCTTTAAAAAATCATGAAAAACATACATAGTAAGCTTAATATAGAAGACACATATTCATGTTTATATTGAATAGAAATTTGAATAGTTCATGCAACCTTACCTAATGCAACACTCATGGAAACACATAACTTACATAATGCATTTCATTCCCACATACAATTACAGTGTAATCTCTGTGATGTCCTCCCTTATACATACTATTAGGGGTCCACAATGAACATGGTAGAAACAATACTTATAACAAAACATGGTCAACATTGACAAACATTCAGAATAGCCAAAAGAAAATCCAAGTGGAAATACTTCCAAAGTTCAACATTAAATCAACCAAAAAGGGTATATACACCTCCAAAAATCAATCAAATGTGAATAATGCCACAACTAGACAGCGAAAAGAGATTTGGGTGACTAATCCAATCAAGAAAAATCAAAATAAATTAATGTTGACGCATACATATCACAAGATATCAATCAACCAAAATTAATCATCAATATAAAAAAAAACATTTCACATAATAAGGTGACTAGGGGTAGCTACTCTCAAGGGAGTAGTCACTTCACGACATCCAAGATCTTTCACGTTAGATGCATTAGAGTATGCACACAATCACTCAAGGAAGACAATTGTTATATTTTTACATCATCTTTATGCAACTTCATGCAATTATGATTTCTACTTTGTTACTAACATTAATATTTAATCAATCCTTTGCAAAATTTTACAATTAGGCTTAAAAGTTACAAGAGTTCTACTAATGATGCAATGCATAATTTTATTTGGGGACTTGGGTCCTTTACTCAATCCATCTATACCAATAAGGCACAATTCCAAATCTATTAATGCACTCCTAATGAATGATATATACATCTAACTCATGCACAATGTATTGAACAAGAAAGAATTTACTTTACAATTTTCATAATCAATCATATACCTCAAGCTGATTTACAACACTCACACAATACAGTTCATATAGCTTAATTAAAGTCAATTCAATAAAACATGCACATTTAATCATACACGATCAAAATATCAAACTCATAGGGCTAAAAAATAGGTCACTCAAGATAAATCACAAGTCACTCAAAGAGAAAGAAAACAAGAAACAAGGAGTTCTTCAAACTAGAACTTAATCACCACAACATATCACATATGACATACATCAACTATCATCCTGTAAAAAACGAGGTAGTCATATGACCATCACCAAGTCTTCATACATACCAACCACACAAGACCGAAAGAAGCAATCCATATGCTCACTATAAAAAGCACTCCTATAGATGATTACAAACTTCATGAGCAATGACGAGACTAGGGACCCTAGAGTTTTAATCATAGATCCTAGCACAATTTGAGCCTCAGTAGGTATCCACCTATAACCACCAAACCAAACATCACTCCCAAGTCAAGTGGGAAGAATCACATACAAGAATAAGAGATCATGAACAATAAATCTCAAGACATGAGGAGACATGTGCTAACATGCACTACTAACCATTCTAATGGGCACACAATTTTCCTAGATCTCCCAGTGTAGAAACACGTGTTTTGATACCAAGTGTAATGCCCCACCAGGGAACCCAAGAAAACTAACCTAAAAATACAACCAAGATAACAAGATATATTTTTTTAAATGTTTATAAACAATAATGTTAACAATACGAAAGCAACACATGAGATAAAATTTAATACACATAAGTACAACTCCACAAAGGTTACAAATCTCGCGGGTTCCTTGACGTAGAATTACTTAAGAAAACTAATCTATGAAAATAACTATAAAGAATTGACATAAGGATACATCAATGAAATCCAATAATATACATCTCATATAATAAGACCACATATACATCTGAATCAACATCTACTACCCACGTCGTAGGGTATGCAATAATACATAACAATACAATATAATACATCCTTCAAAGGACGTCAACCAATATACACATATAGTTCAAATATACAACTCATGAAATTATACAAGTTCTAGAAGATGAAGAAGATAGAAGAAGAAGAACTGTAACAAGGACCACCCAAGCATGAAGATGAATGTCATATCTCAATGGTAATAAGAATCACTATCACCCGACTGTGTGGAACCAAAGGTCGACTCCCACCACCCTGAGGAGATAATAACAAGCCCACTCACATGGGTATACAACAAAAAGGCAATTATCAAAGGGTATACAACCATCAAAAAGAAATGCATAGGAAAATCCTAGAAGCTCTCTAAATAAAAATAAGGAGATCTATAAAATACCAGAGGTAACCGACAAATGTAGGATAACCTAAGCTGTATATAGGAAGGTGTCATCATGTACGTCTAACTATTGAGTCTCATCCTAGAAATCTCGCATTGAATCTCGGCACTCAAGTGATCATACACGACATCAATGACCTCTCAAACTGACAAGGCCACTAATTATGCCCAAACCCACACCTCGCAAGGGGGAAAGCATCATCTCATCCTCCATCTTAGCCCATAATAGCGCTCAAACATGGGTGATGCATTATCTTATTAGGTTATACTAATGCATCCTAATAAGTTATTATGTTATCACTTGTTAAAAATTACTTACAATAAATGATCCTAGCAGACATGTGTGAGCTCTGACACTTATTGCAAGCCACCTCCTACTATAGAACTAGGTAACCTACCCTAGATTCACAAAAGAATATCATAAAGGTTCATCATCAACCTCATCACTGATTCTCGCTCATATAGGGATACATCCTAAGGGAATCATAACTAATATCGAAGAGAAGAACATAACTCTCGAAACAAGTTCTTTCCCATACAAGAACTATTGGCTCTCAATTAACCAAAATCACTTAAAATACTCTCACAAAATCACATAAGACTAGTTGAGATGAATCAGGTTGGGTAAAAGGATCGAGACTCAAAATTGATCTCAACAAGAACATGCGCTGAAGTACACAAAATACCAAAGCTAAAGAAAACCAAAAACCTCTGGTTTTACCTCCTGCTAGCCAACTAATCCCAACAGACAACCGACACACAAGAATATTGAAAAAAGGGAAAGAAACACACAATCTTTTCAATCAGTCACTCAAAAGACACATCATTGCATAATGAGTACAATTCTAGAAGAGGCAATAAAACTTTAGTGATAAACTCATTTATAGTTACACTATGCAAATTAGTTTATCTGATAAAATTACTAACAATATAATTCAATTTTCCAAAGAAAATGCACATTAAAAGCTCCTATAGATTGATTTATAAAATTCACCTTATATAAATTAATCTATTGAATAATTACTAAATCTGAATATAATTACAAGTCACAGTTTATTTAAAATATCTATATAATTTAATTTAATTTTTTTTTTAAAATAGAATTTTCTAAAAATAGAATACCACTCCATGCGAATTCTAAAAAAAAAATCTTTTTTTTTTGAATAAAATTTCTAAAAATAGAATAACACTGCATTGGAATTCTTAAATTTTTTTTTTTTTAAATTAGAATTTCTAAAAATAGAATACCACTCCATGCGAATTCTAAAATAAATCTTCTTCTTTTTTCTGTTTTTTGAAAATAGAATTTCTAAAAATAGAATACCACTCCATGCGAATTCTAAATATTTAAAAAATAAATAAATAAATAAAATAATTTCTAAAAATAGAATATCACTTCATGCGAATTCTAAAAAAAAATCTTTTTTCCTTTTTGACTAGAATTTCTAAAAATAGAATACCACTCAATGCAAATTGTAGTTTTTTTTTTTTAAATAGAATTTCTAAAGAAACATAATTTCAAAAAAATAGAATTCTATTGCATGCAAATTGACATAAATAAGAAAAATATTCTAAATTTAATAATATTTTTCAAATGAAATGTTTGCATGCAAACTGATGCAAACAAGAAAAGAATTCTAAATATAATATTAATTTATTTTCAAGAAGGGTTTCTTTCTGAAGCATGCAATTTGACACAAACAAGAAAATATTGTAAATTTAATATTTAATTTATTTTTCATGAAGAGTTTTCTTTCTTTTTAGCATGCAAATTAACTCTTTTGACTTGTTTTCATGCATATCTGATCTCAATTATGGCAAGAACATGACAAAGGGGAGTTTTCTACGTTCAAGGTACGACATTAACATATCCAAGGGTTTAAACCCTTTCTTGGACAATAATCATCAATTTTCTCACAAAAAGACTTTTCCCCAAATTGAAACCCTAAAGGCAATTTTGAACAAATTCATTTCCACATGAAAACCCTAATGCCCATTTTACATCTAACACCCAAAAATGAAATCTTTATGACCAGAGGTGCCTATCTAACATGCAAACTTGAAGGAAAGCACAAAATTGAACCAAGAATATATTTCTTCAATTTTAATCCATAAACCACACAATAATCAAACAAGGAAGATAACACAAAAGATCCTAGCGTTTCGGATGCATGGAAGATAGAGATTTGAAAGCTAGAATTGATATGAATAAGATGCTACCTCAATAACTGATGAGAGGAATAAAATCCACAAATCCAAGCAAAGAAATTTTTTTAAAATGCTCCAAAATGCTCTCAAGCTTTCATAAATCCTTCATCACCTGATTTTTTCTTTCTCCCCTGATTGAACAACCTCCAAAAATGCTTCCAATCCAAAGGTATAGATAATCCAAGCAATTAGATAAACCCTAAAGGGAATATAAATTATCTAATTAATAAGTAAAAGAAATTATTTATTTTCAATTTCACTTAAAGCATGCATAACTCAACTTTAGAATATGAAAGCAAAGTGTTGAATTGAAAATGCATGTTAGAATATTTCAATTAAATAAATTAATTAATCATGCAACTTAAATAAATATTCAATAATTCAACTATGCACAATTAATTACAATTAATTAAATTTAATATTTATTAAATCTTAATTATTTTAGTCAAGAATTAATAATTAAATCAATTAATTAAATATAGACATTTAATTAATATTTAATTATTAAATAGCCATATATTTCATATATCAATGTTTTAACCTTATTATAGGTGCAATAATTAACCATCAATATTTACCATGAAAATTTATTAAATAAATCAAGCCAAAAGCATCATTAATCTATCTAAAACTCATCTAAACAGATAATCAACTGAAACAGAACCATAAACACACACACAAACAGACTCACGAATCCTTGTCACTTGACAAATTCAAATAGGATAGTCAATTAGATTCTTTGTCCATCAATAGGACATAATAAGGCTTTATGGTATGTATTTGGACCTAAATATTATCTCCCCTCTCTTACCATTGAGATATTGCGATAGGGCACGCTCACTCCTACCAATTCAGGAAAGACGTATCCCAGTACCTGCAAACCTGTCATCACAAAGACGATCATATATACATGCAATATAGAGAACAATGGTTGAGTCTAGTTTATCATGTGGATCTCGCTAAGGAAAGTAACTACGACTCTCACCCATACCATACCAAACACAAAAAATAGTAATGTAAATCATCACAATGATCCATGTGTATATAAATATAGGGTCAATATTGTCAGAAAACCTTAATCAAAATGATTTCATAACATACACATAACCAACATGAAATAATCACAAAGTATATGCAAATAGATGATATAATACAACTAACAATGGATCAATAGCATAATGAAAAACAATACATAAGTATCTTTAAAATCACCTAAAATAGCTAACACAGAATACTATGGTCTAAAAGAGATCAGAAACTAACATAGAAAGGCAGACTAAGGAGTAGGTATTACATGAACAAGGCATACAAGTGCCCTTGGACAATGAAGTTTATGATTATACTTATGGGTTAGGGTTCAATCCTTATAAACAACCATCGGACTTTCCTCTTAATGTCAATAACATCTGTGGTGGATATTTGAAGTTGGTTAATCCACTTCTCCTCGACATGGATCAAAAAACTAGTTTGGATATTTTTCCTGAAGATGAAGCCCTAGCATATTTTTTAGGGGCTTATGAGGATCTACCTATGTTTCATCATAAAAGAAGAAATCCTTATTGTCTAAATAATGAAGCCTATTTTGGATAACATGATGAACAAGATATTTCTCCTTTGCCAATGGATTCTCCCATGCAAAGTAATTTGTTAATAACTGAGACTATTGAAGTTCAAGTGGATGTGAATGAATCTGACAAGACAATCAAAATTGGGAAATGTTTGAATCAAGATGAACATGATGAGTTGGTTTCCCTCTTGCTTGAATATAAGGATATATTTCCTTGGACATATTTGGATATGTCGGGTATAGATCCTAATATTGTTACTCACAATATTGTTCTCAAACCTAATGCTAAACATGTGAAATAGAAAATACGAAAGATGAATACAAGCATGGCCTTATTAGTTAAGGCCGAAATTGAAAAATTATTAGGTGCTGGTTTCATCCGCTCTATTGATTATTCTGAATGGATTTCCAATATTGTGGTTGTTTCTAAAGGAGAAAATAAGATAAGGATGTGCACTGACTTTTGAGATTTAAATAAGGTATCCTTAAAAGATGATTTCTCGTTACCTAATATTGATATGATTGTGGATTTGACAGTGGGTCATGATTTATTATCTTTTATGGATGGTTTTTCAGGTTATAATCAAATATTTATTCCTATTGAAGACCAACTTAAGATCGTATTTATAACACCTTGGGAAAAAATTTGTTGGTTCATGATGCCCTTTGGATTAAAAAATGCAATAGCAACTTATCAACGTGCTATGACTTTGATTTTTCATGATTACATTCATAACATTCTGGAAGATTATGTGGATGATATCTTGACAAAATCTATACAAAGAGAGGATCATGTTTTTATTTTATGACAAATATTTGAAAGAATTAGGAGTTATAATATGAGATGAATCCTAAGAAATGTGCCTTTGGAGTTGATTCTGGCAAATTATTAGGATTTATAATCCTTAAGCGAGGCATAGAGGTTGATACTAAGAAGATTGATGCTATTGTTAATATTCCTCCTAATAAAATTTCTCAATTACAAAGTTTACAAGGAAAAATTCAAGCTATTCATCACTTTGTTTCTAACTTAGCCGATAGAATTGTTCCTCTCACTTCATTTCTTATAAAAGATACCTTTTTTTCTTGGAATGAGGGATTTAAACAATCCTTCGAGAAATTTAAGAAGTATCTCGCCAATCCACCTATTTTGCAACCTACTCAATTTAATAAACCCTTTTATCTATACACTTCCTATTCCAAATGTCATGAGTCTGTTGTTGGCTCAACATGATAGTGAAGGTAAGGAAAGACTAGTGTACTACATTAGTCAGACTTTACTTGATTATGAGAAAAGATATACCGACTTGGAAAGACAATGCTTGGCTTTAGTTTATGCTTGTCAAAAACATAGGCATTACCTATTGAATGTTGAGGTAAATGTGATTGTTAAATTTGATCCTCTAGAACACATTCTCTCAAAGACTGATCTCTCTGGCCGTCTGGCAAAGTGGGTGATGTTACTTACAAAATTTGATCTTAATTTCATTTTTCAAAATTCAATTAAAGGACAAGATTTAAATGATTATTTAGCTGAAGCTCCTTATCCTCATTCTAATACATGTGTTACCTCAATAGGATTCCCTGATGAGGAAATTATAGCTACTAAGCAAGAAGATGTTTCAGAATTATATTTTGATGGTTCTAGATGTAAGACAGGTTCTGGTATTTGGCATTATCTTAATCCCTCCTTTGAAAAAACCAATCCATATGTCATATAAATTGACTTTTAATTGTACTAACAATGTGGGAGAGTATGAAGCTCTTATAGTTTGCTTACACAAAGATTCATCCCTTAACATTAAAAACTTGGAAATGTATGGGGATTCACAATTGATTGTGGAATAGATTAAAGGAGGTTATAAGACTAAGAATGATAAAATGACACAATATAGAGATTTGGCTCTTGATATTCTTTCACAATTCTCTTCCTATATGATTCAAACTTTACCAAGGAAAGATAATCAACATGCAGACACCAGGGAAAGCATAGATTCTTTGGTTTGTCTCGAGAATAATACCGAAGACTTTCAATTTACTATAAATACTCTTAAACACCTTGCAATTTCTAATAAGGTTACTGCTGATTGTTTTAACTTGCATTTGGATGAATGGTATTCACATATCTTTCATTTTTTGAAAGATAGTACTTTTCTAGAATCAGAAAGAAGGAACATGCGTAATCATATTAGGAAGCTTTCAGCACATTATATAATTCTAGGAGATACGCTTTACAAATTCTCTTATAATGGTTTTCTGTTACGATGTCTTGGTAGAACAAAAATTTTGATAGCTTTAGCGGAAGCTCATTCTAGTTCTTGTGGGGAGGATTTTGGTGGGAAATATTTAGTCAATAAACTTCTTAGAATGGGATATTATTGGCAAAAAATGGAACAAGAATCTTTCATGTTTGTTAAGAAGTGTCCTCAATATCAGCAAGATAGTAATTTAATTCACGCTCCTGCTTGTGAGCTTCGTAATCAAGTTTCTCCATGGCCTTTTAGTATTTGGGGTTTTGATCTTATTGGAAAAATCTCACCAACTTGCTCTCAAGGACATGCATACATCCTAACAGCCACATATTACTTTACTAAGTGGGTGGAAGCTATTCCTCTCCATTCTACTACTGTAGATGTTATTTTTTATTTTATCCTTAATCACATTATAGCATGATTTGGTATTCCTTCAGCGATAGCTTTGGATAATGACACTTCTTTCAAGAATAAAGAAGTCACAAAATTATTGGAGAAATATCATATTCAGCATAGATTTTATACTCCCTACTATGCTCAATCTAATGGTCAAGCTAAAGTATTGAATAAAGTTATTCATAAAATCTTAAGGAAAATAATTAATAAGAATGTGAAAGATTGGCATACCCAGCTTACCTATTCTTTATGGGCTTATAGGAAAATTGTTCTTACTTCCATGGGTACTTCTCCTTATAATCTTGTCTATGGTACTGATGCTATTATGCCCTTAGAATTAGAAATACCTTCTTTGTGTGTTTCATTTCATGGGATAATCGACAAGGATACTTTTCGGGAACAACAATTATAGGAATTAGAAATGTTGGATGTACAACAGATAAATTCTTTGGAACATATAAAGGCTTACCATAAATCACTTCAGAAATAGTATAATCATAAGGTGATTGAACGGTCATTTTTGGTAGGTAATTTAGTCTTGTATAAGAATCAAAGGAATGTGAATTCTTTACCCAGGGAAAAAGGGAAGTTTATCCCTAATTGGCTTGGACCTTTTGTGGTAATTGAGAACTTTTCTTCAGGTGCTTATAATATTGATGATATGAATGGTGTCCCTTTTAAGGAACCTATTAAGATTATGCATCTCAAATGTTATTATCCCTAGTACATCATTATTTCTTGGTGTATTTATGTATTCCTTATAGAATAGTTATGTTTTTTTTATAGATTATTTGATTTGAATACATTCATACATGTCTTCGTTCTTTCTTTCTGTTAAGTTTTATGTATTGGTGAAAAATACAGTAATCAATCATAGAACTAACTGGGCAAAGAAAAGTTTTCATATATAAGTTCTATGAGTTTGATACATATATGGCACATGTGCCCTATCTATCATTCTCTATCTCTATGCTCTGATGGTTGATGACTCCTAGCTCTCTCGGGTCTATGATGTGAAGCTGAGGATCTTGGTACGGTAATTTGTGTGCAACTCTTTGACATTCTCATCTCATAGTTACGTTCCTGGGCTCCCTAGAGGTTATCCATCAATTTCTCTTCTCTCTCCCTACATAACCTTAGCTCTTGCTAGATGCATATAAAAAAATCTGTATGTCTGTCAGGATCTCTCTTTCCAATGAGGGACTCTCACTCACTAGCTGGAAGTCTGTAGGATATACATGTATCATTCAGGACCTCAGATATAAAGCTCCTCCACTCCACTACACTAGCTACATAACTCAAACATATTTATCTTTTAATACTTCTTTTTAAAACATTCAATTAAAATATCTAAATATATTGCATGTTTCATACCTGGATCTCCCTCTTGGGTGTCACCAAAGGATGTATATGGTGGGGGCATGGAGTGACTTCTCTCTCCACACTCGCTATGTTTGGGTCTCAATGGTGATGTCTCTGTATGCGCATGGGGAGGTCGTCATGATCTTAATGGTACAACATAGACAACATGCTCATCTAAACCTGTACTATCACCTGGGGGCATCTCCTATACTCTTTCCTCTTCTCCCTCTTCTCTCTCCTCTTCTCTCTCCTCTGCTCTCTCCTCCTCCATAGGATCTCCCTTGGAGATGGGCTCCTCCTCATCTCTCTAATCCTCCTCCTCCTCCACTAGTATGCCACCACCTTAGTGTGTCCTCTCTGAGAGACCTGGATCACCTGTGGGATGGTCATCAGGGAAGATGGGGTGGGTTCCTTATAGACTCTAATATCTGATATACTCTCTACTAACACCTGAATAGGAAACATTGGGAGCTACCTTTGTATCCTCGGTCTCATCTATCTCACTATCTACAATATCTGCTACTATAGGTCGGCGTATAGCATCGGGTCTCTGATAGTATCTAGTCGGGTGTACATACTGAGGTACTACTCTAGGAACCTCCTGTATCAAACCAAACTTTCTCATCACACTTTCATAGTAATATGGCCTCAATGCATGACTGATAGGACCCTATAGTAGATTGCACTCTTGTGAGTGTCTTAGCTGGTGTTGAGTATCTTGCCATTTTGTCATACGATAGTATGGTCTCCATATCACATCAATACCTAGAACATGGTCAAAGTGTACCCTCCAAAAGAGGATATCCACGTACTCCCAAACATCTGCTAGTGGGTAGGAAAAGGCTCTCGGTGTGCTCACATCTATTGTCACTGAAACACCACATGTTCATGTACATGTGTAATACTCAAACATCCAAACCTATAGCAAGGTTCATACTGTGAGACTCTCCTATTGGTATCTCACTAAGTGACATAACTCATGGTAGAGATGGGCTAACATACTGCAAACCCATGAGAAGATAGTCCTTTCACCCTCCATCCTGCGTATGAGATGAGTGAATGATGCTAAAAGACTGTACCATTTGTTTTGGGTACTATAACTAAAGGGAGTATACACAACATCACTTTCCATACCAAAGGTGTCAGGCCTGCTAGTATGGATAATAGATTGATCTGATCTTCCTAGGTCCGCATTTGTGGTACTCTTCCTAAAAAATACTCCCCATCTGAGAGGATCTCAGTAGGACCCCACTGCACTCTCAGTATAACAAGCTCACCTCAGATTGGAAGTCATAGGATCCTATACACATCCTCCAGTGTGATCGTGATCTCTTTAGAGGGAAGATGGAAAGAAAAAGTATCCTTATCCCACCTCTCTATCATGGCTGATATCATGGATCGATGGAACCTCATCTGTGGTAGGACTACTACCCATTATAGTCCCACATCTCTCAATATATGTATCTCATCTTGTTGTAGCTCAGACAAGTTCTCTATGACAGTCAGCAATCACTAGTACATTTGAGGCCTAATTCTAACGGCCATATGTATCCGTCGGCATTTTTGCGTTGCAAATTTTGACAAAAGTGGTTACCGTTAGTCTGTCGACATCTAATTCTATCAAAAACTAGCACATGAATACCATCTTTGTTATCAAATTTCTTACGGCAGACCTATCGGAACTCTGACAAACCATCTGGGTTTCCTGTCAGAAATTACTGTCGGAACACCCATTGGAGATATAGCAAGCCTGTTGTAATTATCTATCACAAACCATTACTTTCTGACACTTTATCTATTGGAAGAGCAATGGAACTGCAGTGATTATTCGATAGGTAAACCCGTCGCTAGTATAGCATTCATGTCGCACTGATCTGTCAAAAATCATTTCTCTTTGATATTATATCTGTCAGAATAGTGACAGTACGTAATAACATTTTGACAGGATGTCCCATCAGAGGCATAGCACCACTATCGAAATCATTTCCATATGTGGCAAAAAAGCAACGGATATGCACACTAAAGATAACAAAGCTCAAGAGACCATCATAGTTAGTCTCATTCTTTGGTCCATACTATTGTCAGTAATATGAACCAAAGAAAGAGACCAACTATGATGGTCTCTTGAGCTCTGTTATCTTTACTTGTAGCCCATTATTTAGGTCCTAGGCCACCCAATGTAGATGGTTCTTCAAATGAAGAAAAATATGAATATTAAATTTCAATTGTAATTGTAATTTTGATTATTTAATAACATTTTGAGACATCACTTCTAACAATGTTGCAGAGATCTCTGCATTAGAAACTGGTCTCAAATGGTGTGCATAAAATAGAATAAGAAACCTTATCATCGAGGGAGACTCGAAGGTCATCATTAACAAAATTATGAAAGGGGATTTCCAATCGTGGAGACTTGCAGATTGGATTCTAAAAATCTTGAATCGCTAGAAAACATTGGGGGAATATCATCTCCAACATGTTTTTCAAGAAGGTAACAGGAGGGCAGACCTCTTGGCAAATTTGGGGATTGACAACAATGAGCATGTGGGATTTGAGTATGGTAATCCCATGCCGATGAAACTGTAGGAGATAATTGCAGAAGACATAGGGAAAATCACGAGAAAAGGCATAGGTTGATGCCAGAGAATGATTGTTCTGATTAGTGGAAGTGGAATATCCCGTGAGATATTTATCATACACTTCCAAGCACAGATTGGAGGTAAATTTCTTCTCAGGGACTACCATAGTGATTAGATAGAGCTGAAGGCCACCATCACTCAAGATACAAGTTGTATCATATATAGTACCGAAGGAGATCAATCAAACATGCTGATGTCAGAGGGAAGGGATTTTTAGTCAGCACGCATGAGAGATGGGTATGTGCAGGATCATGGTATACCAAACTAGGCCCTTAAGTGGCAATGAAAATTCAGAAAAACAGGTTTAGGAAAGTTGACGTAAAAATATGAACAAGTTATCAATCTCATATAAAAAAATGTGTAAGAAGATAATCTGTAGAAAATTGAATTTAGTTTCTTTTCTACAAGCCATTCTTTAAAAAAAATATTCTATATTGTGAAATTTCAAATTTATATGCAGTAGTATGAAAATTTCAGGAAAAAGATAAGAAGTAGGTGTATGTCTGACCACCTTAAACACAATAAAATGATAATATTTTTTTACAAGATTATAGATATAAGTAGTACACTCATGTATGGATGTGATGCATATTTTTTTTTAATTTTTTTTGAGTAAATAATTAATTATGATTTTTCTACTAGAACTTTTCCCAAATATAAAACATTTCGTGTCTGACCACCTTAACTTACTCTAAACTTCATCAAATTGAAATTCTTTAAATTTTTTATTGTAGTAGGAAAAGCATAGAATGTGAATCATGTTTAGGATTTCAAAAATGTTATATTGTTTGAAAGATATAGCTATTTTTCAATCAGGACTAAAAATATAAGAAGTAGGTGTATGTCTGACCACCTTAAACACAATCAAATCATAATTTTTTTTACTAGATTCTATATATAATTAGTAGACTCATGTACGGATGTGACGTATATTTTTTTTGTAATTTTTTTCTAAGTAAATAATTAATTATGATTTTTGTTCTACAACTTTTCTAGAATATAAAAACTCCCGTGTCTGACCACCTTAACTTAGTCTAAACTTAATCAAATTGATTTTTTTTTTCTTTCTTTCTTATAGTAGGTGAAGCATAGAATGTGACACATGTTTCATATTTAAGAATTGTTATACCATTTGAAAGTTATAGATATTTTCAATTAGTCTACCAATCAGGACTTCTTTTTTACATCGCCTCTTTTTGGCATACCATGATCCTGCACATACCCAGATATTTGAATTAACCCATGAACAAGTACCCTACAGAAGTTAGTTCAAAGTTATCGCAAAATATCATCGAAGAACTTGTAGTGTAGTCTATTTATATTCCCCTATTTTTGTATTTATTCATAAGACTATGGTGAATCATCTGGGTATAAGTTGTCGTTGTAGTAAGGTGGAATCGCTGCAAGAGACCCTGTAGGAGCAAATATAAATAATTTTTAGTCGGAAAAATGAAAAGGAGCAACTGAAAATGGTGGCAATGCTGGGAGGAGAATTTTGGTCTGGAAATCATGTTCATGATGGTGTGTTGGTGGCAGAGTTATTCCAACCGGTCGTTCAAATTTTTGGGCATCCTCTGCATGTGCTCTTTCTGGCCCATAGGCTTGTAGTGGAAGACATATATACAGAGGTGGGGACAATAATGGATAGCATTGGAACCTAGTTAACAAGTAATGGTATGCTGGGTTATTTTGTGATGGAGGCAGAAGGCAAGAAGACTTTGATGAAAAAGGTGTGGACAACCTTCAAAGCAGGTGTTAAGGAGTATGATACGGAGAAGTTTGGAGCCTTTCTTCAAGCAAACAAGAATCTCTTTCCAGAAGAGATAGGAGCTAGGCTGGTAGAGCTTGGTCAAGGAAAAATGTATTTATTTCATTGATCATAGTTCCTATTCTGCTAATTTAAACTATGTTTTTTGAACTCTTATTTCAGCTAGGGATTTTACTCATTTAGCTAGACATTGCAAATGTTAAAATGCAGAATTTGAGTGGATTTACAGTGGTGAAGCCTTAGTAGTTTTTAGTATAATGTTTTAGTTTCACTGCATTTTCACAGTCTTAGTAGGGCTTGTAGACCTTATGCTTAGATTAGATTAAGTCGTATCTTTAGTGGCTTTTGAACTCTGTATAATGTATATCTTATTTATATATATATAAATGAAACACTATTTAGAGAATCTAAATAAGCACAGTGATATGAATTCAATATCATACATTCTTGGATACAAATAATGCCTTGTATCAAACAATGAATCATACATTATATGATGAACTATAGAATTAATGATTTCTAATCATATGATTGTGCACAAAAACAAATTATGTTTCATGTAAACCCAATATTCCTCTCTCTGCATTATTGTCATCTTCAACATCATGTATAGATAATATGTCAAACTGATAAACCAACTGTTCTGAAAAAAACTTGTCGCAACTATTTCTGATTTTACTCATGTCTAAGAGATAAAAACAAAGCCAATTGATTCTCATTTTCCTTTTTAAATAAATCATTTTAACTATGTTTTGAAAATTAGAAAACTATAATGCTTGTGCTCCATAATTATCTTTGTGTTCCTTAATAATATATTATCTCTATTTTAATCAGAAAACTATAACTTTGTAGTCCATATTATATGTGTGGTCCTCTCTATTATTTGTTCATGAAATAACTCTTCTTTTCAAGTCTAGGTTTACATGACAAAAACTAAAAAAAACTTAAACACTTCAAGTTTAGACTTAACAAATGTGTTAAGAAAGACCACAAAATCAACATAGTTCATAGACCTCGGGTTTAGACATTTGAGGATTAGACACAACTCAAAGGTTTGATAAATATTTAGAACAAACTCAATAACCCTCAACTAGGGTTTAAAGATAATGAATGTAACTATTTAAATTAAAATTTTGACTTCACCCTTTATTCGAAATGATTAAGACAAACTCTTAACAGATGATTAGGGTAATAAAGAATGATGCCAATGTTCCAAGAATACAACCCAGACTTGGGTTAGACAAAATTAGACAAAAAGACCTTCAATGCAAAAATAAATGTGATCTAAACACAACCCAAATCAGAAAATATTTAAATTCACATATATATGAAAAAGATTTACTAATCTTTTAACTATAAAGCAAACTTGAATGGAGAATTTAAAAAAAAATCCTTTAGTAGAGACATGGCCGTAACACAATAAACTAAAAAAAGTAATTAAAAGAGACTCAAGAAAGAGACCACCTGGTGGAATGGGAGCACAAAATACCAAAATCTCTACAAGTAAATATTCTAAACTGCCTTCTCAACTTCTTCGAATCATTCTACAATTGTCTAGTTAGTAACCGAGCTCCAAACTATCTAACAAAGTCGTGTCCTAGCTCCTTCAAGCTAGGGTTTCAAAAGAAACCCAAAAACTTACAAAATGAGCATCATACCAAATGATAAAAATGAAACCTTTATCACTGTTGTGCATGTTGATTTTGATGGCATGTCAAATCAACACTTAAATCAATTTAATGCTTCATTGATGCTTATATCATATGTCTAACCCAACCTTAGCACTATGTGTTGAGTGTTGTGTTGATCACAACACTTAATCCCATAGAATAGCTGACCAAAAGGCATGCTATTATAATGTTAATTTAATTTCTAATCACTTTATTAATACCTTAGTCACTTTAGTGACTTATTTAAATACAATTTTAATATAAACTAATATGTCACCTTTGATGAATGATTCTATTATAATATAAATAGTGATGCACAATTCATATTACATTCTTAGTATAATGTAACTTTGTGATTCTCTCAAATGTGTCTTTTAATTTACTTTGCAATGATACCATTATGAACATATGAATGAAGATTTACTATGCAATTCTGATGAAGTTATTAAGTTTGTTCAAGACTTTGACCTTTTGATAACGATGTTGGTCCAAATGACCTTGTCAAAGATGTATTATACATAAAGTGATTGTCAAACCAAATTGTAAATTGAATTATTAATGAGTATCATGTATGTTGATAAAAAAATATGCAATCTTACCAACTAAATATGAGATGTATGCAATGAATAGGATCAATAACTGAATGTGAAATGTCCCATGTAGCCTTTTTTTTCTTGTAGATATAATATATAGTGCAAGAATTATAAGAATGAAAAATTAAAGAGAAAAGAAATGTAACATATGCAATAAGGATGCATCTTCTCTTCAGAAAAACAAGTTGGATCTGTTGGGACTGAAAAACGCAATAAGGGTTTTGAAGTACCATGTTAAAATTTTGCAATCTGAAGCTCTATTATTATTTTTGTGCCTATTTTCCCTGATGAGATTCTGAGGTCTACCATGCATGTCAAGTACTCATTACCTTTTTTTGACATTTGAAGACATCCTAGGTCATTAATTTCAAGTTTGGAGTTGTTTTGTGATGTCTTGTTTTGAGCACTTGTCCAAATCTACATTTCTGCCCTTGTCAATTTGCTGTAACGGGCCTACTTTGCCTTTCAATATCTTGTGTCTTGTTAATTTTCATGGACCGCTAATTTGGGAAATTTTGAGCATGTATATTAGAGAGCCTATATTTCAAAGCTCAATCCATTTCGAGTCTGTTTGATAGGTTTTCTGATCCCTCAAAGTTGATCTTCCAGAGATATCTTGTTTCTTTGTTCTGTCCAGAATTCTGAGTAGCCCTGTTTGACCAATTGTAAGTTTTGACCTTGTGACCTAATTAAAAAAATTATTTTTGTACTATATTACAGAGGTCAAATAATTCTTGATTCTCCATCTTCAGGTCACGACAAGTCCATCTGGTCACTTTCCTAAGCCGTTTCCAAATCAAATTTTTGTTTGTTTCACTGTTTCAGATCCAGAATGTTTTTAGCAAGCTGACTTTGTTCTTTAATGATAATTTTCCTTTTGATCTTCTGAGAAAGCTAGTTATGGATTCATTTTCATTATGTGAGAGTGAATCATTATCCAAGATTCCAGATCTTGGGGGTTTTATTTGGTAAATTTTCAAAGCTTGTTTCTAAGGTGATTTGTGTGGATTGACAGTGTGGATAGAATCAATGTTTTAGAAGGCTATATTTGATCAGTGATAATTTTTGGATCAAATCTTCCATTGCAATTTCCTCTGGCACATGTTCTCACATGTTGGGATTGAACATAATTTTCTAATGGCGCATTCATGTGAAGTCATTCAGTCAGTTCTCAAAGCTCATTCAGGAAGCTACTTGCCAATAATGAAGCCAATTTGTGGAACAATGAAAGTTGTTTTTAAAAGCCCGCTAGTGTGTTACTTTGGGGATCGATTGTGAGATAGTTTATATAGGCAAAGTGAAAGCATTTTTGGAGTCGGTGAACTGTTTGAAAGCAATTTGAAATTAATGTATTTTAATGACTGGAGTACAAGAGTATTGTCAAAGTTCAAACTACGCAATAGAGAACAAATGAATGACAACGCATTGTATGGTTTATGAAATAAATTAACATTGAAGAGGGCTTTTAAGATTTTTTAATTAACAGTGCATTCTGGCACGTTTTTGAGGCTGCAGGCAGATTTTAAGAAGGTCTACGGGTTGAAAATGGCCATTTCTTCATCTATGTTATTTCCCGATGCATTTCTCATGCCCTAGGAGTATTTTTGACATGGTTTGGACCATTTTTGAAGTGGCAGCAGGCCAAAAAATGACCCAGCAATAGCAAAAATGCCTGCACAGTCATTTATGTTTTGATTAAAGTTCTTTAAATAATGAGAGGTCTGCTTAGGGTGCAAATGAAAATATGGAAGAGGATTTTAGCGCCATAACAGATTGAAGAAGGCCAGCATCATTCAAAGAAACAAACCAAATGCAATGAGCAGAGAGACTTCCAGTGCAGTACATGGAGGAAAGCTTTTTTTTTTAAATTTAGTTAAAAATTGCAAAATGTGAATCCACAGGAAGGGGCGCCCAGCCCTATGGAAGGGATTGGTGGTTTTAAAAGGCAAGAAAATGATGCCATCGATGAGCAGCATCTGTTGGAAGATTTCAAAAGTTTAAAAAATGCACAAAGAGTTATCCCACATGCATGGGATTTTGGGTATTTTTAGTTTTTATATACCAAGGCACTCAATTTATGGTTTGAAGAAAGAACCAAGAGGTCACTTGGTGGGCCCTTGGTTGGATAATTAAGTGTGTGGTGGGCCCCATTATTTTAGAGAAAAAATGTATAAAAGTAGTCTCTAAGTCTCCAGATCGAATCATGGTTAAGAAAATTATCTAGAGACTTAGAGACTAAAGTAGTCTCCAAGTCTCCAAAACGAATCATGGTTAAGAAAATCATCTAGAGACTTAGAGACTAAAGTAGTCTCTAAGTCTCCAGATCGCAAGTAGTCTTCAAGTCTCCAGATCAAGTCATAGTTAAGAAAATCATTCAGAGACTTAGAGACTAAAGAAAATGATAACCATGATTAGACTGTGGTTAAGAGGTGGTCGAGTTAAGCCTATTCAGAGACTTAGAGACTAAGGTTTGTCTCCAAGTCTCTAGATCTAACCATGGTCAAGGAAATCCCTTAAAGACTTAGAGACTAAGTAGTCTCCAAGTCTCCAAAAGGAACCAGGGTTAAAAGAGGAGTTCCAAGGCTAGTTTAGAGCAGCAAATCAGCATGTGACAAGTGTCAAAATCTAGTGTATTTTGAGAAAAAAAGGGATTAAACTAAAAAATTTAAATAAATTCATTACAAAAGGGAGGAGTTAAAGAACTTGCAAGTTTAAAAGGATCTATTGGTTGACTTAATGGCTTAAAGGGAAGATGCTCAACATCTCACCAATAAGCCATTAAGTTTGATTGATACTTGGCAGGATGAGATGAAATCTAGGCAAAGTTAAATTTCAAAGTTAAATTTTATCTTATTTTAATAGTCCAACTATTGAAAAAGCAATTAAATTCAAATTGAAATATTTCAAACTGTTGAAAAATTATTCACGAGAAGGCAAAGTTTGATTAATGTTTCAAAGGGAAAATTTTATCCAAAATATATAGTATCATATATCACCGGAAAGGTCTCAAAATGAAGATTCTGATTTTGTAGACCATTTGAGTCCAGATCATATCAAATTTTTGTAGTTGCATTTGGAAGCAGTTGCAGATATTTTTGGGAACATACAGGTGTCGGTGACTGAATTTGTTTTTCCCATTCTCCTATATCTGCCTTTTTCTCCATTGTAACAAGGATGGTGAAAATTATGCTACTAGGCAGTATTCAGGCTCTTCAGTTTTATTTCTTTGTGTTCACGGTCTTGCAATGTTCAGTTCCAGATGAATTTTAATGAAGAATGATGGAATCCCTATTCAAATATTTGTCTGATGTCTTTGTATGCTTGGTGTTAATTCTTGTGTATTAATCTGTAAGGCATGTTAATGCACCAGTTACAAGGTAGCTGTGGTTTTTTTTTTGAGTTTCTTTCACGGAGAGATTAAATCTTGAATGCAATTTCTAAGAGATTAGGATCAACACATAAATTTGATGTCCAGATATTGAAATGAGAAGAATGGATTGTAAGGCATTTCATTCGGGTCCTTTGAGTTTGGAGTTGGGGTTCTCTTGGAATGCATATTTGTTTGACTCTGTTGCCCAATAGATAAGGCATTGGTCCTTTGCTAGTTATGCAGTTTCATCATCAAATAATTAAATTCAAACCATTTCCCCTTTTCTGTTTAAGAGCCTAAATTGTTTGTAAACTGCATTGAATAGTGCAAATGCTTTTGGTGATTCCTTATAGAAGTCAATCTGATATGTTAGCCTGTGTGAGCCTCCGGGTTTGAAGAGAAGAAGGGTGAATATCCTTGTCACATTGGCCATTTTCCTAGTTCTTAGCAGATCATGTAGGTGGGATCCTACATAAGATTGGTTGAGTTGAACTCCCATGTCTTATAAGTCTGAGAACTATGCACTAATTTTCATGTCTGCATAAAAGGTTTTAGTGAGAAAGTGTTTATGTATGCAGATTTAGTATGTTTTAGGTGCACCTGCCTGAGTGTGTGGAAGTCAAAGCAGAAGGAGGATCATATCCTCATCAATTAGCCTTTTCTTGCCCCTCAATTTGTATGAAGAAGTAGATTCATGTGAGTTGGACTAAGATCCCCAAGTCTTGTTTGCATATTCTCTTTTAGAACTGAAGGATACAAGAAAAAATGCTAACAAAATAGCGACTCCACTGGGGATAGAAATGAGAAAATCTTGTTAAAGAAATCAGTAAATCTCTGGTGTTAAAAGTTAGAAATCAAAATACCCAAGAAATTATAATATGTCGGAGAAGTGGAAATTAAAAGCTCATAAGAGCTAATCATTTGTTGCTTCATTTATGGACCAGATTGTGAATCTTGATCCCATGCTTGTTGTGGGTGGTGACTTTGTGTTTGAATTTGGAGAATCCTGGTTGTCTTGTGCTAGTGTAATTTTTGATTATCAGTTGTTATTTCATTTCTAAGATCAACAAGTTTAAGATGTATGTTTCCTTGCTTGGCTGAATCAATACCAGAATTTGATGATGAGAAAGAGTGTCAAGAAGAAGAATCTAAAATTTGTTTCAGATCTTTGAGAGAGGTATCCTGGACAGTGTATTTTTAACTGTAGCGAAAGGAAGAAAAAGATTTTGCAACTTTGCTGGTTGGAAGCAAACCTAGAATTGAAAGACCCTTGCAAATAACTCTTGTTGTTTGAGAAATTTCCTCTGCAAGGAGGTGGCGAATCTTTGAGAAAAGAATCTCATGGAGCTACAAAAATAGCTCTAGATGTGCCTTGTTCCCAGTCAAGAAGAAAAGAAACAGCTGCTGCAAATTTCATCCATGTAATCCTCTATTTTATGAGAAAGACGAGTCCCTTACAAGGTGAATAAATCACTAGAAAGAAGGGAAAATAGATTGAAGTCTTGCCATACTTCCGGATTGAAAGTTCAGATTTAGAAATTAGAAGTATGCTATGTTTTTTTCAAATAAGTGATTGCATGAAATCAAATAGAAATCTTTGTCACAAGACTAGAATGTATTATTGAGTGAATGGTTAAAATGGAAGTTCTAGCATTCAGGGAGAAAGATATGTTTGCTAGGTCTGAAATTTGTAAATTGCTAGTAGAAAAAAGGATATTGCATTGATAGATCAAAAAATCCAAGAGAAAGCCCTACTAATTTTAAAAGAAAGGGTAGGAGAAAGGAAAAAAGAGTCAGCATATTCGCTTTATCAAAGGTTTTCTAGTGTAGTTGATAAGCTTATAGTGGCTATTGACTTTCTAGAATTAGAGTGGGTTCATTTATTTTTAGAACTTTGTGTGCCTGAATCAGTCAGTTGGTTAGCATCTCTTAAAGAACTATCTGAATGTGTTAGAAGATGGATAGATGGAATTGAAAATGTTGAATATGAATTTAGTTGTGCTGATTTTGAGTCTACTTATGTTGAAAGTGTTGATTTCAATGCGGACAATGAAGCCTATGAACAACGAGACAATGAGGAAGAATCCGTAATTGGAAGTGACTCCATTGAGTTTGTAGAGTTTCCTTATTTTCAAAATGTAAATGATGATTTCTTATTTCAGCCTGAAAATGATTCATGTGAACAACAAGAGCTTGAGTATGATGCGGATGAAAGTGATAGTGACTCTCTTGCACAAAGTGATATAAACCAAGAAGTCTTGTATTTTGTTACCATCAAGGAAGATGTATTCAACATTGAGCAAGAGATCAAAGAAAATGGACAAGAAGTTCAATGCTCGCTAAGTATTGAGAGAATTTCAAAACTTCTAGAAGTTGATTATCAGAGGTATGCACCTACAAATGACTTTAAAGTTCCATGTCCAATGAAGATATGTTTTGATAGTGATGATGTTGACAAGGCCATGAAATATGATACATATAATATGGACCCTTTTCCTATACTTGGGTTGGATACTTTGCAAATTGAAAGCACATATCACTGTGATAAGTTTAATGTTGTTGTTTATGATGAATATGATGATGAATGTTTTGGTGTGGATTCATTTTTTCATAAACATAGTGTCGGGATTTCTTGCTCACATCATGATCTTGAAGATAGTAATAAGTCTGAAAGTATTTTCTCAGATTTGAAAATGATAGTAGAGCCATTGATTGATGATACTTGTTCACAAGATGCTGATAGGAGTTTAGATCAGCAAGTTGTCTCTGATTTTGTGCAATCATATTTTTGTTTTGAGACATTCTTTTTTAGTTTGCAAGGTACTGATGTAAAAGAAGTGTATTCTTTGGCGCAAACTAATGTTTAGAATGTGGATGTTTTCTGCCATGAGAGTGAGCTGGAATGTTTCTTCTTCTAGAAAGTCAACAATATGGAAGGGTGTGATGTTTTGATGTCACACTATGATCAGCATGCATAGCAGTTTAATGACTTTGTTTTTCCAAGTAATGATAAATTTTTTGATTACCTTTTGTTTGATATGTTGAAGATTCAGGGGAGCATACTTAATCAAGTGAATGGATATAATAGCCTCAATTTACCTTGGATTTTTATATGTTTGATAGAGGTAAGAGATGAACCTTGTTTTGGGGCTTTGGGCCTTTGTAAATAAGCTTCTTGTTTGTATAGATGATTTCTTTCCCTTTCAGTCGTGTGGTGTGTATCCTTTCAATAAAGAGGTTCCTAGTTTTTGAGTTCGGAAGGAGAAGAGATTCAAAAGAGAAGAGAGAGAAAGTGAAGAGAAAGTATGATTTTTTTTGAGGTGGTCTATTGTACCAAGAGATTCTGAAGTCCTTTACATGCCCGAATGGGGCACGCGTCCACAGTCAGAGCCACTGTTGGGACTGAAAAATGCAGTAAGGGTTTTGAAGTACCATGTTAAAATTTTGCAATCTGAAGCTCTATGATTGTTGTTGTGCCTATTTTCCTTGATGAGATTCTAAGGTCTACCATGCATGTCAAGTACTCATTATATTTTTTTTGACATTTGAAGACATCCCAGGTCACTAATTTCAAGTCTTGAGTTGTTCTGTGATGTCTTGTTTTGAGCACTTGTCCAAATCTGCATTTCTGCGTAAGTGTCAATTTGTTGTAACGGGCCTACTTTTCCTTTCAATATCTTGTGTCCTGTTAATTTTCATGGCCCACTACTTTGGGGAATGTTGAGCATGTATATTAGAGAGCCTGAATTTACAAGCTCAATCCATTTTGAGTTTGCTTGATAGGTTTTCTGATCCCTCAAAGTTGATCTTCCAGAGATATCTTGTTTCTTTGTTCTGCCCAAAATTCTGAGTAGCCCTGTTTGACCAATTGTAAGTTTTGACCTTGTGACCTAATTAAAAAAATTCCTTTTGTACTATATTATAGAGGTCAAATACTTCTTGATTCACTATCTTTAGGTCATGACAAGTCCATCTGGTCACTTTCCTCAGCCGTTTCCAAACCAAATTTCTGCTTGTTTCACTATTTCATATCCAGAATGTTTTTAGCAAGCTGACTTTGGTCTTTAATGATAATTTTCCTTTTGATCTTCTGAGAAAGCTAGTTATGGATTATTTTTCATTATGTGAGAGTGAATCATTATCCAAGATTCTGGATCTTGGGGGTTTTATTTGGTAAATTTTCAAAGCTTGTTTCTAAGGTGATTTGTGTAGATTGACAGTGCGGATAGAATCAATGTTTCAGAAGGCTATATTTGATTAGTGATAATTTTTGGCTCAAATCTTCCAGTGAAATTTTCTCTAGCACGTGTTCTCACATGTTGGGATTGAACCTAATTTTTTTATGGTGCATTCATGTGAAGTCATTCAGTCAGTTCTCAAAGCTCATCCAGGAAGCTACTTGCCAATAATGAAGCCAATTTGCGGAACAGTGAAAGTTGTTTTTAAAAGCCCACTAGTGTGTTACTTTTTGGATCGATTGTGAGATAGTTTATATAGGCAAAGTGAAAGTATTTTTGGATTCGGTGAACTATTTGAAAGCACTTTGAAATCAATGTATTTTAATGACTGGAGTACAAGAGTATTGTCAAAGTTCAAACTACGCAATGGAGAACAAATGAATGACAGTGCATTGTATGGTTTATGAAATAAATAAACATTGAAGAGGGCTTTTGAGATTTTTTAATTAACAGTGCATTCTGGAACATAAAGTGAATATCAATCATTTTTTTGAGGCTGCAGGCAGATTTTAAGGTCTACGGGTTGAAAATGGTCATTTCTTCATTTATGTTCTTTCCCAATGCATTTCTCATGCCCTAGGAGTATTTTTGACATAGTTTGGACCATTTTTGAAGTGGCAGCAGGCCAAAAAATGATCCAGCAATAGCAAAAATGCCTGCACAGTCATTTATGTTTTGATTAAAGTTCTTTAAATAATGAGAGGTATGCTCAGGGTGCAAATTAAAATATGGAAGATGATTCAGTGCCATAATAGATAGAAGAAGGCCAACATCATTGTAGTACATGGAGGAAAGCTTTTTTTTAAATTTTTAGTTAAAAATTGCAAAATGTGAATCCACAGGAAGGGGCACCCAGCCCTATGGAAGGGATTGGTGGTTTTAAAAGGCAAGAAAATGATGCCATGGATGAGCAGCATCTGCTGGAAGCTTTCAAAAGTTTAAAAAATGCACAAAGAGTTATCCCACATGCATGGGATTTTGGGTATTTTTAGTTTTTATATACCAAAGCACTCACTTTATGGTTTGAAGAAAAGACCAAGAGGCCACTTGGTGGGCCTCTTGGTTGGATAATTAAGTGTGTGGTGGGCCCCATTATTTTGGAGAAAAAATACATAAAAGTTGTCTCCAAGTCTCCAAATCGAATCATGGTTAAGAAAATTATCTAGAGACTTAGAGACTAAAGTAGTCTCCAAATTGAATCATGGTTAAGAAAATCATTTAGAGACTTAGAGACTAAAGTAGTCTCCAAGTCTCTAGATCGAATCATGGTTAAGAAAATCATCTAGAGACTTAGAGACTAAAGTAGTCTCCAAGTCTCCAGATCGAATAGTCTCCAAGTCTCCAGATGAACCAGTCTCCAAGTCTCCAGATCAAGTAGTCTCCAAGTCTCCAGATCAAATCATAGTTAAGAAAATCATTCAGAGACTTAGAGGCTAAAGCAAATGATAACCATGGTTAGACTGTGGTTAAGAGGTGGTTGAGTTAAGCCTATTCAGAGACTTAGAGACTAAGGCTTGTCTCCAAGTCTCTAGATCTAACCATGGTCAAGGAAATCTCTTAGAAACTTAGAGACTAAGTAGTCTCCAAGTCTCCAAAAGGAACCAGTGTTAAAGGAGGAGTTCCAAGGCTAGTTTAGAGCAGCAAATCAGCATATGACAAGTGTCAAAATCTGGTACATTCTAAGGAAGAAAAGGGATTAAACTGAAATATTTAAATAAATTCATCACAAAAGGGAGGAGTTCAAGAACTTGCAAGTTTAAAAGGATCTAATGGTTGACTTAATGGCTTAAAGGGAAGATGTTCAACATCTAACCAATAAGCCATTAAGTCTAATTGACAATTGGCAGGATGAGATGAAATCTGGGCAAAGTGAAATTTTAAATTTAAATTTCATCTTATTTCAATAGTCCAACTATTGAAAAAGCAATTAAATTCAAATTGAAATATTTCAAATTGTTGAAAAATTATGCACGGGAAGGCAAAGTTTGATTAATGTTTCAGAGGGCAAATTTTATTCAAAATATAGAGTATCATATATCACCAGAAAGGTCTCGGAATGAAGATTCTGATTTTGCAGACCATTTGAGTCCAGATCATATCAAATTTTTTTTGTTGCTGTTTGAAGCTATTGTAGATATTTTTGGGAACAGGCAGGTGTCGATGACTGAATTTGTTTTTCCCATTCTCCTTTATCTTTCTTTTTCTCCATTGTAACAAGGTTGGTGAAAATTATGTTGTTGGGCAGTATTCAGGCTCTAAAGTTTTATTTCTTTGTGTTCACGATCTTGCAATGTTCATTTCTAGATGAATTTCAATGAAGAATGATGGAATCCCTATTCAAATATCTGTCTGATGTCTTTGTATGCTTGGTGTTAATTCTTGTGTATTAATCTGTAAGGCATGTTAATGCACCAGTTACAAGGTAGCTATGGTTTTGTTTTTTGAGTTTCTTTCAAGGAGAGATTAAATCTTGAATGCATTTTCTGAGAGTCTAGGATCAACACATAAATTTGATGTCCAGATATTGAAATGAGAAGAATGGATTGTAAGGCATTTCATTCGGGTCCTTTGAGTTTGGAGTTGGGGTTCTCTAGGAATGCTTATTTGTTTGACTCTATTGCCCAATAGATAAGGCATTGGTCCTTTGTTGGTTATGCAGTTTCATCATTAAATCATTAAATTCAAACCATTTCCCCTTTTCTGTTTAAGAGCATAAATTGTTTGTAAACTGCATTGAATAGTGCAAATGCTTTTGGTGATTCCTTATAGAAGTGAATCTAATAGGTTAGCTTGCCTGAGCCTCTGGGTTCAAAGAGAAGAAGGGTGAATATCCTTGTCACATTGGCCATTTTCCTAGTTCTTAGCAGATCATGTAGGTGGAATCCTACATAAGATTGGTTGAGTTGAACTCCCATATCTTATAAGTCTGAGAACTATCCATTGATTTTCATGTCTGCATAAAAGGTTTTAGTGAGAAAGTGTTTATGTATGCAGATTTAGTATGTTTTACGTCCACCCACCTGAGTGTGTGCAACTCGAAGTAGAAGGAGGATGAAATCCTCATCAATTAGCCTTTTCTTGCCGCTCAATTTGTATGAAGAAGTAGATTCATGTGAGTTGGACTAAGATCCCCAAGTCTAGTTTTCATATTCTCTTTTAGAATTGGAGGATACAAGAAAAAATGTTAACAAGATCTACTATCCTGGCCACCATTTGCCTTAGATTTGTTTCAATATCAGTAATTTCTAATATGTGGAGATCATGTATATCCTGAATAGATAGAATTTCTTCTAATACATATCTGTTGAAATGGAAAAGAACCAGAATTAAACATACTACAAACTATTAACATTGCATCTTACTAAAAAACAAGGCCTCTTAAATCTGGGACCATGTAGCCTTTTTGTTCTTGTAGATATAATATACAATGCAGGAATTTTAAGAATGACAAATTAAAGAAAAAAAAATGTAACATATGCAATAATGATGCACCTTTTCTTCAGAAAAACAAGTTGGATCTACTATCGTGGCCACCACTTGCCTTAGATTTTTTTTAATATCGGTAATTTCTAATCTGTGTAGATCATGTATATCCCAAATAGATAGAATGTCTTCCAATACATATATGTTAAACTGGCAAAGAACCAGAATTTAGCATACTACAAACTATTAACACTGCATCTTATTAAAAAACAAGGCCTCTTAAATCTGGGACCATGTAGCCTTTTTGTTCTTCTAGATATAATATACAGTGCAGGAATTTTAAGAATGACAAATTAAAGAAAAACATAATGTAACATATGCAATAAGGATGCACCTTCTCTTCAGAAAAACAAGTTGGATCTATTGTCGCGACCACCAATTTCCTTAGATTTGTTTCAATATCGGTAATTTCTAATCCACATAGATCATGTATATCTTGAATAGACAAAATGTCTTCCAATACATATCTTTTGAAATGGAAAAGAACCAGAATTTAGCATACTACAAACTATTAACACTGCATCTTATTAAAAAATGTTAGAATAGTCCCAAAGGATAACTGAGAGGGGGGGGTGAATCAGTTATCAGTAAATTTAATTCTTTTTACTTCTTTAACTCTAGAATATAATAAAGTAAATACACATTCAAATAACACAGTACACAACACACAATTTGATTATAGGGAAACCAAATGGTAAAAACCACGTTGGGAATTAGCACCCACAATGAACTATACTTGTTTATAGTAATCCCTGTTAGAAGATATTTCAACCCTGTTAGGAGTTGTACTTTATAATGCAATAAGTATAGTGACCTGGTTAAGGGTCTGACCCTGTTAGGAGTATTTTACAAATAACCCTATTACGGGTGAGGACTCACTGTCCAAAATCTCACTGCTTCAATGGTGAAGGCTACAACCTTATGTAGAACAGATATGCACTATATCTAATGATGAACTGTAGAGTAGACCTGATGTCTTGATCAGTTCCAATGTATTGTAATCTTCTATTTATTCTTCACATAGACTCTTGATGAATGAACCACAACTAATATTCTTCTCTGTACATTTTCTGTCTCTTTTCGTATCATTCACACTTAGTGTATCACAAATGACTTGCTATAAGTATCTTCCTCAAAGTATGAGATCATGTGACCTATAAGACAACTCTTCATAACATCCTTTTCAGCTTCACTAAGCACGCAAATAATATTAAGTCTGTGCAACACAAACTGAATAGACGCGACGCTTCACTAAGTCGGCGTCACCAAATTATCTCTAACTTTACAATCTATTGAAACATGTTTGGTGCCTTTAGATAACTATCATCAACTCGTAACTAATCATGAATATATAAGCACATATCCTGAAGATAGGAACAACTCAAGAAACCTGTTACATACGTCGACTCTGAACATATACTCTTCCAGAATTGTAACTACCAATAAAAAAATTACACAACTTGACTGAAACATCATATCTGGATCTGCATGTATGAACATAACATAATAAACATGTATACAATATGTATCTAACCACACAAGGCTTGATATCATCATTTTGATAAGTACATACAGAATCACTACTGTTTATTATATGTTGTCATCAATGACAGACATACAATCAATCAACTGCATAGAAACAAATCTCCAGTAATCTCCCCCTTTGACATTGATGGCAACATATGATATTAAAAACATCCTTTGTTCATGGTGTCCTCTTTCTTTTACAATCTTATCAATATCCTCATCAAAGATTTCTCTACACTGCTTCAGTTCTTCTGACTGTGTTTATACTCCCCCAGAGTATATGCTCCCCCTTACTATATACTCCCCCTTTAACATCAATGGCAAAGGGCACCATAAATCATTAAGCACAGGTACTACTCCAGAAGTAGAGTAGTCAACCATTTATCAGTCACAAAGGATTTACGTTCTTCCTATATTCTCTAATCAGACTTAGGAGAGGGAATTACTCCCAACTTCTCTCTGAGATACTCAAAAGTATCCTTTGATAAAGGTTTTGTGAAAATATCTGCCAACTGTTCTTTGGTGCTCACATAGTCCAATTTCACTTCTTTGTCTGCAACCTTTTCTCTAAGAAAGTGGTACTTGATCTCTATGTGTTTTGTCTTTGCGTGCATCAAAGGGTTCTTAGACATGTTAATAGTGCTAGTGTTATCACAGTGAATAACAATAGGATAATCAGCCTAAATACCAAATTCTTTAACCATCTTCTCGATCCAAACCATGGTTGAACAATTTAGTGCTGCTACAACATATTCAGCTTCTGTTGTTGATTGAGAAATACAATTCTACTTCTTGCTTATCCAAGAAACTAACCTATCTCCAAGAAATATTACTCCTCCTGAAGTACTCTTCCTATCATCAATACAACCTGCCCAATCTGCATCTGTATACACATGAAGTTGCACATTCTCTAATTTAGGATACCATAAACCATAGTCTATAGTTCCCTTTAGATATCTAAATATCCTCTTGATTGCCATTAGGTGATTCTACTTGGGTTCAACTTCAAATCTTCCAACAATGCCAACTGCATTAGATATGTTAGGTCTAGATTGAGTTAGATAAATGAGTTTTCCAATCATAGATTTGTACAATGTTTTATCAACTATTGTGGAAACATCATATTTTGAAAGCTTTCTTCCTATTATCATAGGGATGCATACTGGCTTACAGTCTTCCATCTTAAAGGTCTTCAATATTTCCTTCACATATTTTGACTGATTAATGAATATACCTTTATCTGTATGCTTTACATTTAGTCCCAAAAAGTATTTTATAGGACCAATCATGCTCATTTCAAATTCATTATGCATTTCTTTTGAAAATGTTGTACTAAGCTTGTCATTACCTCCAAAGATAATATTATCAACAAGTATAGCAACTAGTAGTAATCCATCAGGTGTCCCTCTTGTGAATAGGTTATAATCTACTGCACCTTTCTTGAGTCCAATCTTGGTAAGATAACCATCAAGTCTCTCATACCAAGATCTTGGGGCCTGTTTAAGACCATAGAGTTCTTTCTTTAATTTGCATACTATGTCTGGTTTATCTGAAAGATTGGATCCTTCAAGTTGTTCTATGTAGACTTCTTCCTTCAAGTCACCATTCAGAAAAGATGACTTTACATCCATTTGATAAACTTTAAAGTCTTTGAATGTTGCATAGGCCAAGAACAATTTAATGGCTTCCAGTCTGCTCATAGGGGCAAATGTATCAGTGTAGTCTATTCCTTCTCTCTACGCATATCCTTTGCATGCCAATCTTGCTTTGTTTCTTACTACTGTACCATCTTCATTCATCATATTTCTGAATACCCACTTTGTTCCAATCACATTTTTGTCACTGGTTTTAGGAACGAATTCACATGTATCATTTTTAATTATCTGATCTAATTCTTCCTTCATTGCATTCTTCCAATCATAATTATTACAAGCATCTTCAACACTTAAAGGTTCAATCTCTGAAATTAAACATACCTCTTCATCCATTGCTAGACTTTTTCCTTTTGATCTGGTCAAAAGAATGTTGCTCTGATCTCCAATGATATCATCTTTAGAGTGTTATCTAGATGTAAATTTAGGAACCTTAGGTGTTCTTCTTCTATAATCTTTGATTCTTCACTGCTTGATTTAGGGTCATTGTATGAGACATCAATGCAATCAAACATTTCTTCAATAACAGTATCTTTTCTTTTAGGCCTGGGTTCATCTTCAATCATAGGTGCATATTAATAGAACCTCTCTTGAACCATAAACTTCTCATCAATTTTTACGTGAGTACTTTCAATTATCTTTTTTCAATCTCAAATTGAAACATTTGTATACTTTGATTTTTGTAGAGTAACCAAGGAAAATACCTTCATCACTTCTAGCATCAAACTTACAACCACCATCATCTCTCTTGATGTAGCACTTGCTACCAAAGATTCTGAAATACTTTACTGTAGGTACATTACCAAACCAAATTTCATAGGGTGTCTTATCTGGGCTTGGCCTCAATTGAGTTGTGTTGATAGTATAGACTATTGTATTTACTGCATCTCTCCAATATGTGTGCGCAACTTTTCCTTCAGTCATCATAGTGTGTGTTGTATCAAGTATAAGCTTGTTCCTCCTTTCTGCAATCCCATTCTGTTTAGGGGTTCTAGGAGCACTCAACTATCTTTTTATTCCATGTTCTTCACAGTAATCATAAAACTGATCAGAGGTGAACTCTCCTCCTCTATCTGATCTCAGACATTTCAGTTTTAATCTAGATTCATTCTCAACCTTAGCTTTGAATATTTTGAACTTCTCAAAGGCTTCAGACTTTTCTTTTAAGAACACAACCCACATCATCCTTGAAAAATCATCAACAAACAAAATGAAATACCTTTCCCCATAGTATTATCTTGTTTGGGTAGGACCACATAAATCTATATGCACTAGGTTCAATTTGTTTTCAGCTGAGTTTTGCTTTCTTCTAAAAGAACTCCTTACATGCTTTCCCATAACACATTCCCTACACATTGTGTCAACTGGTCTTGCAATACTTGGAAGGTCTCAGACTACCTTGACATTACTTATCTTTACTATGTTATCAAAATTGATATGACAGAGTCTCTTGTGCCATAACCAACTGTCATCCACTTTTGCAACAAAACAACTTACATTAGAATTGAGCTAAAAAAATATTACCTTTTGTTTTGGATCCTGATGCAATCATGTCTCCATCCTTGTTGTTAATGATGCACTTGTTGTCTTTGAACTCCAAATGATAACCTTTGTCAAGTAGCTGTCCAACACTTAGCAAGTTATGA
>MU225471.1:985484-1001598 GCA_018584345.1 Thuja plicata | reverse complement strand
TCTAAAACTATTTTCACAACCTCTAAAATAGGTGGATTCTATGAAGTTACCTCTTGTTCATTTGTTTGCTGGTTCTCTTCACTTTTCTGATCATTGACAACTTCAATTATTTCATCAGATGTTGTGGTATTCCCTTCTTCAGTATCAGTTTCCTTAATAGGCAAATCAGTGTCCTTACCACTCAGCATCTCTTATTCCTCGGCATTCAAATTGCTTGGATCATCAACTATAAAATCCATAGGAATTTCTACAGTCAGATCAACAGAGTTTGTTGAATCTAATGCATCTTTGGTCTTGTCCTATTCTATGGCAATTTTATCTTGAGTTATCTGTGGTTCAGGGGTAGTCTTTACTTCAACTTCTTTTATCTTTTTCTCAGATGTCCCTTCACCAAATTTCTTATCTTTTGGAACGGCCAGTCCAAAGATTTCCTTCAAGATCCTTGTGCTTTGTTGTACTACACCTTCAATGTCATTTTTTAGAACAGCATAGCCTCTAAGTTTAGGAACAAACCTACTCTCGTAATCCTCAATTAATTTGACTCTCTGTTTTGAGGTTGAGTCAGGTATTACCTGGGCTAGAGTTCCTTCCCTGATCTGTCTTTCTGTAGCAAGTACAAATTCCCATTTGCTTGACAGAAAATCATAAAGTTCACCTGGCACATGATTTCCTATCTCTATAGGAGTTAATTTGAAAGTACTCATAATATCCAAGAGTGCTTCCTGTACTTTGTGCCTATCTGTAGTTTTCAACTTTTCATACTTAATGAACTTAAAAATTGCTAACCCTACTGAATTCCTCAAAGTGTCACATACCTCATCAATAATTGCTGGTTTCTTGAATTGTGTTGTAGGTATGTTGTTGGGTTCATCAGTTTCTATCTTTTCCTTATCACTATCTATCCTGAAATTTAATCTCCTTCATGGTCTTTTTGCTGGCTTACATGGCTCAACCTTAGGAGCAACCTTTGCTTCCTTTCCAGAACTACTTTCTGCAACTTTCCTCTTACCATATACTTTTGTTTGTACTTCTAATGGGGAAGTAACAGTAGATTCTCTAGTCCTTGAATGATTAGCTACAAGAGGTGTAACCTTGGGTTTGGCTTTGCTCGGCTTGGTTACTATGACAATTGATGGTCTTTTGCCCTTGGCTTTCTTAGTAACCTCTTCTGATGCACTAACTTCCTCCTCTGTAGAAATATCCTCACCTTTTCCAATGGTTAGGCCTAAAGGTGCATCCTCAGGTTCTTCATCACTACCTAAGCCAACCATTTTCTTTAGGTTTTTCACAATCTTCTTTCTTTTCCTCTCCATAGTTCCCTCATTCAAACTTCTAGAAATTTTAGCCTTAGCTTCATCAAAATTTCAAAATCTATCTGCTGTAGTATCAATTACCTCGGCTAGGAGTGCAATGATGGTAGCTGATGCTTCGTCAATATTAATTTCATATGGAAATGGTTCTAAGCATGTTATCCTAGGAGTCACTGCCTGGATATAAGTATTATCTATATCAACTAGAAAACAGATTTCTTCATAGTGCTTCTCCACTAGTGACTTAGGAATTCTAGTCCTTAGTCTCATTCTCTTCTTGAATTCTACAAAATAGCTCCGCATAATGCTATTGAAATTAATCCCTATTTTCTCAATACATTCACTGATCTGAACTATTATGGGTCTATCCTTTTTCCAAACAATATTTCCCAATGTAGGAAATATATCCTGAATGTAGAAAAATATACAGACTAGTAAGGAACCAAACTTACATGATGAGCTCTTAGCCTTTCTGATTGATGCTAGGTTCTCGGCTAATTGTGTCAGCTGTAGCTCAGCAAGATCATATGTATGATTCTTCTTAACAATTTTCCATGCCTAATCAACGGCTGTACAAGGAACACTATCCAATCTACTTGACTGATAGAACTTATGTGCTATTAATCTTACTCCAAAATCAAGTTCTAGGTCTATAATTGTAGAGATAGTCATACCTCTGTTGTTCCATATGGCTCCATTTTTCAATGTAATTTATTCTTTGTTGTTATCCCTCATGGTCCATTTCCCATTCACTACAGGATATCCAGTCACTCGATGAATCATGCTTTTGGTGATCTTAACTAGTCCATTATCCAACCACATACACATGTCATGAACTCGGCTAAGGATAGCCTTAATCCATTCATCTTTGAAACCTCATGCAAAATCTAGGGCATGAGTTAACCCTTTGTCGGCTAAATGTTTGAATTCTGCCTTTAGAACTCCATTGACACACAATTTGTTGTAGGATTTCCTTATTTCACTATCACCTACTTCACCAATCTTAACCATATAACATGATCGAATATCATGAATCATAAGTACCTTGGGTGGAATGGATGAGAGGGCTCCCATTAAATCACTTTGAATCACACTTTCAGGAACGGCTCAAAAGTTGAGAGGTTCACATTCATCACTCTGTATTAATTAAATTTTCTCTGGTTCTACCTCCATACTCTTAGTTGGTGTGGAAGAACTTGCAGCCATAATTTTGAAATTAGGGTTTGAGAGATGAAAAATAGAGTACCTCAGAAAGTAACGCTTTTCACTGTTCACCTTAGGATTGCCGACGGCATGCTAATGAAATCTTTGATGCTAACTCTGTTAAGATCAATTCTACAAATTACTTCAATCGCTCCGTAAACAGTAAAAATCGCAAGGTAAAAATGAAATGTCAACTGTTCATCCTTTATAGACTTTGAAAGGTCAAGGGAGGTAAGCAATGAATGTTCTACCCATTGAGTTAGTGCAGGCTAGCTATCCTCAGCTTTAACACAACTTGCATCCCACTCGGCTTACTGCACTCGGCCTTCACAAAATTTTACTTGGCCAACAAAACTTGGCACTCACTAAATAACTCGGCCTTAGTGTCCATGATTGGTGCTCGACACCTATTAGTGCAATTTTCTCAACTCAACATTTGTCTTAAAAAATATGTCCTAGTGCATCTTAGCATATGCAAATATGGAATTTTGTACATTTCATGTTAGGAACTGATGTAAGATGAGAATTTTAGATACAGTTCCTTACATACCTCTTTTTCTTAGTTGGAGATGATGTGATCACTTGATCCATTGGATTGGGTGACCTCGGCTTCGTTAGCTTCACTGCTGCATGGTTAAGACTTCTTAACCCATGTCTTGTTCATCTGTTCTCTAATTTGCTCAACAGTAGGAGCAGGTACTCTAGTCTTGCAATATTTCCTTGTATGTCCAATTTTCAGACAACTGTGACAAACTAGGCTTCCATTCATCCAACTTTTAGACTTACCTCTGAAATGTGTCCTTATGCATTTTTCTGGAACATGTCCATATTCACCACAGTAATGACAACTATTCCATGTATTGTAATCCCAATTGTAAGTATTGCTTTTTCTTGGTGATTTCTCTTGTACCTTTGATGTCCACTATTGTTTGCCTTTGGATCTACAATCTTGTTCTATGTGCCCATATTTGTGATAGTTATAGAAACTACCATTGAGTCTAGGTGTTTTTCTTCCCTTTGCCGTACATTCACGTGCTTGATGTCCAAACTTATTACAGTTAAAACAGTAACCATTAAAGTTAGTTTTTGAATTGGACTTACCATTCTTGCTTCGGAAAATGTTTGTTGTATGACCTAGTTTCCCATAGTGGTGAAAAAGAGGTTTGTTGTTTCTCGGCTTTGCATGCCTTCTTTCTCCTGTCTTAGATGTTTCTCCATCTTTAGTGGTTGTATGTTGTTCAGTGTGACCTAATCTAGAAGAATCTTTAGGTCTTCTTGATGCTTCCACCAGTTGTTCAAAGTAGCTTATAGCTGCACTCGGATCATTCACTATGTTATTAAGCTCTTTCTCAGATCTCAATTCATCTTTCAATTGACTATTCTCAGATCTAAGATTTACAATCTCCAAGTCTTTCCTACTAATCTCCTGATTCACAAGTAGTAGTTGATTTGCCATGTCCACTTGATTGATTGTCATTGTTTTCACGTCATGTGTTCTTTCATCAAGTCTGGTAGTCATCATTCTCTTGTCTTCTTCTGCCATAGCCTTGTAATCTTTGGCTTTCTTTTTATGTTCAACAACTTCACACATTCTTATTGATTGGGCTTCTTGTTCCTTTTTCAAGTTTTTGACTTCTTCACATAGTGCACATTCTTTTCCAGTAGATCTGCTATTGCTACATCGCTCTCAGTAGAATCTCCATTCTGAAATAGATTTGTGGTGTCCTCTTCCTGATAATGAGTGTCATTCATTAGTTTGGAAAAATCTTTCCTTGCATGCAAGGACTTCTTTAATTCTTGTCTAGCAGTCTCAAGCTATTGTAGTGCTAGCTGAATATCAATCTTTTGATTCTCAATGACTTTACCCATCTTGTAGATCTCAATCTCAAAATCTGTATATTCAAGCCAATTATGGCCTTTTAGAGAACTGAGCTTTGATACCAATTGTTGGAAATACAATGATGGGAAAGCAAGATACTGAGAGGGGGGGTGAATCAAATCTTAAAAATTAAACACTTAAAACAAACTGATCCACATTTATACATATATGAATCTAATGTAATCTCAGATAGCATCCACATAATGAAATAAATAACACATAACACAATAACTTGGTAACCCAGAAACCCAAATAGGTAAAACTGGGGTGGGGATGACACCCACAAAATTCTCCACTACTGCAGTAATAAAGTGTACTTGTTAAGGTTACAAATGTTGATTACAAAATGTAATCTACCCTGTTAAAGTTCTACCTGGTTAAGAGCTTAAGATCATTACAATCTACCCTGTTAAAGGATTTCAACTTACATTAAAGTAATCACTCTATTAGGAGATAAAGAAAGGTCTGCTAGAACCACTCTATTAGGATATTTTCACTTGATACAATGATTATAATGTCTCAAGTATTGATCCTTTGTTATGCACTCTGATGCTAATGATGGATCTCCTCTTTCCAGTACCTTCTATGATCTCACAATCTGATATAACTTTACTCTATTGTTCACTGTGTTGTAACTCTGCTTGATCTCTGCTTCTTAAAAAAATAACCTTCTATGCATTTCACTTCAAAATGTAGTCACTAGATAGTTCATCTACTCTCTCCTTACACACACTTACAAAATAGGGTTTAGAAGCAATCTAATATACCTGTTCAAATCTGATAGCAAGATCTAGATCAACGATCAAGATCTGATACCCATACCTTGATGGTATTACAATTAATTTTTACAATAGATCATGCATAGGATAAAAAAATTAAATGCATAACTAACTCCGTAGAATAATATTAAATGCATACATAAGTCAGCCCAAAAAACTTATAAAAAGTTGGCCAGATCACTTATCCTCAAAGTTTGTATCATTCAAGATTTGTATACAAAAATTGTTCTTCTTGGCACTTGACTTGTCTATCACTCAGCACTTAACATCTCTGTATCCTACTCGGCTCGGCAATGTAACTTAGAAAACTGAAAACTACTCGGCAATGTTAGTCAGCCTTACATAGTTTTAGCTCAGCCATAGTGATAGCCAACTAAAACTGCCTAAGTGAATGACTAAGTGTTGGTCACTAATCATCAACAGAAATTAGAGATTAACACATGTGACACATTTCCTTCTAGTAACATATTCCTTGCAACATCTAATATAGTTTTGTTTATTCACTTTGCTATCTGATTTTGTTGTGGAGTTCCAGGGGATGATGTATGTTTGTATATTCCATGCTCTTCACAGTATGTATTAAATAGCTCTGATGTAAACTCTCCTCTGTCTAATCTCAAACACTTTATCTTCAAACCAAATTCATTCTCAACTTTTTATTTGAATAACTTGAATTTTTCAAATGCTTCGGATTTCTCTCTTAAGTATGTAACCCACATCATTCTAGAAAAGTCATCAAAAAATAGTATAAAGTGCCTTTCACTATAGTATGATCTTGTTATTTTTGGACCACACAGATCTATATGCACCAGATCCAACTTCCCTTTTTCTGAATAAGCTTTTCTTTTGAAAGTGCTTCTAGTCTGTTTCCCAACAACACACTCTATACACATAGTTAGATGGCTTTACAATTTTAGGTAGATCTCTTACTTCTTTTTCATACTTTCCTTCATAGTGTTATCCAAATTAACATGACAAAATCTTATGTACCATAACCAACTATCATCAATCTTCACAATAGAAAAGAAGCTTCAGATGTGTTCGATTCAAATACCTTACCTCTAGATTTAGTATTGGATGCAATCAAGTCTCCTACTTTACTTCTGATAGAGCATTTCCCATCAATGAATTTTAATTGATAACCCTTGTCTACTAACTATCCAACACTCAATAGATTATGCTTAAGTCCACCAATAAGTAATACATTGTCAGTTTTAGTCTTTCCATCGAAAGAAATAGATCCAACTCCAATAATAAGCTTAGGAGTATTGTCACCAAATCTGAAAACACCATCATCATGTCTTTTCAAACTTACAAACTTGTTTTTATCTCCAGTCATATGATGTGAACAAACTATTGTCTATAACCCATTCAAATTTATTTTCAACTCAAGATACTAAGGCTTTTTCTTCATGCGTAGGTTCATCATCCTTAATAGCAATAAATCCAATTTGATCATAGTCACCATCATCATCATCATCATCATCATCATCATCATCATCATGAGATATACCTTCACTATCATAATGACATTCCTTATCTTTTGAATACTTAGACTTGAAAAACTTAGGTTTGTGCTTTGGAACTCTTGTAGGACATCTAAATGCAAAATGAACAATTTTTTTACATGAAAAACATTTCAAAGGTAATTTTCCTTCAAACTTTCCCTTACCTCTCTTTTCTCTTCTAGAAATTAGTGCCACAACTTCATATAGCTTTCTTTCTTCTTCCTATATCTATTCCTATTCATCAGCATAGGCTCCAAGTTCTTCTCTTAGGTCATTACTGTTGGTGCTTGCATTTCCAAATGACATCTTTTTGTTCTTGTGAACGGTTTCCTTGAATGCTGACTCAACTTTAGGTAGAGTATCTCCCAATTTTGCAGCCCCAAATGTAGTTATCTTCCCTATCAATATCTCTCTGGTAAAGTTTGGTGTCAAAGGTATAATCTCCTCTATAGCTTGTAATTTGGTTCTATATGTAGGTGTCAAATATCTGAGTATCTTCGCAATCACTTCTTCGTCACTATAAGTACCTCTAGAGTTTCTAATACTAGTAACCACTTCAGTAATTATCTATCCATATGCCATAATGTTCTCATCTTCTCTCATTGTCAGTGATTCCATATTTGTCTTCTAGTTTTGTAGCTTTGCCTATTTTTTAAACTTGTCTCCAATATATAATGCTTCCAATCTTGTCCATATCTCATGTGCAGTATCTGAGTCCTTTACTTCAGTGATTTACCCTTCTAAAAGTATGTTGATCAAAGATTCCCTTGCAACCATATTACATGAAAATAGCTTCTTTTCATCTTCAGTAGCCTTCTCTAATTCATGCTCAGTCACTATCTTTTCATCCTTCTTTGTGATCATCCAATAATCAATTCCCAGACATAGAAAATGTTTTCTCATCTTGTTCTACCAACTCTCAAAGTTTTCAGGATCAAACTTTAGACTATCCTTCCTATAGTAAGTCATCTTCATGATAACCTTAAGCTGTTAAAATTTCTCTCTAAGGACCACAAGATCTGATACCAATTGTTAGGAATAACAGTCCACAAGAAAACTGAGAGAGGGGGAAAATTAGTTGTGATATAGATTATTAAACTTTAAACTTTATAAACCAAATCTACAAATGTAAATGATAACACAGTAAATGCCAACACGATAACACAATATTTTTTGTCGAGGAAACCCTATTAAAGGTAAAACCCCAGTGGGAATTAACACCCACAAATGATGTAATGAGAGTATAGTGTCCCTTTTAAAAGATTTAGCCTTGTTAGGAGCTTTTTACAACATTACAGTACATAGTCCTTGTCAGGAGATAGACCATGCACTAATACATTTGGTACCAAATTGCAACGGCAGTGCCGTTGCATTTTTTCCGTCACAACCTTTTCATCGTCGCAATTGCGACGGTCTGTCATCACAATTGCAACAATGACAAGGTTGTGACAGAAAAACTGCAACGACACTGCCATTGCAATTTGGTACCAAATGTATTAGTGATGTTAGGAGTCAAAACAAATATTAGGCTCACTACCAAGGCACACTACCCAAAGAAGGTTAAAACCACCCTCAAGGATTCACAATTTGAACAAGTGTATAAACAAAATACACAATCTAGTGAATTGTCTAATAGCAACTGTCTTTGCTTGTTCAGTTCCAATGAATTATTATTCTCATAAACTCTTCTCTAAATATAGCAACCAAACAAGATTCATAGCTTTCACTTCTCTTCCCTTTTAATCTCTATCACATCTTTTCAAAAGAAAAGATCACTCATATATACCCTCTAACAATAATTCATTAGGTTGGCCAGTTAATCTTTCCTAATACACAAATAATTAGTTAGGTCAGCCAATTAAGGCTTTCCAATGTACAAATAATTGTTTCACTCCTTGCTAAGATACACATGGTACCTATAGAAATTAAACATCATTTACAATCCATCACTTATACTTCTAGATCTGCAATCCACACTCATAATTCATTTTACACACTACATGTTTGAAGTCAGCCATTAATTAGGTCTTCTTCATAATACAAGCCAAGTTGATGTGACGAGTCATAAAAAAAAATCAAAATTAACCCATTATCCCAATATATATCGAATATCCACTAGTAAGCTTGCATCATCTAAAATATATTTGCCAAAAAGATATACCCAAAACACAGAGACCCTCTCTATCCAGAATCATAGTTACAGTCCAGAAACTAGTCTTCACCAAATCAATAGTAACATCTACAATATGCAACATAAAGCCAAGCCCTTAGGAATAAGTTCAACACACATCCTTCTACATAAATCCAACTTTGATCATTCTAAATCATATGTATAGTGTTTTTACACTTCTTCCAGTCAAGTAACCAGTTTCTCCTCTTCACAGAAATATATGTTGACATCAGTGACAAAACATGAATATCAACAGCATGATCAGTAACCAAAAATGATATCATCCAACAAGATCATCTAAAGAGTCCCAAAGAGATAGCGCAAATCAATTTTGATGATTTCTTCCCAATAGGTGATCTCAGGGAATTGCAAGATATGGTAAATAAAAAAAATAGAAGAAATAGTGGAAGCACAAATCGAGGTTCCTACATAGGAGGAATTAACATTGGCCGAATAAAGAATGACCCAAGAAAAAGACAGATTCTAACCAGAAGAGGCTAGCGAAGAGAGGATGATACAAGAAGAATAGGAAAGTAATATGGTCATAGAGCAATTGCCAGTAGAAGAGGAAACTAGGCCTCCAGGAACAACCATACCCTCTAATGCAACACTTTTAAGCCCAATTGATGATCAGAGCTTACCAATTTAACTTAATGTAGGGGCCAACAAGGTTGCAGCCATATTTGAATAGGTAGACTTGAACGAATTTCCTTTACCACCACCACCATCTATCCCACTAATGGATCATATCCCGGGAGGTGGTGCAGGAAATGAGAAGGGAAATGCGTGTGAAGACCCCATCAACATAGAAGGAAACTCATTTATGGGAGAACTTGAACTAAACCACAGGGATACCTGAAGGTTAGGGATGATAATGAGTGGTCCAATCATCATGTCATAGTGGTTAGTGGAGTCCCAGAAAAGATGGCCACATTGTCACTAGCTGAAATATTGGCCGACGGCCAGATTCCCGGGAAGCCTAAGAAGTTTCACAACCTTCACAACACTCAAAGGGCCCCAAATGGAAACATAGTAGCGATAATATCCATCTTCCCAAAAAGAAAAGAAGACTCAAAGATTGTTACCAAAGAGAATGTGATCATAGAGGTGCCTCTGGGAAAAAGAAATCAACAAGGGGAATTGAACCTCTCAAACAAAGAAAGCGAGGCTATCCATGCCCGGTATGAAAATAGTTTCAAAGGATAAAGGAGTTGAAATTTACCAATGCATATCTCTTCAAGATCCTGATAGATTTAGTGTGCCCCCTTTCCTCTAAAACACTTAGACCTTTAGTTTGCAGAACACCACTCCCTCACGGTGATGTCAACGCATTGATAACTATGAAATTAAGGTGCTAGTGGTGGATAAATGGATGGCCTAGCAGATTGGAGCCATAAGAAGTTTTCTATTTGAGTCTCTCCCTGACTTTTTCTGGGCACATGACATGGTGAAACAATTGGAGGCCACTATTCCTTAGTGGTAGGGAGAGACTGAGAAATATGAGGAATAAAAGGATACCATAGTGGAGATTTTGAATCTTGGAGAAGACAATGTAATGACAAAAGGCATCCTAGGGGATGAGTTGTATGGGTTCCTCAAAACCCAGTACTCCAGACTTGCATTCAAAGTCAAAATAGACAAAAAAAACTGGTAAGGGTGCTAGAGGAACAACTTCTACCAGTACAGAGTTGAAGGAGAAGGTCAAAGATGTCGACGATCACTTAGAAAGTTCAGTTGATTGCCAATATTACCTGAAGGACATGGAAGAGGAAAGTGTACTTCAAATTCTCCAAGCATAAAAAAATTTCAAAGGCCAATGAGATTTCCCAGACCTTGGGGATTCCTTTATTAGGGGTGGGTTCTGAGCAACAATTCTTTATTCTTTGAGCGCAAGCTCCTAGATTCCAAAATCCTGGATCCCAATTTTTGTATTCTTTACGGTGAAAAGTGTTGATAGCTCCCTTATCTTACCAATCACTGTCTATAGTCTGTTGTTAGAATTGAGGCCATCCTTTATGGTCTGATTGGTCACTATTAACTAGAAATTTCATCATAGAAGTCTCAAAGCCCCCAATGCATGATTCTAGCATTTAATATCTGGTATATGAAGCATTGCTCAGTGACCAAGAAATAGAGATTGATTAATGAGGGCATATGGCCCAAGTCACCCATAGAGCACCATCACGTCTATAAGTATGGATGAACATTTTTTGACAGTAGATTTCCCAGATCCCCTTTCTTTTCTTTCCTCTCTTTTCTTCTCAAATGATTGTATATAGTCTGATGGCCCTAACAACGCAGGTAGTATCGACTATAAATATTTTAATATTTAATGTAAGTAGCTTGCATAGGTTAAGTTTCCTAGGTAGATAATATTCCTATAAAAAATAATTCCAATTCCATTCCAAGGATCGGCGAATTAATGATGTAGCTATCCACAAGTAATACAAGTTTCTATTTTAGCTATCTTTTTTTTAAGTTCAGAGTAGATTAATTCTCCCTTGGAGCCACTAGTGTAACTTCCAATGACACTGGATTTCAAGTTAATGAAAGGATGAAAAGCACTACTTGGCACCATGTTCTATATTATTTTTGAATCTACAGTTGATGAATGCTTTCATTTTGTATGCTTCCTTTTGTCCTATGTTCCATTTCTTTAATGTTTTGATGAAATATTTTACTTTGCTACTGATATAAATTTTATTGGCGATCATATGTATTCCTAGTATCTTCTCTTCATCTATAACTTTTTTGATGTTATGGAAATGAATATCATGACTTTAGTTAGATATTTGCACTAACCCTATCCTATATTTTTATGTTTTCTTTATTGGAGACAAGAATTTCTTGTAGGAAATCTATTATCATCCAAGTTTTGAGGATCAATGTGTTAAAACCAACTATCCCTCCAAAGCAAACAGTCATCTGCACAACTAATTCAATCCCACACCATCATGACCAGACTACTAGGTGCTTGGAGGCTAGGAAAGTTCACTCTTCGATAAACCTCTTCAGGAAAAGTTGGTCGGTACTCTGGTACCCAGTGACAACTCTCCCATATTGGCAAGGCTATCACAAAGCCCCCTCAATAGAATCTAGTGAGGAAATTTTTTTGGGAGAATCAATAGATGATACTAAGTCTTCTCCCGATGGTAAAATTTCTACATCAACCTAGATGGATGAGCATGACCTTAAGGGGAGCATTGGAAGAATACATCATAAATCTATCCATCTCCTAAATTTGATGATTAATCTCTTGCAAGCTTAGGGAGAGCATGTAGAAATATTTTGGATTACATCTTTGACCGCATGATTTTACAAGCCTATATCATGCGATCGCCAGATTGTTACTCAACTGATTTATCTACATAAATGAGTTTTCAAAACTGTGTCATTTTTCTATTCAGAAAAGTATAAGGTTAATAGAAAGAACATAATTGAACATCATTTGCAGAGTAGAGCCTAAGGAGAACAAAGTTTTGAGTAGAATAAAAATTAGAGCAAGTGTGTTGAAGGATTTGATTAGTGCAGACATTCGCATTTGAGTAGTAAAGAGGTATTTAGATCGATTGTGAAGGTTTGAAAATGGATACTCATATGAAATTCAATGTTGCAGAGAGACCTAGATACAAATTTAAGAAACACCCTTTCAAATCTACTGAGGATGAATTTGAATGCGTGTTTTCTCAAACACCCTATGACATTTTGCATGTCAAAGATATTAGGGTACATATACATTGTAAGTGTGTATGTTTTGGAGATGAAGATATTTCTATAGAGATGGAAGACATGATACGTGATGATGGAAATTTGAAGGATGGGTTTGCACACCTAAATAATGTGAGTTTTATGAAGATAACCAAACTTCATGATTTTGACGAAGAACAATGGATAAATATTATCTTGAGTAGAGTTCATGATCAGTTCATATGGATTGGAGATCAACCTATGAAGATATACAGTGACCTAGTTCATGCCATTATAGGATTGGAAAATATTGGTGTAGTACCTATTTCTGAGAAGAACACTAAGAAGATGGTAGAAACCCTAATACATTCACAGTAGGATAGGAGAGAAATGACGGTACATGATGTATTCCAACAGGATGCAAGATTCGTTACTATTATCTTAGGCTATAAACTCCATTATAGTAGTCGACTCAATTTTGTATCAGCAGGTGTAATCTTAATGGCTTATAATATGGTAAAGGAAAACATCAAATATAATCTATGCAAAGTCTTAACACAATAATTCTTTGAAAATGTAAGGTAGACAAATAAAGACAAGTCTAAAGGATTTGTATTTGGATCTTTGTTAATACACATGTACATTCACATTATTCACAAATTTCCTAGTGTACACCCTAGATCATTGAAAGATAGTATACCTATTGGTATTTAGATTTCTCAAATTTTTAGAATACATAAGAGCACTAGGGTAGATAGTGAATTGTTTTCTATGATCAAAATACTACAGAGAGAGAGATGAAGGAAAGGGAGAGAATTCCTGAGGCAATGGTAGAATAATACAAGGATTCAATCTGTTTCATGGTTGAAAATAATTGTGTGTTCTTTGAGGCAGTTATTCCTAGAAAGAAATGGTGTTATCCACTAGGATATGAGTTTAGTTCTAAATTTTTGACTATGCAAGTAGAACACATCTTAGATTCAGTTTTTGATTCATCAGAGGAAAGATGTGGTAGTTATGAGGAGAAGTTTGCAAAGATTACAGAGGAATAGACTAGAGCATAAGGGAAGATGAAAGTAGAGAGTATATTTGATGACTATGCAACCAAGGAAGGAATGTCTAAAGAGCAAATGAAAGAAGTTAGGAAGAAGATGACTGGGAGAGCTTGTAGGTTGGCATGCACTACTTCTATAACCCTTCCACCTCTAGAATAAGTGAATATAATCTATCCACTTTCTACTGTGATTGATGTATCGATGCCTTCACCACCTCAACATACATTGCAGGAAGAGACTACAAAGAAAGTACCTATAAGAAACACAAGGTCCACTAAACTTGACTTACCTCCTAAGGAACAGAGGATAGAAGGAGAAGAGAAGAAAACTAAAGAAAAGGATACTAATGTGAGACAACTATGGAAGCTAGATATGAAAATTCTAGAGAAGAGGATTATTGAGCAAGGAAAGCTTGTTTCTTTGGTAAAATACTATGACAAGTATGAGGCATCTGACAAAATTTTGATTGAAGACATAGTGATTAAATATTTACTTTTTTTTAAGAAGAATTTGTTAGAGATTCGAGGAAGTATACCTAAGGATTTGTATGATAAACTGGAGATAAGGAATCAATAAGCATAGAAGGAAGATGAAGTGTTTAGAGAAAAAAGAAATTGAAGGTGAGTTTCCAATTGTATATGTTAAAGAGATGGAAATAATATTGAGTGAACTTAAACCCTAATTTAGAATCAAGACAACATTAGTAAAACCAATAGGAAGGATATGTTATGAAGTAATTGAGGAGACACAAAGAGCTGTAGAAAAAGTCTTCATGGGAACTAAAACTGAAGACATCTTGCCACCTAGGGTTCCTAAGCCCAAATCCATTGAGAAAGGACAATCATCAAAGAAAGCTGAAATAAATCTTGATAAATCATTGAGACAAGATGCTAATCAATATGTAATCACTCTGAAGCAACCAAATTTATATGTTTCTTATGTGTGTGTGTCATTGGACACTTCACATGATGTGAATGAATCCTTTGTGTAGAATAAAAACAATGATGAAATAACAGAAGACACAGTGGATAAGATTGAAGTGGAATAGGAAAATTTGCATATGATTCTTCACCTTTATTATTGGCAAGTAGAGACAAGTCTTTGAGCACTAACATTGAGAAAATGAATGAGGATGAGTTGATGAAGTTGTCCATCATCGCATTTTCTAAAGCTAAAGAGAGATCTAAGCTGAAAGAAGAGAAAAAGACTAAGGTAATGACAAGAATAGTTGACACATTGAAAAAAATACTTCCAACACCTATTGTTTTTCAGGGAAAAGATGATGCGGAGAACTTGAACAAGGCACTAGATGACTTTGAAAGTCACTATGAGTCATTAGAGAAGATCACTGAAGAGAAGGATGAGAAGAAATGTCTTGAGAATAAATTGGAGGAAGTATGCAAGTCAATTTCTTGGGACTTGGGCATACTAAACAAAACTACATCTGAGGCTAAAATCCATGTCACACAATGAAGGAAGTTATACACTTACTGTATCAACCTTATCAAACATATCAAGAACATTGAGGACATAGTAGAAAAAGATAGAGCTACTCTAGATAAATTGATGGAAAATTGTGAGACCTTCTGACAATTTGTATTGGAGATAGAAAGAGAGGTGTCCAAAATTCTAGACAAATTGAGTGTACTAATATTGAAATCGGGAGAGTTATGGAAAGATTTGGATTGATGAAGAGTATAAACACTCCCAAGCTATCAATTATTGAGGTCCATATCTCTGACATGGAGAAGACAAGATAGGCCCTTAAAACATATATTCCTACTGACCAAAAGGTAGCAAAGAATTCTTAATTTCCATTGAATGGATTGATTCATGTGAGTTTGATTTTAGTGAAGACCTGGATAGAGGAAGTGAAGATCTTGGAAAACCCTTTCCGAGATGTACTAAAAATGGTCTCATTCCCTGGTAAGCAGTGGTACAATTTTGGTATACTTTACATTTTTGTTTACCTTTTCCATTGATGTCAAAGCAAGAGAAGAGAAGAGATGAAAATTTATAGATAATTATATAAAGTAAAGGATATATATGTAAAGAATATACTCGGATAACTTATTGTAATTGACACTTAGCCATTTTAAAGTGTTGCCATCAATGCCAAAGGGAGAGATTGTTGGAAAGTGGATGCATTTTTTAGTGATATTGTACACTTGAGGGTTGTCATTTATGGCAACACATATTGTATGATGATCACTAAGAGTTTTTTATAGTTTTGGATATACAGACAGTAAAATAACTAAGTACAGTGAACATAAATACAAAGTATAGCAGTACACTTCTGCATAACGAAGATAGTATATGATGATGGATGACATGCAAGATTAGAGGAAGACATTTTGGGATATGTATGACCTTATGTTAAGGTCTGTTGAGTTTTTTGTGTTGATTTTAGTGAGTTATAGTGTTTTGAAAACATGCAAAGATAGAGGAACAAAGATACAAGACAGATTAATAGTCATGATGATTAAGGGAGTATGACATGGAATCCAAATGTGCTAAGATGGA
>MU225471.1:956823-985094 GCA_018584345.1 Thuja plicata | reverse complement strand
AAACAGATGGAATGCATGGATGCATTGTGATGTTAGACAGATGTGAGATACAACTAGAACTATCTAAGCATAGTTTATGCTTTTGTTGTTCATTTCTAGATTGATTATAACAGAACTATTTATGATTGTAAGAGCAATGTGCTCAGTATAGCTTTAATAGGGTTTTGTATTCCCCTAACAAAGAAATGTGTTAATGTAATATTCAGCTCCTAATAGGGCCAGGTCTCCTAACAGGGACACTAAAATTTTAACATAGATTTGTGGGTACCATCCCCACAAGGGTTTTCCCTTGGCCAGGGTTTCCTCGACAATAATTCATGGTGTTATGAGTTATGTGTTTTGTGCTTATATTATTTTTATTTCATTAATTATATGGTTAAGTAATAATTTTTTAAGTTCATGTTTAAAGTGTTTTTATACTGATTCACTTCCCTCTTAGTATTACTTAATCCTTACAATTTCTTCTCAGTGCTCTCTGCTCTGCACTTGTTCTTCAATAACTCCTTTAACTTTATCAGCAACAACGATATCAACTTCAATTCTCTGCTCTCTATCTCCTTGTGTGTCTTTGTTTCTCACATACAAATTCATCCAGTATATTTATGAAATTATGCCTCTTAATATTATGCATTAGGTACGCTATGAATTTCTTTTGATCATTAGATCTTCTTTCCATCTCGGTGACCATGTCACTTTTACCTTGGTACTTGTTGTTTTTCTTGGAAATGACAAAATTTATTTTTGTCATTTGATCTATGCCTTAGATCTTCACTCTGAATTATTTAAATTGTTGATCATGTAAAAAACCATTATAAATGCTTGTAGACTCATAATTAATTCTCTGACAATCATTATTTATGTGATGTGATTGCATTTTAAATTAATTTTCTAACTCAATTGAGTAACTCCATAATACTCGGTTAAATGATCTTAAATGTCTGGTGTACTGTTAACTCAATGTAATAAATATGCTGTCAGTGTAGTGCATCACTTGGTAATTGTAGGTGTTTGGTACTATGTTAACTCTGTTACTTTACCGACTGGATGGATATGCTTTACCGACTTGTATTATACTATAATATCTCCTTTCACCGACTAATTCTCATTGACTCCATGACTTTGACTAAACTAATGACAAAAAAATATCTTGTAGAGATAACACTTAGATATTCAAGATCAAAGACAAGGGAATAAGCTTATATGGAATATCTAGAATGTGAGCAATGTGGACATAGCAGATTTGCTAACTCATGTTTTATTTTTGAACAGAGCTAAGTCATAAGATTTGGAGAAGATGATTGCGGAAACATATAATAGCCTCATTAGATTGTCTAAGGAATATGTGGTAATCTTATGTTGAATGCAAAGATGGAGGAAAATATCAATGATTTGAGTGAAAGGTTAGCTAAAGTGCCTGGTGATAAAATAAAAAAGTGGATGTTCCTGTACGAACTACTGGTGAGTTCATTTTTATTGCATCATATGCTATTGTTTCTACTGAGGCTAATGAAAAATTGGATGAATATGTTGGAAGATTAGAGGAATTGGAAGAAGATTTTTTTTTTGTGGGAATCAGAGTATTAATGGAGACTTTACAACATAGAGTTGACATCCTGAAGGGTGAGCTAAGTATTTTCCATTTTTCCCATGTGACCCTATAATCTGCTAAGGAAAACTGTCCATAGGCTATGTGCTTTTTGAATCCTACACTTCCCTTCTAGGCAGACAAGAATGTGTCATTAGAGAATCTGGATGCTATTTTAGTGTATATGTTTGATTTTCCTTATAAAATATGTAAAAATAAGAAGATGGTGGGAATAGTAAACACATTATTTACTTTCTTTGAAGGGCAGGTTCAAGTGATAAAGGGAAAATTAAATATTTTTGTAGAATCTTATAATACTTACTTCCCTAGTATTTATGACAAGGAGGGAAAGATGAAGGATATCTCCATATGGAAAGGGGATTTTTCTTTAATTAAGGAAAGTATTGAAACATTGTTAAATTTAACCAATGATATTGATGTGCCAAGATTTAATGAGGTACTAGGCAATTTGTTTAGAACTGAAGTTGATTTGGTTAAGTTTATCTCTGATACAAGGGTCCTAACTGATACTTGATGGATTGAGGCTGTTAGGAAAATTGAGACTATTAGATCTTTTGAGTGGCCAACAGACATGGATTTCACTAGGTTGGAGGTAGAAATGAATAACAAGAAAGCAATTTGAAATAGTGGGGACTTCACCAGTTTATTATTTACAGTTGGTTGCTAACTTGGCGCTTGAGCTTGTTTATAGGGAGAACAATTATCTGAATAGGTACCTTGACTTTTGCGTCAAAATATGTAGGTATAATATATTAATCAAATAAATTGTATATAATTATCTAAAAAAAAGCACCAGATGTCATTTTGATGAAGCTAACTTCTGACGCATAAATTATGAGGATTTCAAGTGTTTTCTCGAGTCTTGTTTGTTAATTTTTCAAAGTGTATTTTTTTCCTAATTGATCTGAAGCTTGTTTAAATCCTTACTCTATTAAAGGATTTCCAAGATCACTTAGGAAGGGATGAGAAACATTTTCCAAATTTACAATAAGCTTATACTTAGTCAGGTTTAACAAATATAGTTTAATATTTGTATACAATTAGTAGAGCAATATATGTTTAGTTTTATTGAGTCCTATTATCATTCAAAAAACTATTGTATGAAGATAATGATTCTAAAATATCAATGAAATATAACCTTGATTGGTACTCCCCTTGGTGTTTGTCCTAAGAATTGTGAATTCAACAAAGTTTAATTACTCTTTTAATTCACTACATATTGTTTATATGTGTATGTATTAACTATAAGCGTTAATCAAGGATCAATTAAAATTATAGAAATTAATTCATGAGTTCATAACGTTTGTATAAAGATCATTATAAGAATTTCAATGTTATATTACATTGAAGGATATTATTAGAATGCAATAATAGTCTGAGCCATGAGTCAGTCGCAGTTTATGTCTTTGCACAAGAAATGGTAAGGTGATTATATCTATCAATGGATAAGGCACTGGTCTAGAATTTTATGGAAATTTTTACCTTGGTGATTTAGTATACATGATTATTCCATATATTGATAGAATTCTATTTGTTTTCCAGTTTACTTGTGGTTATTTTATTCTTATTCTCCTAACAAGGTCGATGCCCAATGGGTAATTAGTCATTATCTAGTATCTCACAGTTGTGCTGATCCTTATATGATATCTATGCTTATGTTAATGTCATTCAGTGTGTATTCAAAGGAATTAAAGGGAATCCCCCCTTGGTTTTGTAGAGCCTAAAGTGTAGAGGAATAATTTAGTATCCATGTTAGTTGGTCCAATCCTTTTAAGAATTTGAGCATTGGATTTGGCATCTCCATAGAATGTATTAAGGAGTGTATTGGTAGCTTTGTAAGTGTAAATCCTTTTCAATAACCAAGACACTCAGATGAATATATACACTTTTACACACACATTGGAACATTTCTCAATAAATACCAATAGAGAATTTATGTGTCAAGTTTTCAACCTTTGGATACAAGGAAGGGTTAGTCACCTAGGAATGGTTTGAATGATGTTTGTTGATGCAAAAATATCTTAGGCATTTCTCTCTTTCATTGGGCCTATTTTTTGGTCCTGAAAACTCAAACCTCACTTGGTTACTTGAGTGAGTGGGGGGNGGGGCTTATTTGTATTTTCCTCTCTTTTATCTTTTCTTTTTCCTTTTCAATCTTTTTTTAATTGGAATTTTAGACTTATTGAGGACTTATTACTTGCCCAAAATCCCAATCCCCAAATCCCTTCTTTTCCTTGTTCTTTTTGTTTTATTTATTTTTCTTCCTTTTCATTGATTGTAGGTTTAAAAGATTAGAGATGTCATGTTTATATGGCATCCGTCAAATCTTGACCCTACAATTCCTACTTTTTCCCTTGGTTTTTATCTAATTTTTAGGTAATGTATGTTCGGGTATTTGGGATGACATGGACATAGTACCCCCAAAAGAATAGGATTAGAAGCCTGGAAATATTGTGACTTGTGCAAGCCCTAAAATGTAACTTTGTTACTTATTTATGCTAGCATTACTTAACTTCCCTACTTATTGTAGGGCATTTTGGCCACTTATTTATCACCTTTTTTTGGTGAACTAAATGAAATTCTTCTACAATTTATACATTTTAGAGAAAGAAGGCCCTATATGCTTTTTCATTGATGTGATTATCAAGCATGTAGGGTATCTCTTTGTTAATCAATCCTCAATTGCATCACTATTAGGAAGGGTCTGTACCTATAACCCTATGGTTTTCTATTGTTCCCTTCATTATTGTTGTTCTCACTATTATATTTTTTCCACATGGTATTCATTTTTAGAAATAGGTTATTATTTAGGTGAGGGTTTAATAATAGATTTTTTACAGTTCAATAAGCACAAATTATGTTATATTGATAACCTCGGACATCAAAAAATGTTTAAATATGTTTCCTTCATAAAATCAAGATTAAGTAAAGGAATAAATCCTATTAAGGCCTAAAATCATATGGAAAAATCATTAAAAAAACGACCTTCAAAAAATGTCAAAATCCTAGCTTTAGATAAAAAAGTGGCTAAGTGTTAGATTTTATGAATTCAACACCTCGAATCCTTAATTGTGAGATACCTTTTTCTTAACTTAATGATCAAGGGATTGGAGGATAAGCGGATATGAGAAATGAAAGGAGATTAGACATCCTTGATCCTCAATCCCTAGTCTCCTAAAATTCCAATTGTAGAAAAGGGTTCCTTCTGAGAAGGGTCATTCATTAGCAATTGAGACAAAGGCACTGTGGGGCCGTTGAGATTTTGAACCCCCAAAATGATCAAGGATGACAACATACATTCTCACTAAAAACCTAGTTTTGATTTAAAGTTCAACCTCTTAACAATTTCCCTAAACATTTTTTCACAGTATCACCACCCTTGACCTCTGCAAAATTAGGGATGGAAACATCCCCAGTCTACAAAAATAGTTATTTCTAGAATAAAAGCCATTTACATGAGCTATCAGGGATGTTTACAACCTTGACCACTAATACATTAGGAGTGTCTCTACACCCAAAAATCAAAATATCTATTCTTTGAAATTTTAAAAATGGATGAAGGGTAAAAACAAATGGATTACTAGTATTTATCATTTGATCTCAATGGTGCGTTAATTTAGTTTTAATTATTGCAATTACTTAGGCAAGTAAGAAAATTAGATGATTTTAATTCATGATTTTCATGCAGAATAAGGTATGACAATAGCTACACCCATAAAGCACAAATTCTAGGACCACCTCTCAACAACTAAGATGGTGAACAAACACTATCAAATAAAAAAAATAGACCTAAGTAATATGGAATTGAAAGAGTTCATGGCTAGGATGGCTAGGGCCCAGGCAAATTCATGCTGGGATACTTCCCTTGTCAATTATTAGCTAGTAAAACTAGTTATATTTTCAATATCCCTAAAATCCCTTGATCTCATCATGTCATGTGGTAAGAATTGTAAGCCAAAGGAAAGGAGGGTATACAAAAAATTATAGCTGTAATTTTGGATATCAACCCAAACATAATTAAGAAGATGTTCACAATGCCAACATGTATGAAATTGATGCCAAGGTGACCATTACCCTTAGAGAGACCTACTAATAACTAGAAAAGGATTGTACCAGATACATCAACAAGAATTTTTTGGACAAGTCCAAGAAGGGATAGAACTCAGATAAGTTGAACCTCCATAGGGCATATATTCACATGGATGCCAAAAACTACATTTCTCTCATGATAAAATTAGTAGACTTATCTCAAGCTAGGTAGTTGGAATGAGCGATGGGTTTTTTCATAAAAATCATATTCAATAGAAAAGAGAAGATTGATTGGGACAAGCTCGTCAATGAAAACCCCCACACTCAATTTGTATCAGTCAAATTTTATCTAAGGTTCTAAATGACATTACACCTGGTGTACCTCCTTAATTCCCAAGCAACCTTTATAGGGATAAAGACTAGAGGGTCACTTGTTCAACCTAATATAAATATTTATAATCAGTATCCCCATCTAACTCTCTAAAGGAGTGTTAAAATAAAAAAATCACAATTTAGTGAGTGATTTATTTGTGTTTTCAATGATATAGACAATTGAATCTAGAGAAATTTCTAAGAGCCTCTCTAGAGGTAGCTACATATATAAATAAGTTTGGGGACTTTTTTATAATATTTTGGACCTTCTCACAATATAGGGTATCTATTTATACACTTACACCTTATAATCTCCTTACATAACTTTTTAATAAAATGGTCATCCTTGAGTTATGTATCTATGTGGGAGATGCTCATAGACTCACTATGAGCAAGAAAAAAATTCTTCTATATCATAATAAATATGATAGCCCATAGCTATAGGGACATGAATATTTACAAGTAAGTTGATCCTAAATGGAAAAAATTTATAGTAGGAACAATAAAATATTCTATGGGAAAATTTTGACCTAATTAGGATATTCAACCATGTCATGGGTACTAATATCAATCATGCACCACACTTTGAACACCATTAGATGATTTATATAGATGAGTATGAGGTAATAGTGAGAGAATATTATAGAATGGATTTGGATTTGGCTATTAAAACTATAAACTTCTATGCTTTAGAAGAATATATGACCAAGAATAATTAGAACAAATCACATCCCCCTACAACCACAAATTTTTTTGATTCATAATGTTATAATGTGGATGTAAATATAATGTAATTGGAGTGTTTAGATCACCATGCATGGGTTTTTCTAAATTCACCTCAAGATTGGCTTGCTAAGAAATACATAATGTACCCAGTGCCTATTGTGGTTCCACAACACACACCCCATTTTGGCCAATTAGTCATGGGGACAACCCTTCTTTTTCCTTTTTGTTTTCTTTTGGTCTTTAGTTCCCTTGTTTTGTCTCTTGGTTTTAAGCTTTTAGAGAAAAAAAATTCCTAGAGGGCTTTTTTTGGAATTTCAAACTTTCAGGGTTCATTGGATGTCTTAAGGTCTAAAATCTCAAAACCCTAAATCCCCATGCTCTAAGGATGAATTCTCATCAGACTTTTGGACTCCAAAATACCGAAGACACATGACTCGTGATCTTCACACTTTCGGCATCTAAAAGTGTGAAACCCAACGATGAAATCATTCTATCCATAATTTATAAAAGTGATGAAGGGCTTCATTTTCTTCATTCTATGACTTCATTTTTCAAGCTCTGAGTTTTCTTTTGTGCTTTCGGAGGATGTTTTCTTATAATATATTAGCTTGTAATTTCTCGTGCATGCTTCATGTCCATTTTGTTGAGATCATCATAGAATTCTCTTCCGACCCTCATGATTTGTAGGAAGAATTTCATCTTGGTCTATATATTTCCCTATCTATTTTTTTGGTTTATTTATTATTTCTTTGGTTTTTACAGTCTTTGTTTTGTTAGTTTTTTGTTTGGTCTGTTTTATTTTGTTTTTCATTTTGTTTGTCTCGATCGGTCTCAAGCACTTAGAATGGTTAGTTTAGGGTTTCTATTTAGAGTCTCAGTACCCATTCATACTCTCGTAGTATTCGACCCCTGAAAAGACAAAAATTGATAGCATCAAACTCATAAAAGAACAATAAACTTCTAAGTCAATTTCGAATAATCAGACTTTTGGCCTCCAATGCTTCTCAATAGCACCAAAATGCTGAAAATTAGCAATGCTGAAGACAAGGATATGCCATCACTTTTTTTCATTCTTGGCCTTTTGGCCTTTGATAACTCAATCCATATTTGAAACCTAGAATTCCATTTTTTCACCTTCCAATACCCTTTCTCTCTTTCACACCTTTGTACATCGACAATTTCCTCACCTTTTCACACTCTAAAATTTTGACATCCCACACATCCTCTAAGAATTCATCCTTTGGTGTTTGAGTGGTTGATCCTCTCTTGGGTGTTCTCACCTAAGAAAATCCAAATAAAGAAGTGAGACCTTTTTTCTGGTCTTAAGGTTCTAGGTTTTATTTGTTGTGTTTACTTAGACTTTCTGGCATAGTTTCTATCTTTTTTCAGTGAGTGTTTTCTGATAGTTGCAAGTTTGTTTGTAGGAGTTTGGAAAACATAAGTAGTTCACTAATGAATTACCTATTCAAATGATACCATGTTCCCTCCAAGGTCAGTAATATCCATAGCTAGTTCATAAACACTGATATAGGTAATGTGGACTAGAATGATCTTCTCACCTAGTAGGTCAACCCTAATGGAAGATCGACTTACTATAATTCCCTTGTGCTCTAAAGTCTAGAAAATGTTGTAGCACATCCTATATCCATCTTATCTTTAGATATGATCATGACCCTCACACAAAACCATGTTCCTAATGAGAGGGTGATGAAGAATAAAAAAAGAGAAATTCTCCTGAGTATCAGGTCGGACAACATTGAAGATGTCTTCCACTTTACAAATGAGGTTGACATATTTTATGCCTTTTCTATCAATAAGGGTTTGGAATGGTTAAGAAATAACACTTAGATTGTTTGTGAAATTGTGAAAAAGAGTACCCAATGTAGCCTCTCCCCAATAATAAGCTAGAGAATATTGACATGAGAAGGGGGTATTTGAAGGACGGTATCTAGGTCGTAGTCACCATGTTGAGTAGGTTATATGGGCTTCCCAAATCAATCCAACCTAAGCACTAGATATGTTTACTAATTGAAAGGATTAAAGGGAGAAGAGTTAGATTCGATTAGGATAGCATCTTGAGGGACAACTTGGATGAGAAATTGGTAGCAGTAAAGAACAATCCCCACTTCTATATGACTTGTTATGTGGTTTAATTACTAGCCACAAGAGAAGAATACCAGGGGTTAGTAAAAAGAGGATTTTTGGTCAACCCATTGCATGTCCATTCACTGTATATCTGCAGCTGGTTAGGAAAAAGAAGTTGAATGAAGATAGCTTGGAAGAAAAAAATTTCAATGATACCTTTGTCTTTGCAATCATCCATTCAATTGAGGGTGATTATGAAAAGAGACTCTTAGAGGAATTTGTTACTAAGGTTTGAGTGATAAGGGCCTATTATATTAAGTTTAATACTTTCATGTACATCTAGTTGGTAGGATTTCTCTATAGGATATGAAAGTATGCACGTGTCTAGAATTTGAGTAGGATGAATTCCCCTTACAACCATTCAGTTTGATGAGAACTAGGTTTTAGCTAATCGAAACCTACAATCATATCATGGGTAGGCATTATGTTCGATAGCCTCACATTGAAGATCATTGGATAAACTGTGTAGATGATTATGAGGTCAGGATCCGACACTATTGTAGAATTTCTGTCAAGTTTGCACAAGACACCCTAGATCTTTGCATTGCACCCAAGGTATGGGACATGGAGATGGAAGATTTACTAGATACTCTAAACAATAAAGACAATATATATGAAAGGTTTATATTGAATGCAGAGTTAGATAACGAAGAATATGAAAAAATTATATTCAAATCTAGACATGTGATAAAGACCACCAAGGACTAGATTACAATGGCATTCAAAATGGATGATGTACCAATGAAGCCACAATTGGATCCACCTGTTAGAATTTAAAGAATTCATAAGCCAAGATCATCTACATGCAAAATATCTTGTTACAAAAGAAAAGCTTGGAGACAAAAAAGTTCTTGAAGACAAAATATTCATTCAGAGAGGGAATGAAAAATAAAAAGAGATCAAACATTATGAAGGTGATTGAAACCCTTAAAGGGAAAAAATCTAGGTTGCATAATAATTAATAAGAGAATTAATTATTATATGCCTAAAGTGTAGCTTAAGTGAAATACAGATAATAAGTGACTTAATAATTAAATAAATATGATTTAATTAATAAGTGGAATCAATTTATTACTCTAACACCCCCGTTAAGATAAACTTAGGGAGAAGCTAAAAAACTAGAAATAACTACTGAAAGTAGGAGAATGGGTCCTGACAACAAGTCATGATCAGGTACCAAGTACAAAAATATTTGTAAAGAGGAGAAAAGGAGAAAAACCAGTGGAAAAAACCCCTCTCCGAAAAGAGATGAAGCCTACTGAAGGACTGAAGAAGCCTCCAAACTAGAGAATGTACTAGAAAATAGGAATAGAGAAATAACATGTAGAACACCTATGAAGCATGAAGCTACAAACATTATCAAAAAATAACATCTAGAACCTCCACTATAATAGAGCATGATCAGATAGAGAAGACTGTAAACAAAGCCTGAAGAGATGACCAATCCAAGATGGAAGAATGCCTCCAAAGAAGAATGAAAGAAGAGTGTCCATATGGTAGATGATCCATCTCACTAAAATGCATAGGTACTAGCCACTGCATCCACCTATTACATAGGAACAAATACTGAATACATAAATCACTCCATCAAACCAAGGAAGCATTAGAACCAATAGGAGATACCCATCATAATATTGAGCATGGAGAGGCATGACAGGTACAGTGAAATAGACTTCCAAGAAACATTGCATGATGAATAATGTACAAATACATATAAAAGATGGTGTCATGAAAGGAGCACTCACTTGACACACATAATGAGGCTAATATCATGGAAGGAACACTCACTTGAAAAAGGTAGAAGACAACAAGGCAAACATCAAACCCCCCATGGCACTTTATAATATAGTGCATGTACAAACTAGCACAAAAATGTGCCAGATCCCAAACATGCAAGATGACACTTTATCTCAGTGCATTTGCAAAAAATAAATGCTACAGAAAAAGATGTATACAATATTCAGAAAGGAAATGAACCTAGGACCTAAAACATCCAAGATATCCACCAGAATGCCAGAAAGAAAAAAAATAGAATAAAAGATATATGGAAAAGAATTTGGGTGTGAGACCCATAGAAGAAGAAAAGAGAACATAACTAGCTTTTCGACGCCATGCGGAAGTAGAAAAATGGAGTCTGGAAGAGAAAGATATAGTGACCTAAGTTCAAAATGGAACCCTGACTTTGACTAGACAAAAACCCTACAAGATAGAAAAATCAGATAACCAAACAAGAAAAATTAGAATGACCTCAGAACCATCTTTCTGTCAATATCTCGTTTGGAAAAAACCACCTCTGTTTGCTCAAGTTTTGAGCAAAAAACCACCAGGAGGTCAAAAAAAATGAATGTCAAGAAACCTCAGCCAAAAATGGTGGAGCTCTGCTAAACTGGAGAAACCTCCAATTTTGGAGTGCCTCCAGATTTCCCCGCCAAATTTGGCATTAAAAAATATTGTTTTTTAATGAAAAACAATTTTAAAAAAGCATGTATTTTTTTAAGGAGAAAAAAAAAAACCAGAATTTTTTTGGTTTTAGAAAAAAAAATTAAAAAATGTTGTGGGGTGTGTAGCTTCCTTGGGGCCTGCGCAACCACCTTGTGGGCCAACGCCGCCACCTTGGGACCTAACACCTCCCTTGGGGGCTGCGCGGCCTCTTGCGGACTATGCCTCCTTGGGGGCCTGCTTGACCCTCAAATTTTTTTTTTGTTTTGTCAAAAATCTGAATGAAATTTTTTTATTTTTTGATTTTTTTTAACCTCCATCTCGATTTTCATGCCCAAAAAATGGGCATGTGCAAAACAAAATTGCCTCAGAATGCAACTTCAGCAAAAATGGTCATGCCTTATATGGAAATAGGGGTTTTTGGGTGTTTTGAGCACATCCATGAGGTTATTTTGTGCTCAAAGTGCACCGAACAAAAAAACCTTCCAGATCCACATGAAAAAAGGTGAAAAACGTGAAACCCTCAGAGCTCCAAAAAATTCAAAAACTCAAGAATGGGCAACAGCAGTAAGGCTCTGATACCATGTTGGAATTCAAAGAATTCATAAGCCAAGATCATATACATGCAAAATAACTTGTTACAAAAGCAAAGCTCGGAGACAAAAAAGTTCAGAAAGATAAAATATTCATTTAGAGAGGGAATGTAAAATACAAAGAGATCAAACCTTATAAAGGTGATCGAAACCCTAAAGGGAAAAGTCTATGTTGCATAACAACAATTAATAAAAGAATTAATTACTATTTGTCTATATTTTAGCTTAAGTGAAATAGATATAATAAGTGACTTAATAATTAAATCAATATGATTTAATTAATAAGTGGAATCACTTTATTACTCTAACACCACCATCCAGAGGAGATAAGGGAAATAGAGAGAAAGCAGTAATGCCTAGGTTTAAAGATGGTGCAATGCACCCATGACTATCACTGATTGATTGTCATCCTCCAAGTTTCTTGTTTGTAATAATTGGATTGATCTTAGAGGATCATCCTATTTTGGTTTTGGATCCATGTGTGTGGTCAAGGATCTCTTAGGTAATCTTATGAGCCTAGAGATGCCTTAGGCCATTTGGATTACCTAGTTAGGCTTAAGTTGCTTTAAGCATGTTTTTATGTTTTTAAGTGTCCTTAGTGTTAAATCTTTGGATCCATGTCATTTTAGGCATATTATGTCAATTTTATAGGTTTGGATTCATTCCAAAAGTCTTCGAGTGCAAAAAGACAAGATTTTTCCAAATGTTGAAAAGTTGTCAAAAAGTTGCTCATGCAACTTCCAAAAGTTGCTCGAGAGTTGCAAGATGGAATCCCAATAGTCATAGGGAATTTTAGATCGATTTGACTTCACATTTGAAGTGTTTTTCAGTGCTTACTTCGAACCTAGATGGTTATAAGTTTTGTATTGAAATTTTGATGCATGGGAAATGGAATATGAAGAGTCTTACTGACCATTTCTGAGTTGTACTACCATTTTTGGTGTGATCCTTGGAAAATAAATTGATGTTTTGAAGTCCCACTATGTTAGCATTACTCTCTATCTATTTTGGAGTTGTTTAGATTTGATTTGAGGTACTATTAATTTAGTTTTCAAAAAATAGTCTAGGAAGGGGCCTATTAGAAGCAGATTTCACTAATGAAATCCTAAGTTGCATTTTATCTGGTGTATTTCACTAAGATCCTGGAAAATTCAAGTTAGGATGGTACATTTAAGGATTCTAGAAGCTGAGGAGATGGATCAAAGGGTAAAGCCCTCATGCATCAAGTCGTAGGCTGAATATCTCAATGTATTCAACCTAGAATGAAAGAGAATGAAGTGTTATGTTTGTTAGAGAGTTTGGTTGAGTGAACTAAGAGTGGATTTGAGTTGTGGGGGTTACTTGAAGAGGTATGAAGCACTGTTTCAATCCCATGTACCCAATTTCTAGTACTTTCTTTGAAATCCAAGCCTAATTAGGCCAATTAGGTCTATGAACTTGGTGAGTGTTAGGTGTTGCTAGAGTAGAGTTGGAGCATAAGGATTTGGGAATTAAAATAAATTCAAAAAGGGTATTTGTAAATATCCTTAGTTTCCTAATTCATGATCGGGAGGAAAATTTAAGTTGGAAAAACCACTTAGATAGGGCTACAAGGAAATCTAGGACAATCCTAGATAGGTACTGTATGGAAGTTGGAGGACCAAACCAAAGGGTGATTCTTGGTCCCTATGACCTAAGGAAAGTGTACCAATAACTAGCTTGGGTTGGTGGAGTCACTAGTGAAGAATTTTAGTTTGAGGTGTAGAATAGGGCTAGTGTCCCTAAAGATCAAAAGTGCGAGATTTTGAATTGGATTGGATTCCATTGGAAGGAGTTAAGAAGTAGTTCTACCACCTTGAGTAGGTATAATACATTGTGTATGAAAGGATCTATGATCCTAGGAGGACATAAATTGAGTTGGGTGTCTTATTAAAGACAAAGAAGAAGGACCACACTTCTTGTTGTCACCTCTGCATTAAAAGAGGAAACTCCTCAGAAATTAGAAACAATTGATGGACATGATCAACCAGTTGTGTATGTACGATATCCAAAGGAAAAATTGGCATCAACAAAAATGACTAGAAGAATCTATCCACCTATTGATCAGCCACCAATCGTACAAGGACAAGCTCCTATTTCAGGTAGATCTCCAATTGTAAAGATCATAGGACCCATAACTACCAAGGAAGAGAAGAGAAAGTTATAAAAAAGTAAGAGATCTTCTATACCTCAACAGTTGGAAACTTTGCAAGAAGAAGAAGAAGAAGAAGAAGAAGAAGAAGAAGAAGAAGAAGAAGAAGAAGAAGAAGAAGAAGACGGATTTCCCTTAGCAAGGAGAACACGATCGGGAAAACCAAATACCAAGATAAGAATTCAATAAAATAATGTTCTGAGTGATGTAGATATAGGTGCACATGAGGAGAAAGTAGAGCCCAAGGATCCCCTTGGTCTCAAAGAATTTTAGATTTATGATTTTTAGAATCTCACATGGTTTAAGGATCAAATGACAGACCAACTTGATCAAACTAAGGAGATAAGTGTTGAAGGATAGGTACCATTGGTCTCACAAGTTACTCTCACTCCTCCATCCTAATTCACTACCCCTATGTTTGAAAAGTATGTGGTGGAACCAAATTTTGAGAAGGGGACAGATACATAGATGCCTTCATCCAAATTTTGAGAAGAAGAAGAAGAAGAATCGAGATAAGAATTAAATAAAATAATGTTCCGAGTGATGTAGATATAGGTGCACATAAGGAGAAGTAGAGCCCAAGGATCCCCTTGGTCTCAAAGAATTTTAGATTTATGATTTTTAGAATCTCACATGGTTTAAGGATAAAATGACATACCAACTTGATCAAACTAAGGAGATAAGTGTTCAAGGATAGGTACCATTGGTCTCACAAGTTACTCTCACTCCTCCTCCATCCCAATTCACTACCCCTATGTTTGAAAAGTATGTGGTGGCACCAAATTTTGAGAAAGGGATGGATACATAGATGCCTTCATCCACCATGGAGTCTATGTAAGTAGAGAAGGAAGTGGAGGTAAAAACTGCTCCTGATATCCCCAATATCTAGGTATCACAATTAGGACAAGGAGATATACCACAAGATACACCAATTAATAAAGGGATTGGAGGTGGTACATATGAAGAAAAAAGTTCATCCACTCCACCTCCTCTTCATACAACTCCTCCTCTTAATATTCCTACTCATTCATTGACTCCTTCCCCTTGTAGTCAAACACCCACTCCTCTGGCTTCCATTCAAGTTTGGACTCCTCCACCTTCATTTCCCATATTTTATTCAATTCTAACTACCCTAGCACCTTCGTCTATAGGTTCAACACCTTATTCACATGCAAGGCTGATACATGTAACAGGTCTCTAGGTATAGATATTAACAAGTTCATTTGAAGATATCAAAATAGACAAATTGATAAGGAGTCAATAAGGGAATAAAGTACTCCTCCTCATGAGCATGAACCCTAAGAGCCAAATATCACTACTGAGAAGCAACTGTAGGAAGAAGAAGAATGAATGGAAGAAAAAAGAAAATTTAGAGATAAGGGAAACTTTGTAGAAGGAAGGATAAGGGGAGGAAGATATGGAAGTCCAAGATATAGAAGAAAAAACTTCTATTCTACAAATTTCCCCATATGAGCCAGTCACTTTACCAAACTCACATGGTTCACCAAGGAAATATAGCCAAGGAAAATTAATTACACCGAGGAAGAATATATATACATGGTAGTTTTAGGACAAACTTTCCACATAGGTGTATCTAGGGCCCTAGCAAGAACTATTTCTTAAGTCACTTAGGACCATAGAGGTTGGTGGAAGGCACAAGTTGTCATACCCAAAGTGAGAACCAGTGAATCAGAGATCACTCCACATGATTATAGTTTTGAAGAGGTTGACTTAGGAAAACCTACCAGAGAAGGGAGTAAGACGTTGGTGACACTAGGGTTGAAATTGTAAACACCTAAATTTTTTGAGCTGTATTTTAAGCGATCAAAAGGAAATTTTATCAAATCAAATGGATTAAATTCAATCAAGAGAGATTAAATTACATCAAATTATAGGATAAATTAATAACTATATCAATTAATTAAATATAATCCTAAAAGGGGCAAATCAAAGCTATATAATTAATTTAATCGATTAGTTGTTAGTTTAAACCAAAAATAAAAATCAACCTATTCTCTTACATGGTTGATTTAATTAATTAATTAAATTGATTAAATTCTTATTATTTTCAACAAAGGAGACAAGAATTCAAAGAGCCAATGAGAATCAAGGATTGAAATCACATGGATCACTCCAAACTTTTCAATCTTGATCACTCATTTAACTCCTTAAAATCCTCATCACTCAATTTTTCTCTTTGTCCCAACCTTTGAGACCACCATTTAATGGTATCTCCATTTGAAACCAATTGAAAACCTTCAACTCAACCAAGCTTTGATCATGATCAACTTAACTCTACCCCCTACCCTTGGGAAATCCTATAAATACCAAGCATTTTGAGAGCATTAAGAATCCTAGACATTCATGAGAAATTGCATCTACACTATAGAGAAATTCATTGAGATCATAAGCATTTGAGAGAAATTTAAGAGCATAATTGAATAATTTGAGAGCATAATTAAATGAATCGCATTGCAATTTGAGAGTTGAGAGCTAGATTTAGGCATCATCATACTTTAATTCTCATTCTAGGACTGTCAATAATGGAGATTAAGGCTGAGAGCTTCATTAGAATGCTTAGTTAGAGAGCCATGGAATGTTAAATGTTATTTTGTCAATTTTTTGAATTAGATTAGACTTTTCTTTCCATAGAATTGATAGATTTAAAACTAATTTCATGAAGTTATACTTTATATATACACAAATGACCTCTAATCTCTGTTTTTATATAAATATTTGCATGTTTGTATCTTTTCTTATTGTATTTTGTAGTTTGCAAGTAAAGTGATGCATACCAGATAAATCTTTACATGTACAACTAGTATAATCATGCCTAAAACAACTTTTTTCACCGTGTACAAAGACAAAAGTGATGCCTTTGATAGAAAAGTCACATGTATAAATAGTGAAATCACGCCTGCAATACTTCTTCTACCGTGTGCAAAATTTTGTGTTTCGCATTTGTTGTTGTATTTTCACCCCTTTGCATGCTATTCTACACATGTTATCATTTAAATTCATGCATAGTAACTTGTTAAATGACGCGTGCATAACTTTAAATTTTTGCATAAGCTACAATAAATCATCGCTTATAAGTTGTTAAATGATGCATAGTACTTTCTCTATTTTTTAATTTGCAGCCTGTTTAAAATTAGAATATTAATTCTCTGTATTTTCTAATTTACAGATGAGAAGACATCCGAAAGTACAAAAGCCAAAATAGAGAATCTGCAAAGAAAGTAAAGAGGCAATAATTCTTAACAAACATGCAATGAACTTCACAATTTGTCCATTTTAGAAAATCTAGAAGAGGAAGAGAAGTTGTTTGAACATTTTATCAAGATTGTCAAAGCTAACAAAATTAAGTTTCCTGCATTGAATTAAGACTAAAATTGATAGGATCTTTAATAAATTTTCAAATTTAGAAGAGATGTTTGTATTTTTTATTTTTTATTTTCTTTGTTTTCCCTCATTGTGTTAGTTTTTTTGACTAACTTGTTGGAGGAGACGAAGAGGGAACGATCGCCACTAGGTGAGTTAAAAAGAAAGGAAAAACACTCAAAATGCACCTAGCCTTTGTTAGCTACATGGAAGAGGTAATTTTCTAAACAAGCTTCCACTTGAACAAATTGTGGCAATTTCACTTTTCCAAATCTAGATAATTAAGGCCTATAATTGTTTCCCAAAAAATACACTAGGTATATGCTCTCAACTTTTTGAAGTTGATCAAAAAGCCAAATGTGTTGATTTTGGGGATAAAAAGAAAGGTTGGTAAATTAACCAAACACTTCAATTCTAAAAACCTCCTTGTCAAGACGTTAAAAATTTACAATTTGTTAAAAGTGTTTGGAATTGGAAAAAGTAGTAGGGATATTTTCTTCACTCTTTGAGTGAATCAAACTCCCCAACCTGCTTGATTCAATTCATTTATTTCTTTAATATGAACATCATAGAGATTTAGAGGGCCTGCCTCCCGAGTACATCCTTACATGGATGCTGAGAGGGAGAAACCCAAGTGGGAGACAATCACTTTAGTCGTGATAAAATCTGACCCACTATAATATAAATGCATTCATCCTCAAAAGGATCGAGTGAAAAATAAGTGTTAAGAATCTTAACATCCTCTAGTAGTCCTTTGGGATTGCACAAAATTGTGTCTGTATGCATGTGGGAGGCCCTTGTAATGAGGGTATAAGAGAATTTTCATTTGTTTGAACAAAATTATACTAAAACCCTGTTAATTAGCAAGCCTACCTTTTAAAGCCATGATTAAGAGCCAAAATTGACCTTAGGTAGCTTTCTTGGAAGATTTTCTTGTGAAGACCTGTTATAACATCTGAGAGCATACACTTTGTGTGGTTTAGGATAGAGAAACAAACTTTTTATGTGCGTTTTGGTTGTTTCTAAATTTTCAAACAAGAAATCATCCTGGACATTTGATCACAAACATTAAATTTTTTTTAAAAATTCTTTAAAATAGTGACAGTTAACTTTACCCGGTTAAGTGATGCATATCATCATTTGTGTCATGCGTGCCCTCATTTTTGAGCTGACTAAAAAAACTCAAGAGGAACATACTAAGTTTTAAATTGTGTGTAGTCACTTTACAAGTGTCACATACTAACAATCAAACATCGTGTGCTTTGTCCTGAAGTTGCGTGTATAGCTTTCCAGTAAGCGTGTAAGAAACTATAAAGTCTCACGTACCATCAAGAAAATTCATAGGTACAAATTAGGACAAAAAAACAAGCGCATTTCCCAAGGGTTTGGAAAAAATTAAATTTCATATTTGGATACCCATTTGGAAGTTTTACCTGTTCATAATCTTACAATGATCAGAATCCCTCATATTTGGAGGATTCAGAAAAATCATTTTAGGGATTAATCAAAAGGGGATAAAAGCCAAGAAATCATTGATTTATGCTCATGCCATCTTTTACCAGATCCCACTACATAAATTCTACCTTGCAATCAGATAACACATATCTCAGGCAAGATATTCCTTTTCCAAGCAATACCTTTATCTCCTCAGGACAAACAATCGAACCAACAAAAGAGGTGGAACCAAATAGGATGGCTTTTCCTTTCGAAAATATGGATCCTGACCTCAATAACCTTGTCAACAAGGGAAAAACTAATATCCAAATAATGGAAATGGTGAGGTTAATAATAATGGGGCTAATGGAGGAGGAATTGACCCTAACAACCAAGGGGTAGACAACAACAATGGAGGTAACAATGACCCTAATGATGAATAGGATACCGAAGAAAAAGTCAACGAAGTGGTATAAAGCCCATTCTTCATGAAACTCATGGAGAAAGTTTTGGAAAGAGATAGTGAAAGTACTTCCTAGACCTATCACAAGCGGGGACAAAACTTCCCTATGACTATGATGTTGATAAATTGAAATAAAAACTTCCCTATGACTATGATGTTGATAAATTGAAATGCAGTTGGACAACATGAAACAAATGGGGGATCCTAAACCCTTTTTTATCAAAGCATTATATCCTTTTCCATTTTGATAAAACCCTAATTATGGTGTCATTCCCTAGTAATGAATATTTTCCTAAGTATGATAAATATGAGGGAGAATCTTATCTACAAGATCACTTAAGGGAATTTTGTGCATTGAGATTGGATTTTGTGCATGACACAATGTATTTAATAATATTATTTCCAAGATGCCTTGGAGGAATGGTGATGGAGTGGTTTTCCAAACTACCCTCTGGTATTCACACTTTTGAAGAATTGGCTTCCAAATTTGTGACACACCACTCTTATAATATTACACATGAAGTCACAATGATTAAATTATGCAACACCAAACAACATTATGGAGAAGGATTATTGATTTTCCTACAAATATGGAGAGCAGTATTTTCTAGATACCCTCGAAGTGTTCCCAAAAAGGAAAAGATGGATATCTTCATAAATAGCTTGAATAATGAAATGAACTATTGGTTGAGGTGACAATGTCTGCGTTCTTTCCAAGACTTAATCGAGAATGGACTTAGAACGGAGGAAGTATTATTGAAAAGTGGAGAACTCAAACTCTACAAGGATAAAAAAAATGCTAATAACAATACTTCCAACAACAACAATAATAGGGCTCCTCCTAACAATAATATATTTTGGATGAAGAATACTAACAAAGGTGTGGTTAATGATGGAGTTGTGGAAGCAAAAAACTTAAAGGCCACTCTATTTAATCTCACAAGAGGATCCAACCATGATAATAATGTAAATCAATCACCCAAGGTTCCCTTAAACAATAACAAAAACAAAAAAATTTGGAACAATCAAGAGGCTAACAAGCCTAAACCCTTCTTTCCTCCATCTCCTAGAAGGAAGTTTGCACTTTTCGGTGAACAACTTGAAAATGCATTGAGAACCCTCATTTTGAATAAGATTACTGAATTACCTAGAGCTCAACCCTATGAACCACAAATAAAACCATCATGGTGGAGTGATTCAAATCATTGTGAATACCATAGAAATCAAGGACATAAGATAAAGGATTGCATGCACTTGAAACATGTGGTACAAGACCTTATTAATAATGGTGTGATCAAAGTGGAAGGACCTCAAAACAATAAAGATCACACTAAATTCAAAACCCCTTTCTTCAACCATGAGAAAGGAGAATCTTCAAATTCTAACAACAATGGAAATAATTCAAGAGGTAATAACAAAGTTAACTTTACTCATAGTTATGATAATACTATAAATGCCCTATCAGGACATGATAATACTATCAATGTTGTGGTGGTAAAGGAACTACCTAGAAAAGAGACCTCTAATATTGTTACTAGGGGAAAGCAAAAAGTATCACCCTACAAGGAAGTGCCCCTAGAACTCTTGGTCCTACACATGAAACCAATTTGGCTAAACAAGCATCTTCTTCAGCAAGGTCTTATAGTCTAGTGGATCAATTACAAAAGACTCCAAATCAAATTTCCATTTTGGAGCTATTGTAACTTTCTCCAAATCATAAAGAAATCTTGGAGAAAGCTCTTATGGAAACTATTGTTCCTGAAAATTTGGATGAAGAAAGGTTTTCAAACATGGTGGGTCATCTCATGGCACCTCATTGCTTATCATTTTTTGAGAAAGATGACATGTCCATAAACCATCCTCAAAATCTCTCATTTCATATAGAGGTTTTGATCCAAAAACACGGTGTTAAAAGAGTTCTCATTGATGGAAGAGATGGTCTAAACATTTTTACCTTGAATCTAGTCAAAACTTTAGGGTTATCCGGCTCATCTATTGATCCCAAGAAACAAATCACTATTAAAGCTTATGATGAGGAGGAGAGATCTTCTAAAGGAATTGTGGTTTTTCCCATTCAAGTGGGTCCAATAAAGAAAGATACCATTTGTTAAGTCCTTGACATGAAATTAACTTATAATATTTTATTGGGAAGGTCATGGATTCATGAAATGCAAATGGTGCCTTCGACATATCACCAATGTATCAAGTTTCCTTACATGGGTGAAGAAATAACTATTGGAGGAGATTCAAATCCCTTTAAATATTACAATATGGTGAAACCTCTTCATGAGTTATTTATTCCACATAATAGAGAAGGAGTCATTCCCAGTGCCATCTTTGAAGAACCCAAAGAAGAAGGTCCTAATTTGACATTAAATGATACTTCTACTTCAAGTCCTGATGAAACTAACTTACCTACATCAACTAAAGGAAAAGAGAAAGTTTGTTTTGAGATTCAAAGTTCTAATGACAATTCAGTAAAAGTTTCTACACAAAGGGAAGAAAATTTGAGACCTTCTAAGGCTGAAAGGGAACAAAGAAAAAAGGAAAACTATATAAAGATGAGTGAGATGATGCATAAATTTGAAAAACAATGCAGAATAAATTCAAAAGGAGGGGAATATTTTGTTTCCTTATTTGACTTACCCACTTCTCCAAGGACACATGGAAAACCTTCAAGTCCTCATCCACCTGAAAAATAAAACTCTCATTTTGTGAGGGAAAGTGACCAATCAACCATATAAAAAGAAGATAATGAAGTCTTGCAATGGCTTTATAAAGATGAGGATAGTTAAAATGTTCTCATTGAAAGAGTGCAACATGTCAAGATCCAAACTGATCAATATGGAAAAGGATTTCAAATAATGCAAAACATGGGTTACAAGGGAAGAGGACACTTAGGAATTATAAATAAAGGCTCATTAGAACTCATCCAACCTCCTTGGAGATCCAAGGATGAAAAATTAGGTATAGGGTATCAAGAAAAAAGGGTTAGTTAAAGCACTATTCATGATTCTTATGAGCATGTACATATGTTAGAGTCTAAGAGTGAATATGACTGTAGAAAATATGAATGGAATTCCTTATCTGAAGATTCTTTTCATAAAAAAGAGGTAGATATCATTCATACCTATGCTACTATACCTAATGCAAAAAATCAAGCCAATATGGATCAAGGGTCGAGTTCTACACAAGTACCAAATGAGGCTCAAGTACCGACTGAAGGACAAGTATCTAGTGAAAATCAATGGGTAGGTGAACCATGGGTATGTTTGTGGGGGGAAGATTCAAATTTTAGGTTTACTCCACCTGTATTTTTTCCCATGTAAATCCATGAGGATTCTAGTGAAGATAATTTTTATCTGACTTCTATGGAACACCTTGAACAAGCACATGTTATTGAATTGAGCGATACAATGTACAAACCTTAAAATGAATTCATTTTCTTAAACCCTACAACTGAAAAATTACCTAATGATTCCTTATCCCTTATTCATCCTGAACTTATTGTTTGGGACTTGGCTAAACCTAATGAATTACTCTATTTTCCTAATGACAATGCTATGGCCCAATACCTTAATGCAGTTGAGCCGTCTTCAACCAACAAATTTGATCCAAACATGATGATGGTAACAAGGGTCCAATCTCTTAATCCATAAGAAAAAAATTTAAAAAAAAAATGTAAAAAATGAAAAGGTCTAGTTGTGAAAACCACCATGTGGTAGTACTAGACCCCAAAAAAGTAAAAATAAAGGATGTTTCTGAAGGTGGAAACCCAACTGTGGCACCTAAGGAAGAGAGATTGGATACTTTACCCAAATGTGAAGAGGAAACATCTCCTATCCTAACTAAGCCAACATAAAAGGTCAACATTGGTATGGAATTGGAACCTAGATTGATTCATCTAGCAGCCTCTTTGACTGCAATAGAAGGAAGGATTTGATCAAATTATTTCAAGAAAAGAAAATCAAATTTTTATGGTCCTATGTAGATATACCAGGATTGGATCCAAGCTTCATAATAAATCACCTTAATGTAAGACCTGGAGTAAAACCCGTGAAGAAAAAGTTGAGAAAAATGCATCCCCATGTAGCTTTATTAGTTAAAGAAGAATTATAAATTTTACTAAAAGTTGGCTTCATAAGAGTCATAGCTTATGTTGAATGTATTTCCAATATTGTACCTATGACTAAACATGATAAATCCATTTGAGTATGCATGGATTTTAGAGGTCTTAACCTTGATTTCCCTAAGCATGATTTTACATTACCTAGCATTGATGCTATAGTGGATTTGATAGTAGTACATTCCATGTTTTCATTAATGGATGGATTTAGTGGCTACAATCAGATCAGAATAGCACCTGAGGCTCAAGAAAATATTTCTTTCACTTGCCCTTGGGGTACTAAAAAATGCCCTTCGGCCATAAAAATGTTGGAGCTACCTATCAAAGGGCGATGACAACCATGTTTCATGACATGATGCATACCTTTCTTGAAGATTATGTGGATGATATTTTAGCAAAGTCACATGAAAGAAAAGATCATCTACCAATCCTAGAAAAAATCTTTACAAGACTTCAAAAATTTAAAGTAAGGTTAAATCCAAAAAATGTGCATTTGGTGTTCAATCTGAAAAGCTATTGAGCTACATAGTTTCAGAAAAAGGGATAGAAGTGGATCCGGAAAAAGTAAAAGTCGTTATGGAAATGGAAACACCCAAAAATATTAGCCAAATGAGGCCACTACAAGGAATAATCCAATCTATTAGAAGGTTCATCTCTCAATTAGTGGAAAGTGCCACTCTTTCACCAGATTTCTACACAAGGATACTATTTTCAAATGGGATGATGAATGTGAACAAGATTTTACCCTATTGAAGACATACTTCATAAATCCACCTATTTGGATGCCTCCCATCAAAGGTAAACCCTTACTATTATATATTTCATCAAGGAAATGATCTTCAGGGGTTTTATTAGCACAAGAGGATGATGAGAGCAAATAAATAACAATCTATTATTTAAGCAGAACCTTGATCAAGTATAATTTGAATTATGTCTTCATGGAGAAGGCTTGTTTGGTGATAGTTTTTGCCTCCCAAAAACTACGACATTACATGTTGATGTACAAGGTTAAGTTCATTGCCAAGATTGATCCACTAAAGTATTTTCTTAGCAAAACACCCCTTATAGGAAGGATTGCAAGATGGGTGATGGTATTAAGTGAATTTTATATTGAGTATGTGGACCATAAAGCTATCAAGAGATAAGTTGTAGCAGATCAATTGGTCGAGAATCCTTTAGTTTCTATTCATCCTATTCAGATAGAATTTCCAGATGCAGGGATAGTAAATGTGGAAGAAAAAGCATGGAAGTTATATTTTGATGGATCTTACACTCAGCATGGATTAGGAATTGGTATTTTATTGATCACACCATAGGGATACACCATTCCTAAGTCCTACTAAATTATGTTCCCATACACCAACAATATTCAGAATATGAAGCTTTAGTCATAGGAATTAAAATGGCTTTAGAATAGAACGTAACAGAGCTGCAAGTATATGGGGATTCACAATTAGAAATCAATAGAATCAATGGTGAGTATAAAACTAAGGGTGACAAGTTAGTGTCATACAAAAAGAGGATAGATGCATGGAAGACTTATTTTTTATTGATCACATTTGAACAAATCCCACAAGACAAAAATACAGTTGCATATGCTATGGCTACTTTGGCTTCATTACATCAAATGCCCGATCAGAATGCTAGGTACGGGTTCTTGGTGGAAGAATTGGTAAAACCTTCTTTTGACCTACCTAAAACTCAAATCATTTTTCTTTTGAATAGACATGAATCACGTTGGTATGGTCCCATCTTTACCTATCTTAAAGGCCAAGTTTTACCCTTGGACCAAACCCACAACCAAAAGAAACACTTCATACACCAAGCGGCTCACTATACTATCCTATCTGACACATTGTGTCACAAAGGTTTTGAAGGAATGCTACTTAAGTGTCTAGAGGATGAGTAATCAAAATTATCTTTATACAATATTCATGAGGGTATTTGTGGGTCTCATTTGAGTGGGTTAAAGCTAGCCTAGAAAATCCTTCGCATGGGATATTTTTTGAAAAGCTTAGAAAAGAATGCTTTCCACTTTCTTAAAGTATGTTCAAAATGTCAATATCATGGAGACATGATTCATGTGCCTGTAAAAGAGTTACACCCAATTATTACACCATGTCCTTTCTATAAATGGGTATTTGATCTTATTGGGATGATTTATCCACCTTCATCCAATGGTCACAAACTCATTATAACTACAACATAATATTTTACAAAATGGGTAGAAGTTGTGCCATTAAAGACTGCAATGGGTAAACAAATATCTATGTTTATTCTATACCACATCATTTATCGATATGGTATTCCTCATGCCATCATCACAGACAATGGAAAGCAATTCAAGAATAAATATGTGGATGAACTATGTGAGACATTTCACATTACACACCATTCTTCCTCCATTTATCATCCTCAAGGAAATGGACAAGCCAAATCCACAAATAAGAACATCCTCAAAATATTGAAAAGATCAGTTGACAAATCAAGAAGAGATTGACACATACAAATAAACCCAACATTGTGGGGCTCCAGAACAAGCATTAGAACACCAATGGGGACAACACCATTCTCTTTTTTTTATGGGGCAGAAGCTATTCTACCTTTGGAGGTTGAAATCCCATCTTTGAGAGTCTCATTGCAAGGATTGATAAATGATGAGGTTTATAGGGCTCCAAGACTTCAACAATTGGAATTTTTAGAAGAACATCAAACACAAGCTTATGAATACTTTAAAGTGTACCAAAACAAAATCTCAAGGAATTACAACAAAAAGATAAAACCTATAACATTTCAAGTGGGCGATTCAGCATTGAGAGAAAACCCTACAAACCAAGCATAAATAAAAAAATAAAGGAAAATGGGAAGCAAATTGGCTTGGATATTTTGTGATTACTTCTTATTTTGGCACAGGGACATACAAGTTAGATGATTGTGAAGGAGATGAGATACAAGAACCTATCAACAAAATCCACTTAAAGAGGTTTTACACTTGAAAATATGAAAGAGTATAGGTTGAAAGAGTATCAGACGAAAGTGTATCCAATGAGTTTAACATCATTCTTGTGCATGAGAAAAATTCAAAATCCAAAAACATGAGAAAAGTTTAAAATGCAAAAAATGAGAAAGATCAAAATTCAAAAATAATGGAAAAGCATAAAAAGAGGAAAATTGAGCATGAAGAAAGCAAAAACATTCAAAAGATCCAAAAAATTGGTTGTTTGGGTAAAATCCTAGTAAATGAGAACGTTGATGATATCAAAAAAAGGAAAAAATAAAAATAATTCAAATAAAAAATTGAAGAAAAAGAGAGAAGTGCCTTGGTGAAAACCTAGCAATAGGCGCCTTGGTAGATAAAAAGGAGAAAAAGAATAATAAATTGAAAAGGTGAAAACCTGGAAAATAGGTAGTTTTTGATCCCTTAAGTATTTCCTAGTTGCATTTGCACATATTGCATTTTCCATCTCATGGTATATATCCTTGCATCCATCATTTGTGCATAGTTATAATAAATTCTTTGAGCTTCATTGTCAAAATTGTTGTCACATATTAGGTTTCATTTGCCCAAATTTATACATGGTTTCATATTCACTTCACGGCAAAGCATTGGTTTTGATACCAATTGATTCAAGAGTGCTGATTTTTGGTCACATGACATGAGAGATTTTCAAAACTTCAACGCAGAGATATTTTTGAACCTTTGTTGTATATAATTGTTCAACCCAAGCATTCTATCTTGCAACTTGATCCTTGAACTTCGTAACCTTATTATCAGGATTAAAATTTGACAAAACCTAACATTTAAGAATGGATAGAATTCTATTGTAAATGTTGATACAATACAAAATACTTGAAGTTTTTGATGATGTTTAGTGAATCATGTTCTTTTTAGCTAATTAATGATGTTTTGACTAGATTGGCGATGATGAAGACGTGATATTTTTCTTGATTTTTGTGTGACTGTTTTGAGGAAGATCCACCAACCTATGTGAATTTTTCTAAGGACATGATCATCAAATAATTATTGAGGAAATTCATATATGAAGGAGGTTTGACCTTTGTTTGTTTACAAAAACAGATACCTTGGATATTTAGATCTTTCATATCTTAATACCAATATCCAATTGCAACATTGAATCTGATGAAACTGATATTCAGACTCCCATAGTTGATTATTCAACTAGTGAGGGTTGTACTAGTTTCAAATGGTTACAATATCCATGAAAGCGGTATTCATATTATCATGATGTGGTTATCCAATCAATGATGATTGTACTTGCTCCTGTTAGTAATATCTGATAAGGGGGGGGCGTGAATCAGTGGCCTCAAAAATTTATCCAATTTAAACTTTAATCCACCAATCAATACTTCTCAAATTATTAAGTCCCAACAAGATGCATGCCTTTGAAATATTTGAAACAAATAATTGTCTGTCAGTTTACCTTGTCTGTCTTATTTCTCCTTGATAATTGATAAGCAACAAACTGTATTTACCGATACTCAGTAAATATGCTGAGTATACCAGTCAATCCATAAATGCATATGTAGAATGTAAAACACTAAAGTAATTAACCATACACACATAATACAAGGATTTTAACATGGAAACCCAATTAAGGGAAAAAACCACTGGGACCAGTACCCCAATTTGTCACTCTTTTAAAGTGAGCCCTGTTAGGAGCCAACCCTGTTAAAGGTTACAAACACACTGTTAAGTGTGACCTTGTTAGAGGATTTTCAATACATAGGTTGTCACTAAGTATCTGGCATCTACGCTACCATCCTTG